>OY812998.1:116705599-117305599 GCA_963681545.1 Germaria angustata | reverse complement strand
TTAAAATGTCAATAGTCGCTTAATGAAGCCAACCCTTTTAAAATCTGGAAGAAAATTGGATAAGCCTGTTGTAGTGCTTAGATACAGTACTAAATGCATATGATCTTAAAGGAATATCACTTTAAAGGTGGTTTTCCCTTTAATGCTTTAGCAAAGACTAAAAGGCTTGGGCGTTTTCCAGCGAAGAATAATATCAACACGATTTAGATTTACTGAACGAAAGCTTTTCACTATTGAGATACATACATACATATGTATTTATATTACGTCCACATCAGTCTTCAATATGTGAAATTTAGAGGAAAAAATGTTTGAAAACATTTTCGAAACTGTTTCTTTTTTTCATACATACATACATAAGTACATATGTATGTATTTATATGTGATTTTCCACCCTCAACTCATGTAATTATTGAAAACAATATAGAATTTTTAAAAATCTTTTGTGTTTACTTTTGTAATTAATCTTCAGAGTTTATAGCCAAATGTACTCACCCACTATCATATTTCGCTTCTGAGGCAAAATAACATTAATTTGCATTCACATACTAATGTATATACATACATACATACATACATATTTAACTTCAGTTATCGTCTTTTGCTTAATCCACATTTTGAAAGTTTTCGATCAAATTTAACGTTTAAAACTCGAATCACTTGACATTAATCATTAAGCCTCTTCGGTAACGTGGAAATGCCTTCGATTTGTGAGAGCCAAAGATTCTATAGACATACAATTTTAAATAATTTTTGTTTTAAAAGCGACTTTACAACAAATGCAATATTTTAAATATGCCATTTACTTCTTTTATATCTATTATTGCCTCGCAGCAATTAACTTGGGTCTTGAGTTCTGTAGATAATTTCGTTTAGTTTTAATGGCTTTCCCTTTTATTTCAATTTGAAAATGCGTTAATCCTTAAGCTGTAGCATATCTGCCTTCTAACGATCTAGAAAGATGTTGTAAAGGCATTAGTAGCCTTTTTTATTAAATCTGTTCTTATCAAGTTTTCTGCATAAAAATTCATTTATTTAAAAAAACAGGACATTTGTGATTTTTCTCCGCTCTACAATTTCAGTTCAGAAATGGTATAGCATTCAAGAAATATTATGAAAAACTACTTATATTGTATAAATTTGAATTATGTTATAAAATTTTTGTTGGAAATGGGCTTTCATAAGTAATTCAAAAATTTTTCAAATCGGCTGTTTTTATAGGATATGATCCGCTAATTAAGTTAAATTAATACATAATAATTATGCATTTCATTAAATAAATACATAAATAAATAAAATATCACGTTTTTATGTCAACAACAAAGAAAACGTTTGTGTGGCAAGTGCAAATTAATTTATAAAAAAATTATTTAACCACCTCAATTTCAGATTTTTGAAAGTTCTTGTTATTAATTTTATTTTAAAATTTTCCATCTTCTATTACATTCTACAATAAATTTAAAATAGTTTCTTTGTGTTACGAAAACTTACCTACTAATTTACACTTTACGTTGGAATTAAATTTTGGAAGTTGCTGTTTACAGAGCAAAGGAAAGAGTTTTCCAAATTAAATGAAGACCTATAATACATTTATAAGAAATTTTTACGAAGTTAGAATAGTATTCAGAAACTGTCATATTTTGAAATATGACGCGATCCTTGAAAAATTTTACTTTTCCGCACCTTCTATTCATTGCTAAAATTTTACACAACAGAAAATTGCATGTAAATCTTGCCTTGAAATAAAAATCGCTTTCGTTCGTTCGTATTGTATTGATTGAAATATTGCGTGTTAATTCTTTTTGTTTTACTATTCTTTTTTTGTTTTTCGCAGATTAAAATATACGAAAATTTTATAACTCCAAACAAATTGTTTCAAAGCTGGGATTTTTTAAGTGTGTTTTTTAATTAAAATTTGTTAATTAATTATAAATAAAAAAGTCTAAATTTAAAAAAAAGCAACAACATCAATTATTCTGTATTATTATATAATTTTCAATGTATGTATATTCATTCATGCCCCAAAAATTCAAATATATAAATGCCGTTAATATAAAAAAATTATATGCTTGAAAATATTATTGAAAAAAAAAATAAATAAAAATCCCAAACAACAATAAAATTATAAAAAATTAAGAAAATATATAGAAAAACAAAGTAATTACTTGTAAATCTATTCATAGTTTGCATTAATCATAATAATTATTATGGCAAAAATATATAAGAAAATTAGTATTGGGTAACTCTAGAGTCGACACGTTACGTTCATTGAAGAGATTAACACGGAAAGATGAACGCAGTTATATAATAATTACAATTGTTTTATAATGGATCGATCATTTATCTAGCTGACTAATTCCTTCAAATGTTCCATGTAGTTCAAGAGCTACTCAAATGTAATAATCATAATTAAGCATTAATTAAATAACAGCAAGCCAGCAAGAAAATATTAGACAAAGAAATATAAATGTTATTGAAAAAAGTAAGAAATTTAATTAAACTATAACAGCATATTTATGCATGCAACAACAACAAAAAAAATAGTCGAAGAAATATAAAAGAAAGGAAAATTTAATTTAAAAAAATAATAATATTTAAAAAAAACGTATGGTAGTGATATTTGTTATAAAATAATTAATTTTTTAGTAATTAATTTAACTTAAATAAAAAATAAATTATATATTCTTAATATATAAAATAATATTAAACACATAAATCAGTAAATATTACAATAATATTTAAAACTCCAATAAGTCTTATAAATATTATGTGTACAACTATGCTGCCTCTTTTTTTTCGAAATTTGCATAGATGATATTAATTAAATCTATATATCTACAAAAAAAAGTTACGCAAGGTACAGCGAGATGTCTTTGATAAGCAACACTCGGTTGGCTTAGACTTAAAATATGGAAATCAAGAAGAAAAAAACCCAAGAATTGACTCCCTGTGCCGACGGCAAATTTTTGAATTAGAAAAAATATAAGACAGACGTCAAGCACTAACATTCATATGCCTGAGGGGGATTTCTCTTTCTTAGGGAATTTTCAATATACGGACTATAGCCCTCTCCAGAAAAATTATTTAGCTATACTAATTAGGACAAGAAGGGACTGTGATCTTGAAATAGGAACTATTTAAATTGGCTATCTTTATATATCATAACATACTGCTAAGGAAAAAAAGGTCGCTGGCACAGTTGTACACCTAATAATTCTTATAAATAAACACTCATATTCCACTCCCCCCCCTCAAAAATTTCACCTAATAAAGCATTGTAAAAAAAAGAAATTATGTAAAAGAAATAAATTGCCTCATTAATCCAATAGAAAGTAAAAACAAAATAAATCTGCAATTCTTATGTTTTTCAATTCTTTTCAAAAAAAAAACTTCTTTAAACTATTTTTCCATACATAATTTCTATAACAAATTTCAAACAGCAACAACAACAAACAGCAAGTAATGTATAGTAAATATATATATTATATATAATTATTATAATAATAACAGCAACAATAATAACAATTGTTTGGCATATATCTCAAAAATATATTAAAAGAATAATAATTATTATAAAAAGAAACAACTACAAAATGGAAAACAAACTCTGAATTATGAAAATAATACAACAAAATAACAAATAAAAAGAAAATCATGTTGAATGCCATAAATCTCGATTTATGTGCAACAAAAAATGTTACCAAAAATTAAAACAAATATTGTGTTTTTATTTCAAATCAGCTCAAATATTTTTCTCAGTGTTGGTTCAATTATTACTCGCATTTCCTACTTACAGCAGTTTTACTTTTATTTTTAGCAAAAAGTGCAATTCCGTTTAAATGCCCGTCGCCTTTGGTTGAAAATTTTATTTTTTATATTTTTTTTGGCAAGAAGCCGTCGGTAATTGGGATTTTATTTGCCATTTTCATGTGGCCTACATCCATACACACTACTCCCACTTCCCCACACACATACATACACAAACATGTAGTGAGCGCCTGTGTGACTAAGAAGCACATGTGTTGACATTTATTTATTACTCTACATACAAAATGAGATTAAATAAGTTGTATGAAATATTTAAATGAATTTGCTTAAATAGTAACAATATTTGGCTAAACTGAATGCTTTTTTTAATGAAGTAATTCACGATAATTCTTGGTGGCTTTACTTGCCACAGAAAAAAAAACACTTCACCTCCATATTTTTTTATGGAAGAGGCCTTGATTCCACACCGATCAATGTATTTTATATAAGTACATGTGTGTACGTGTACTTTTATATGGAAAGCAAAAACCAAATTTTGTTTTTCACGTGAAAATATTTAAGCATTTCGCTCACTTTTATAAATGTCACATTTTATACTATAAAAAAACAAAAATAAATTTTTATTTTTTTATTGTCATGAAACGTTCACTTCTTCGAAACGTTTTTCGGGTATCGCAATCACACACAAAAATTAGATTTTTTGCATTTCCTGGAAATTTATTTAACACTGGCTTTTGGGAATAAGCGACATTTTATTTACAATCAAATAATGGAAACGAAATCAAACTGGAACATGATCGATGGACTTCTATCACTTACCTGAGTAGGCGGTCTTAAGATCATTTTCATTGCATTTTTTCGACTTCTTAAGAAGTCAAGTTGAGCATATGTGTATTTCTTAAACGTAAAAGAAATACTTATTTCTTCAAATTTACATGAAGACAGTATTTTTTTCAAATTCTCAATTGAATCTGAGAATTACATTTTGACATTTTGACATTTCGCAAGCTCGCCGTCCAGTACAGCAATGGCGTACATTTGCACGATATTATATTTCATACATGATGGCTATAGGCTTTTCAAATTAATTAAAAAAAATGATTTAATATTTTATTGAAACTTAAAGATACGAAGCCTTTAACTAGACACCCTTTACAAATAACTTATAGTTATATAACTTATAGTTATGTAATATACAATTACTTTCTTTGCAAAAAAAAAAAAACACTTCCCTTCTTAAAATGTTGAACACAATTTTTTAACTCAGTAAAATTTATTTTAAAAAATAACTTTCTAATGAAATCTTTTCTGAAAGTCATTTGGAAATGTTCTCTAATCGCACATTTTCCGCTTCAAAATCTCTGAATATTCAAGACTTCCTTAGTAGTTGTTCTCACTGAGTCTCTCCCAAACACATTTACTATCAAAACTACTCTCTCTATATATTACCTTGGTGCCATTGTTATTTTAAATGCTGACATAACATGGATATGTTTTGAAATCGATTTTTTATGCATCAAAATCTTTGCATTTTAATGACTTTCTTGGAAGCTCTCTTTTACTGAGTCTGTCCTAAAAACATTCACTCTCACAGCAACTCATTTATATATTGACTTGGTACCGTTACTGTCTCATATGCTGATGCGGCCCAGCTGGCAAGTGCATTGACTGTTATGAACACGTCATGATGAAATAATATTTTCAAGTTCGAGTTCGAATCCAGTCGTCAAAAATAACTAATAAACAATTACATCGGGTACATAAAAATTGCATGCAATAATTATTGTTTTCATATGTATATGTACGTGAAAATGTATGTTTATTTACTGTGGAATGAATAACATTTAAAGTACTTCCAGAAAATAGTTTTTTCATAACACCTTGAAGAGAACTTACATAAAACTTAGTGAATAGTATAAAAAAAGAAAAGAAGAACATCTTGCAATGAAAAATCTATGTTGAAGACATTGAAAAAGATCCAAACGGTCACTGCTTTCGGATCGCAAGTTTTGGATATTATTGACTCCTTTGGAAGTTGTTTTTTCTTACTGGGATGTTAATGAAATTTCACAAGTCTATTATATAGATTAAGTCGAAATGCGATTAAGAATGATAAATTTTCTTTTTCTTTTCTAATATTGGCCAGGTTGACCAACACACATGCCTGCATTTTTAATGCTCTTCTTTGTATTTATTTGTTAAAGGCATGAATAACAAAAACAAACAAAAATGGAACACGGAATTTCCATTAAAAAAAATTTTAAATGGCATTAAGCCATTTAAAGCCACGACACTGCTGGACTGTGAGATGTTGGGTAGAAAAAAATTCTAAGCGGAACAAGCACTTCCTAGAATTGCGAGAAGGTCTCAGTAGCTCCTCAGCTCAGTAGCAACTAATGAAAATGTGGAAGAATTGACGAAAATGGTGTTAGAGAAAAGTCGAAACATTTGAAAAGAAATTGTCTTGGCTCGTGCTTTAAAAGTTTTTCCGATTTCTAATGTAAACGACACATACACCAAATAAAAAAAGACCTTCCAAAAAAAATCATGAAATGCATATCATTCCCAATGATTTTAGCACAGACTTGTCATTGCAGAATGTTCTTTTTTTGATCCCTCTTCGCCGATTTGGATGGGAGCTGATATGCATTTTATTGGGAAAATTTAATTTTTTGTATTATTTTGTTTTAAAGCAAATAATTTTATATTAAATAACGATTGATTTTTTACCACTGGGAATAAATTTCACAACTGGAAGGCTTACAGATTTGCCAGTAGTCACGATTTCTTTTTTCTTATGTGAAAATAACTTCATCACTTTTTGGGCAAAGGAAAATGTTTTCATAAAGATTTAAAGAAATTAGTATTTAATAAAAATTTTGTCATTTTGTCTTCCTATTAATTTGCACACTTTTGGATTGAAAATGTCGCTTTTTGCGAATGACTTCAATTGTTTTTTCAGTGGGTACCTAAAGGGCCATAAAAACAGAAGATTTTTTTTGCCATTGAACTTTCTAAAGGTGCCTTTAATTATGCTGTTCTCAAGGGCCTTGTCGTCGTCATAAGGACGGTCTTGATAATGAACTTTCAAATAACATCTTTTACGATCCATATCTTACCAAATACTCAAAGATACTGGCCTTATCTAAGATATATTAAGTACTTGAAAAACTATTTCAATATGTATGAAATCTTTGTAAACAAAAGCTAATCTTTATATCTTGTTCGCCCTAAAACACAATGGTAATAAAAAAGTCTGGTAATAATCTAAAAATTTTCAAAGTACTCGTATCACTTTTTATTCGCATGATCAACATAATTTAATTCCCTTTTTTATGGTGTTGTTTTTCCATTAATTATAGTTTCATATGTTTTGTTTTAACACTCAATGTCCGACAGAATAATTGTATAGAATCCTGAATTGTAGGCCCTTTTCATTTCTAATCATTTTGATTTAATTTAAAAAAAAAAGGACAAAAAGGAAGAAAAGGTAGCATGGTTCAACGTATTGCACTTCTACCTACTTTATCATTTCTTGCCATATTTAGAAACCAAAAAATAAAAAATAAATAAATAAAGATTAATCACATTCGTACGTATCACCCTTAAACGATTGATCCAAGTAGATGTAAATTCTCATTAAGTTGAGATCTCATTTGGCACTACGCTTTAAACACATAAAATAAATAAATAAATTAAGATTTAAAGGTAAAAGCAGCCTACGAATACAAGTCCTTAGGACGAAGTTGAAACAACAAACAAATTACAGCGTTACTTCGTGCTTGTCACGATTTAGTTTTTCATTGAATCAGTAATAATTTATTGTAAGGAATAGATTAACAAGTACACATGTTAATTACAAAGATAAGCGGAAAGCAATCCCCATCAAAAGGATTATGATTCTATGTCATTATCTGGGTATCAGTTCAATGTAAGAATAGGGTTTTTTTAAACCAAATTGCAATGCAATAAAATTAGTCAACAGTGTCCAACCGGCTGAATTAGATATATTAATTTGTCTTTGGAATTCGTAAGCAATCCTTTTCGGTTACATTGGCAGTCCTTGAATTCTCACAGTTCGTCAGTTGTTTTAGTGTAAGCAAATCTTAAAGCTGACATGAATTGATTGATTATTTCAGTACCGCAATGTCGACACAGAAAGAAAAAAAGTGATTGAAATTACCATATTTAAGGAGCTGCATATATCCTTTGGTTATCACACTATGAGTTAGTGGCGAGGTTTCATAATATAAGAGACAGAATCCCTCCCTTGATGTTGTTAGTATGCGATTAAGAATGGGATTTCCCAAAGAGCTGGGCTGGGATTTCCCAAAGAGCTTGTTAAAGGTTATGGCTCAGGATAGAATGAGTAGTACAAACTCCTTCGTGACACTTTATGAAGACTACTTTTTTTCTGACTTTTTGAAGTGAAACTATTTACAAAACTTTCCTATTCTCCTTTGTTGCTTCCGTCAATGGAGTTGTAAGAGAAATATTAATTTAAAATATTAAACAGAGAAATTCAGTAATAACTTTGAATGTTTCCGGTATATCGGACGATACCTCTGCCTAGACTGTCAGGTACTTTGTGTTGATTTTCCTTTGTCTCTCCAATCCTTAAAAATACTCCTTCTTTCATGCGTCTCTTCGGCAATAAGGAAATAGAGAAATTAAATAAAAAGAACCAAGTCAAGGTCTAGTTGTAACGATCTATACAGTTGTACAACAAAAACCATCCATTATCTGGTGAAATTGTCAAAATCCATACATCAAAAATTTCGTTGGTGATTTTTAATATGGAGTTTGACAATAATGTCACTGTAGCACAGTAGTGGTCAGCTGTTGACTTGCATTGACAATATTTTATGGGCCCAGAGTAAAGCAAAATAAAAAAAAAATTATAAGCACTGAAAATTAAATGTCATTGCAATTAATTGTGGCTGTGCAGTGCCAAATGTACTGAAAAAAAGTCTTTGTAATTCCTCTATTGCTTAAGAGACGCATTGGCGTAGATAAGAGTATATTCGGAGGGCGGCGTTTTGACGACGCTTGGAAATAATAAATTTAGCATCTTGTAGAAAATAAAATTTTATGTGGTTAGCATTGTAAATTTTCGATAAACTTTTACTAATTCAGAGATGGCAGGAAAGATGAACCTTAAGACAATTTGATTTCCAGGGAGTTTTCAGCTCTGAGTCAATATCAGAAAATATTTTTTTAATGTTTTGTTTGTTGTAGCTTTAGCTGTTCATAAGAACAGATGAATCGACATTTCATTGGTCGCTAAACCAAATCGTAAGTGAACTTTAGGCAACAACTTCGTATGTTTATGTCAAAACAAACAAACACAATATGAGAATTCTATATTGTATATGATTATTACTTAAAGACATAATTATAGAATTTTATTTTCTCTTAAACAATTTTTAGAGCTAATTATAAGTGAACTTTAATGCAAAAAAGCTTTAACTCACCTGTGCAGTATTCAAAATCGTGATTTGTGCAAATTTCATCAAGTTTTCTCTAAAATAATAAGAAAATGTATTTAATGAGTATTAATTTTTTAATTTTATTCTTTTTTATTTATTTTATTCTTTTTAATAAAAATTAATATTGAATTTCTCATTTAAGTCGTGATAGCAAATCGTTATCGTTATTGCAAGCAAACCCCAGACAATGAATTTTTACATTGTATCAATGACATATCTCATTGTAAGTGAGCTAATGAAGCAATCCATAATGAAAAATGTTTCACTGTATTTAAGAACTTCATGCTGGTAGATGTATCAAGAATAGAATGATTCCATTTCATTAGTTCAAAGAAAAAGTTTCATCAAACTATTTCGTTAGCTCAATGAAAAAGTTTCATTACGAACGCAATTTGCACTAATTGCTATTTTGGATGTAATGAAAAAAAACGTCATTTCTTAAAAACGAATTTCTTTTTTTTTTATTGGATAAACTCGAAGTTTGGCGCTACTCTCAGCACGAATGAAATAAAAAAATGTTAAAGAAGAAAAAGTTTTCGCATAATGTTAATGAAATATTTCTTCTTTAATCAAAAACTAAAGGAAATGAAGGTTCTAACTATTTCATATGTTTCTTAAAATTATCAGTTCAAGGTCATTACGCTAGTATAACGTTCTATGCTTCAAATGCTCTTCCGGACTCTGTCAATTTATGGACAAACAAAATTTCTTATCGCCATTGCATTTTCCACTTCACAAATGTACGAATGGCGCATCATGTTCTATTTTTCCCTGCCACAATTTATAAAAAAAATATTATTTACATTTTATTATAAATAAAATAGACGATTATTGAAGCATCAGCAATAGCAAATATACATAGTTGATGTGTATACATGGGTATTAAAATATTAATTTCCGTTTTTTTGTTTGTAATATGATTTGAGCCGTAACTAAACCAAAAAGAAGGCCAAGGCGAATCTTTTTCACACTTCACAGAATCACATTCGAAAATAAAAAATTTCAATTGCTTCGTTTCCATACCTTTCACTACGGTACTAGAAGGAGTGAGTTTTAACAGATCTGAACATTGTTTTCCTATATATGCAATAAAAAATACAAATCAAAAGTACAAAACAGGCTCATAAATCTAATATAGTTTAGAAGAAAGATAATTTCTGGAATTGTAAGTCTGTCCAACTGGGTTTTTTAATTGGAAGTAAATACGACTTTACGTCAATAAATTCGTGGATTTTTGAATTTAACAATTCTTAACTGGAAGGAAAACACTACTCCTGTCAACAAGCATCTGTCAGTTGTCAAAATTTGAACAAGCTGCGTTATTCATTTTGTGTTCGACAGCCATTGAGAAAAAAATGAAAACAGTGAATTTCGTCTGAATTTCATCAAGCATTATTTTTTGCGGAAAAAACCATCATTCCTTGGTATATATTCAGGGAGTTCTCAAGCATCAATTTCAATGCTATAAAAGGTAGTTCACTGAATTTCCTTGTGACCGTATAAACACTGAAGATATCGAACGTTCTGGACGCCCAGTTCAGGTCTCTACACATAAACCAAATGAAAACATTCACTATATGGTGTTGGCCGATGGAAGATTGAAATTGCGTGAAATTGTGGAAGCCATAGGCATATCACATAACTCAGCGGTTTAATTTCTTTTAATGCTCACTTGGGTATGAGAGAAGGAAGGCCAAGGCGTCCTTTTTATGGAATACACGCGATACATTCCAAATTGACTTCCTACCGAAGGTACAAAAATCGATGGCCGTATTCTCTGGATTTACCACAGAGTGACTATTTCTTATTCCCAAATGTGATGAAATGGCTCGCCGGAAAGAAATTTGAGTCCAAAAGGATTAAGGAAATAAGAAACGTTGGTAAATGTGTATAGATTCCAAAGGAGACTACATTCAAAAATGTAATGATTTTTTATATAAAAATTCACAGAATTTTATGACCCCACCTCGTAATATAATATCTTTTGATGTTAAGGTTCACACGCACTTAAGGAATCCTGACAACAACCATCGTTCATGCAACATGCTATAATATTGTACACCAATTTGTGTGGGAACTATTATTCCAAATGGAAAGAAAACCCTCATATCAGAAAATATTTACAACATACTTACGATTACTTACTTGATTATAATAAAAAACATTTTTCACAAAGTAGGATATGTTAGGTTAGGTTGAAGAGGGGTGAATATTCATCTCATGCCAAAAGAGAAATACACATAGGCCAGAAAAAAGGCCTGCTGTGCTCTCCCACATAATTAAATTAAAATCTATACCCTATAGGGACTCCGCGCCATGAAAGTGATTCTTTATTTCTCTGAAGCCAATATCCCTGATGTGAGTGATGTCGGGTAAGGTGTCACCTGCACAAAATCTGGACAATGACAAAGGAGGTGTAACACTGTTTCACTGTTCTCGCTAAAAAAACACGGGGTTATTCTCTATTGCGATGCGTTAGAAAAATGGTACCTAATCGGATAGTTGGTACCCTTTATTGCGTCCTTTCGCATCTAATTTTTTCACTTTCACAAACCTGGCATCAGTGTAATCTGTAATACGAAAGCGTATGTTAAAATCGTTGGTTAAAACTAAATATCTTGCGCTAACAAAATATCAAACGCATCGAACTAGCTTACGCATCGCAATAGAGAATAACCCCCCAGCATTCGTCGTCCTCCGCAGTGCCTATTCGGTGCAAATGTTCTCGTAGGCTGTAGCGTCCCGTCAAGACGAATACGAGTATAAGCTTATTTAACTAGGGCTTTCTTAGCCTCAACAAGACCCTCGTTTTATATTCGTCTGGATCGCCCTATAGGACTTCGGTCGTAGTGGCCACAGTTTTGCTATTCCACAAGGTCCTGTAGACAACTCTGCAGCTCAGTCCTCCCATCCTCGAAGGACTTCGCACTGACCAGGTTCACTGTCTACAACGGTCTAGCTCTGTTCTCCAGTCTTATTTTCGCCATAGCGAGGCAGCATCAAGAAGAAATAAATCCTGTCACGTAATCGTTAATCGTATATTTGCTATCCAAAATGGTCCTAGAATTAACCCTCTCAGACTCAATTACCCTAAACGCCAATTGACTGTCGACTGTAAATGTTGACCTCCCTAGTTTTAACTTTCGGAAAGCACATCCAACGAAAGTTTTTGCCACATACTTACATAACTGTAATAAATACAATAACACACGCAAAACATCCGACTAAGAACAGAAAGCGCTAAGAACTATCAATGCGATTTTATTTCATTTAAATAGATGGATAATTATATTTTGTATTAGTATTTTGTTGGATAAGTAAAAGCTGTAGTTCCTATATTAAATATTTTTTAATCCCTTCAGTTCATATAAGTAGCATGGGGCCTCGTAGTTCCTATAGGTTTTTTTAATTTCTCTTATTTTCTAGTCATTACTACTGTGCGGAACTTTCAGAGGATTGCATGAAAAAATTTACTAAATTTATTGGTCCAATTAGGTACTAATTACTCAATTTATTAATTGTGTTCTTGTAAGGTAAATTGAGCTCAATTAAGGAATTAATTGCGTTAACTTCTGTATTGGGCAATAAACATATTTTTAGCTCCAAATTGATCTGGCGATTTAAGAGCTTATGATGTTCTAACGAAATTCGCTTTGATATAATTTTAAGGTTTCCTAATTCTTTTGAAAAGCTTTTAAATTGAGTATCGCTTTTGCTACGATTATGTCTTTGCTGCTTTCAAATATATGCAATTTGTGCTTTATTTTATTTTAAAGGCGACATGACCAAGTCAACTTTTTTAACAAAATTAAATAACCATGAAATATTTTATTTAGTGCATGTATATGCATGCATAATTGATATTTATACTACATGCTAGTTAAATTATTTAAAAATTTATAAAAATTGTTAATAAGAGTTCAAACAAATATACAAATTCCAAATAAATGAAAAACGATTCATAATTATATATTAAATTATGGCAAGAAATAACAAAAAAAAATTTTAAAAAACGATTCGATTTGGGTATAAATAAATTTATATATTTGCATTTTATTAATGAAATCTTCCAGTTCGTGTGTGTGAATAAATTTGCTTAATATTTTTTTTGCTTTAACAGCCAATAATTATAGACATTTTTTTACTACTTTTTCATGCGGCCCATAGTTTTTAGTACTACATTTTTTTGGTCGTTTTGTTGTTGTTGTTGTTATTTACAAAAAAAAAAAAAAATAAAAATCTACATTTTGTTTATTATTTATAAGGCGTCTCTGACCCAAATGCCTTCATTTAGAAACAATATAATAATATATAAAAAATAATATGATTTTTTTCACAAAACGGAAAAATTCATAATTATTTTTTTTTATTATTATCGTTTTTTTTTGTTGAAGATTTTGATTATTTAAAACTCATAAATAATAAGCTAAATTAATAACAACAACAAAAAAATTAAATGCAGAGATAGAAACTTAAAAAAATTGGTTATAAAAAGCAAATTTTTATAAATTTTCTTTAATAGAGGATATAAAAAATAGTCATAAACTATGGCGGAAATTTTATATAAATTTTAAAGCTTTTAAAAATAAAAAATGTAATATTACAATTAAAATTTAAATTAAGAAGTTTGTTTGTATGTACAACTATGTATATAATTACATCAATATATACATTTTAGCAAATTTTTAGTGTCAAAGAGTTAGAACGAGGTCATGTGGTGTGTTCAATACGTTAAGGAGACTTTTTGTTTATAAAAAAAGACAATAAAAAACTAAAAATGTCAGTACTGTATGTTTTATATAAATTTAACAGCTTTCGTAAGTAAAAAATATATAATATTACAAACTTAAGAAATTTGCTAGTACATATATGGTACATTCGAAGGCGGTTCCAAAATTAGCTGACGAACAAACAAATTTGGGAAAAATTATCTTTATTTCTCAACATAATCCCCTTCCACCTCGATACACTTTTCCGCAATGATTTTTAATAATTTCGATGCCCGATTTATAGTAAGAACTGTCCATCTCCTCAAAATAGCCATCAACCGCATACTCCATCTCTTCATTGTTCACAGAACTTTAACCAACATGCCATTTTTTCCAGTTTGCAAATAGAAAATTGCCCGAGGAAGCTAAATCTGGCGAATGGGGTGCGTGATGAACCGATTCGAACTTTAATTCATAGCATTTTGCCATTGCAATAGTGGTTGTGTAAACTGATACATTGTCTTGATGAAACTACAACTTGTTTTTCGCTAAAGACAGCATTTTTTCCTTCATTTCGTCACTTAAGCGCTGCAATAAATTCGTATAATAATTGCCCTTGATTGTTTTTCCTTCTTGAGGATAATCAATGAAAATTATTCTACTCGCAGCCATCACCTTGCCTCATTGGACACGGTTCTCCCATTCCAGTCCACTGCTTTGATTGTCACTTTGTCTTAGGTGTGAAGTGGTGGACCCATGTCTCATCCATGACTACACATCAATGCAAAAACTCGGTTTTATTGCGGTGAAACATTGCCAAACGATGCTGTTTTTTTAAGCTCTATTGTGAGTGAACGCGGCACGGATCTTGCGCACAGCCTTCTTATATTAAAATTTTCGGTCAATATGCGATGTATAGCATTTTTTGTTCAGCTGGTTCACGCACCTTCAGGCCATTTTATAGATTTTCCTAAGCGTTTCTGGTGTGGACACTCCAACTGGTCACTCACTACGCTGTTTATCTTGGCAGCTCGTAAGGCCCCCTTTAAGCTCTGCCACCGAATATTTTTTACTTTGAAAAGAAGGAGCAAACTCCTGCAGAGAAGAATCTAGCTTGAACCACGACCTGCATGTACGAGGTAAGTTCAAGTAAGGAGATTTCTTGTTTTTCTGGATATATCCACTTCTTTCGAACATTTGTTCTTGTTTATTTGTAAAAAATGGCATAAAGATGGAGTGTTTGCAGTGGGTTAGGAATTAAATAAAAAAAAAATTGTGTAGAAATGAAATTAAGTTCTCCAAAACATTTGAAATGTTCACAGTGACAGTAAAAGAAGATCGTGAGGATGACAATAACGAACCTGGCTCTGGATAACAGTTGTGTCATGCAATCTTTTCACACGTTTTGGGCATTACACGTAAGTGAGAGAAATTTGCTTTCGAAACAGTTTAGATTTGATCTGAAGAATCGTTGCTTATAAGGAATGTTTTGGCCGAAAACCAATCTACAGTCGAGCCTCAGTCACCAGAATCACCGGATAGTAAATTGCAACAAATCGCTCAGGAAAAAGTTTCCTGATTTCATTTACGCACATTCCATTGAAGTAACGATAAAACAGTGAAACAAACGACATGTTGAGTCGCTCTTCCATCGGGTCAATAATATTGACTACACTACTGTCTCCAATGGGCTTCTTCGCCCTCTCCTGCACGCGGTATAGTACCTTTAAAATATACTTTGAAGTGATAGCCTACATATAAGAGTAGCATTGCATTTAGGGACGGATGTAATTGATATAAATAATAAGAAGATTAAAAGGAGTGAAGTATACCTCACGCCCCCTCAAAAAACAGAGGCACTTGAATGCTTCTTTAGCGACATGAAAAATGTCATTACACTGGATTTTCATGCCAGGAACATCAAAAGCTTCTGATTCCTCAATATCCATATCACCCATAGTTAAGGATAGAGCAGCCTGTGCGGTCATACATTATTTATTCGCAAGAAAGCAAGCCTGAGCCTTATGAGCATTATGATTAACCCTATTCGCATGACCCCACTCCGAGATTGTCACCATAACATGCGCCAATGCTTTCAAATTTAAATTAGTGGTTTTATTTCTCATGATCATAGGAAGTCGTTCTTCTAAAATTTTCTTTGAAAGTTTAAATTTCCCCCACAAAATTGTGATGCTACAAAAAGTATTTTTATCCTTAGAATTACTTAACAGCACAATTCTTTCAATAAGTTTTTGTTACAAACACTTTTGTATAAGAAAAAAAAGAAAGGAAAAGCCGCCAATGGTTTCAAAATATAAAGGCCAGTCATTGCAGGATGTTCTCTTTTTTGATTCTTATTTACTGATTTGGAAGCTGTCTTAGATATAATGATAGAAGTACATTTTTGTATGAAAATAATTCAAAGTATATTTTATTACTTTTCGTTATTTACTACTAATAATCGAACTTACTTCGGAATATTCTCCATTTATTGTTTTAAGCTTTTGAAGTATTTAGCCATATGATGTGGCTATGGCTTTCACAATGTCTCGCAATTTTATTCTCTGATCGCCCAAACCCATATTGTGAATTTCTACAATTGTTTTAGTTGTAAAGAAAATACAGAAAGTCACGGAATTATTGAGCCATCCTCGCATTTTCGATATCTCAATACTCAAAAAAGTGTTTGATTATTTAATTGAAATTCGAGTAACTTATAAAATAAAATTTAAATAAATATTTATTAATTTTATCGACCTTATGATATGTAATTTAAGTTTATTTTTATTCAGTCACATATTAATTTAAGTAAAACTCCTTTGAATTATTAAATTTGATTCTTCATTTTTTATATTTTATTCAATATTTCGTTCCTCATCGGTTTTCTTCATCAGGAATTTGAGTAAAGCCGTCTTTTTCTTTATAAAAGAATTGCTAAACTCGAATTTGTTAATACAAAAATTAGACTAGTGGAAAACTCACGGAAAATATTAGGTTAGGTTAGGTTAGGTTGATTGGAGGGGTGTGATAGCCCATGTCATACGACATACACTTAAGCCAGTGAAGGCTTGTTGGGCGCTCCCTTTAATTATCAAACACAAACTGCCAGAGTTATGCGGCAGGATTCGAACCTGCGACCTTCGCACTACGAGTCTAGTACACTACCTACTAGTCTACGAAGGCCAGTTAACGGGAAATATTAGTAAAAAAAATAAAAAATAGTAATAATACATAGACACACAATCCAAAGCAATCGACCACTTATGTACATATTTTTTGTTTCACATTCCGTGAATAGAAGGGTGTAGAATTTATATTACAGCCGAATATCGCTCTGCTGCCGCTTTGGAATAAAATTCCATATGCCTGGCCATTTTGAATAAAATTTAAATTAATGAAAAAATTTTACAAGTTGCTACTTTATTTGGAAATTTCCAAACAAAGTTTGTAAAAAATAAAATTACAAACTACAATTAATGACCAAACGAGGTATTTTTTATTGGCAGTTAAAAAATAGAAAAACCCCACTTACAGTTTAGGTTGCGAACAGAATGGGGCAACATTATTTAAAGTCCCACTAACTGGTTTCTTGTTTTTTTCTTTTGGTGGTTGGCACTTTTTTTATGGCTGCAAATTAACAATAAAGAGGTTGTTTAAAAAAACTTTTTTAGATATTAAATTTCATAAATTTAATGCTTTGCTTTTTTTATTATAATTTTTGTCTTAAAATTTTTATTAAGTGGCAAATAAATTGTTGCTACTGCTGGTATTGTTGGTGTGCCTGTTGTATTTGGTAATTGTTGTTATTAAATCTCAAACTTCATGCAGCTTTTTTTGCAGCTTTTTATAAAATTTTTTTTATGATTTAATTAACATGTTTTTGTTTGCTTTTATTTAAATAATGAAAATAAAACATTGTCTTTGAGTTTTTTAATGTTTGTCTGTTTGTTTAGCATTAAACAATGTAGAAGAAGAAAAAAACTACTTAAATAATTCATACGCACATGACTTACTGACGTCTATAATTTTATATTGAGTTGAGATTTCAGAATTTGCTTTTAAAATGCGAAATCTTTATAATTTTGACATTGACACTAAACAAACGACAACATCTTTGTTGTCTGAATGTTTTTTTGTTCCCTCCTTTCAAAAAAAAAAATAAAAAAATAAAAAATAAAATAAAAATCATGATAGTTTTTAAGGGCTGCGCATTCAGGCCCAGTAAACAAGGCCTCAATGTTTGCTATAAATATGGATCCAAAGAAATCTACAGAAAATAAAAGCAACCATATTTGGGCTGATTTTGCAATTTTTCGTGAAATGAAATATAACCTCAAAAAACATAAATGAAAGAAAGTCTTACAAAACTCTACGAAGGTGAAGGCAAAAAAAAATCAACAAAAAATTTGGAGTCTCTCTTCATTTTAACCAATTTCTTAGTATTTCAATAAAATTAAACAATATACAGTAGTATATATAAGTACATATGTATGTATATGTTCCCGACGATCCTATAAGGAGCATAGGGCCTCAATAAATCTGTTGAACATTTTCCTGTGTTGTGCCAACGCTCTCACTTCGCTCCAGCTTTTACCCATTCCAGCCACCTCTACATCGATTTGCCTTCTCCACATATGAGTTGGACATCCTCTTCTTCGGCTTCCCTGCGGGTTTCAGTCTATGGCATTGCTTGCAGCAGTAGCCGGTCTTTTATTTTTCCATTAGATAAAATTTCCTAAGCAAAATTCCTAAAAACCATGTCGGTTAATTTTTGCTAGTTTTTTTTTCAGTGTAAAATAATGAGTCTGAACATTTCACGATGCCAAAAATGCTCATTATGGTTCGCTATTTCACCATTTCAATAAACTGACAAACGAATAATACTACAAATCATTGAATTTTATTATCAAAGTTCGTGCTCTGTGAGGAATGTGTTTCGCAAATTACTTCCATTTCAAGGTCGTCATAATCAACCCATCGAACAGGCTAATCAAGCCGATTTGATCAATTTTGGCAACAGATTCACTTTATTGGACATTCATCTACCAACCGGTGTGCCAAGAGTTCTTATCGAGAAGAATATTGTTGCTGTATCGGCCAGTGTCAACAAAGATCGTGATATATCAATTCGTCGCCGTTGTCAACAAATGGGGTTGCATTATTCGACCACCTGGAAGATTTTAGGTAAGGATCTCAGTATGAAACCATGCAAAATGCAGATAGTGCAACAACTGAAGCCAGATTACATACTACAACGTAATTTTTTTGATGAATAGGCCTGCCTTAGGAAAGTTATATGGAGATCTATTTTTTCTCTCGAAAATTGTCTTCAGCGACGAAGCTTATTTTTGGCTTAATGAGTACGTCAACAAACAGAATTGCCGACTTTGGTATAAAGAAAACAAAGAAGCAGTTTAAGAGCTCCAATAAATACACTCTGAAAGCTGAACTGTTTGGTGCGGTTTGCAAGCCGTCAGCATCATTGGACCATACTTCTTTAAGATCGAATCACAACGTTGTAGTCAACGGAGCAGGGTACCGTTTGTTGATTACCGATCTTTTGTTTTGCTCAAAATGGAAGAACTGGATTTGATTGGTGATACCATGAACCTATTTTGCAGATTTGACCCCACTGGACTATTTTTTTTTTCTTGTGTGGGGATACGCGATGTTTCTCATGTACAGGGACAAACCAGCCGTAAATCCAGACCTGGAAGAAACCATTACATGTGTCATTGGTTAGATAACTGGCGAAATGCTGGAAAAAGTATGCCAAAATCGGTGCTCACGGGTGCGCCAACTACAGCGTAGCCGCGAGGAATATTTACATGAAATAATCTTTAAAAAGTAAATGACAGGCATTTATTTGTCGCCCCTAAATAATCATTAAAAAAACATTCACTTTTGCAAATTTCTTGTATTTTTTTTTAATTTTCAAATTTTAACGCTTATAAAATCAACGGTTTCATATCTCTAAAGTAAAAATTATTTCTGAAAACAAATTTCATCTAATATGTCTCTCATATAAGCGAATTCGCTAAAGATTGGGCTCAATTTCCATTAGAGCATTGGGCTTGCATTACATATTGTAAAATGAGCTTAATTTCGGTCCTTATTCCAGTTTACACTTCGGCGCCTTATAACCTGGGGCCTCATTAAGTAGCGCCCAATTTATTTGTTCCCTGCCTTTTTGGTTTCATTTATTAAATGACTAGAATTGAAATAATAAATACACATTCATATTTCTTTTTTAAAAAACAACATTGACATGCAATTAACGAAAATTGTATTTAAGCCTTGATTGTTGGACGAGAAATATTATTTAGACAATTTTTAAAATTGTCAATAATTTCATATAAATATTTATTTTTTTTTTTTCAACAAGTTCTTGACCTAAACCTGCTTGCCATTTAAAAAAAAAAATAATTAAGCTTAAACGCTTAATGAGGCTGCCAATTATTAAAGTTTAATGTCGATTACATATAAGTTCAATGATTTTTTAAAATCGTATATTCAAACAATATTTAATACAGTTTCAAAAATTCATTGTTTGATGTGGTTTCAGCTGTTCATATGCGGACATTTAATGGGTGGCTAAACCAAATAATAAATTTCAATATTAAGTATTTCAAATAAAGATTATATTTTTCGTTTTGCCTGATAAACACAAACATTATCAACACCCAAAGGGAATATAATTGTAAACATGTTGCAAGAATACTAAAATGGACTCACGTTGAGTATATACGAGGTCTGTTCAATTTTTGAATTTTGAAACTGCTCGGGATACGTGAATTCGATTAGCGTTTTTTTATGTTGGCACACTTGTCTCGAACATATTTTTTAGTTTAGTTTGTTTGTGAGAGCGATAACAGTCAGACGTGTTTTGCTTGTTCGGCGATTTTCTGCTGGAAAAAATGGATCAGAGAATTTGCATAAAATTTTGTGTAAAAAACTGGAGTTAAATGCTCAAAAGCACTTGAAATGTTGGGAGTGGCATATGGTGACTGTACTCTATTTACAAGTGATAAAGCTTTTCAAAGACGACGATCGTCCTCGAAGCTCCATCACATCAAAAACTTATGAAAATGTTTAGAAAGTGAAGAAAATTGTTATGGGCAATCGTCGAATCAGTATTAGAGAAGCTGCAGAGGATGTCGGCATATCGGTTGGCTCATGCCATACAATGTTTACGCAAATTTTGAACATGAAGCGTATGGCGACGAAGGTCATTCCAAAATTGTTGAGTTTTGAACAAAAACAAACCGTCGCATAGACTTGCTTCAAAGGGTCATAACTGGTGTCGAATCATGGGTATATGGTTATCACATCGAAACCAAGATGCAATCGTCCCAAGGGAAACGCTAAAAGCGATCAAATGTCAAGGTTGTACTCACTGTTTTCTTCGATTACCGTGGCGTAGTGCATCATAAGTTCTTGCCACATGGTCGTACGGTTAATAAGGATTATTATCTTGAGGTTATGCCCGGCTTACGAGAAGTAATACGAGAAAGAACGTTCGAAATTGTGGAAAAACAATTCATGTCTTTTGCATCACGTCATTGTTTATTCGTAATATTTTTGACCCGAAAGAATAACTCAGCCGCCGTATTCACCAGATTTTTCGCCATTCGACTTTTTAGTGTTCCCAAAATTAGAGAGACCTATGCAACGGCTGAGGAGATAAAAACTGAACCGCTGAGAGAACTCAATGCCATACCAAACAGTGAATTGCTTCAAGGATTGGAAAAAACGATGACGCAAGTGTATTATATCTAAGGGGGAATACTTTGAAGGGAACAAAAGAGAAATTGATGAATATATAAATATTTTTTGAGGTAAAAATGAAAATTCACCTTTTCTATTGAACAGACCTCGTATTGTGTGTTGTGCTGTTTAAAAAAAAGCATTCTAAGCCTATTTTGATTAAATATTTTGTAATAATCATATGCGATAGAGAATTCTCATATTGTTTTGATTTGTTCGGCATGAAATCTCGGCATATGAACAATTAAAACAACAACGAACAATAAATTTCTGAAGCTCCAATTATTTAAACGATTAGATAGGGAGATTGTCCCAAATAATAAATATGTAATATGCTTTCACATAAATCTCAGTACATTTTTAGATTTCTTCTCTAATATGGGATAGACATCTACGGAGTGGCGCAATGTAAAATTTTTAACTGGCTGCTATTTTGTTATAAATTAACAAAATGGCTCCGTTTTCATAAAAAGTTTATTTGAAAGTGTGAAATTTATGACATTAATTGAAAAAAATATATATCGCTCAAATGGCTACTTTCCAAGTTCATGCATAATTACGCTCCATTTTTAATTGACCTTGAAATTGCCGTCTTAAAATCTCCATAATTGCATGAGCTGCGTGATGGAGACCCAATGCAGCAACTTGCGGCAAAAAACTCGCTTATAATTTGCCTGAAACGCTCATTATTTACGGTTACGGTGGTGCAATAGGCGTCTTTAAAAATATAAGGGCCAATAAACTGACCTTCGTAGACTAGTAGGTAGTGTATTAGACTCGTAGTGCGAAGGTCCCAGGTTCGAATCCTGCCGCAGAACTCTGGCAGTTTGTGTCTGATAATTAAAGGGAGCGCACAACATGTCTTCACTGGCTTAAGTGTATGTCGTATGACATGGGGTATCACAACCCTCCAATCAACCTAACCTAACCTAACCTAAGGGCCAATAAATTTTTCACTGCAAATGCCGCACCAAACAATCACTTTGAGGGGAAGTAATGGCTCTTCATGCATTTCATGTGGACTCGCTGTGCCCCCGAAACCCAAATTTGTTTGTTAACACAACCACTTTGTGAAAATGGTCTTCGTCGCTCATTATAATTTTTATACGAAATAATACTCTTCTTTCCTCAAGTCTAACAAGTTAAAGTTGTACGACGGTCAGCCAGCATTAATTTGTGAATAGTTTGTACTTTGTAGGCGAACATTTTCTAATATTTCACCAAAATTCGTTGCAACGAAAGTGTGCAGATGCCTGATTGTGTACATCGTCGTGTAGTTAATGTTTGTGGATTCTTTCCGACATCGTCGACAATATGAGGCCGGCAATTTCTTCTGACATCTGTAGGGGAGGCAGTTTGCACGAAGCTAAATTATTCGAGCACATGGAACACGATGACGGGGAAAACGTCGACGGGATTAACGCGGTGTTAAAACAACCGACTTTCAATTTGTCAAATTTGTCTAATTTGCGGTAACAATAATTCCACGTTCTTGAGGTGTTTATCGCTCCGTGGATTGTTAAAAACTCATTCTCTATATATCAACATCGTAAATGTCAAACAGTAACATTTGGCGCCATCTGCGACAATGTCAGCCGATTTAAATTAAGACATTAAATTACAAAGTTCAGCACTGAACTTTCAACGAAAAAGCTTATTCGAAAAGTCATTAGTTTCTGTTCTTGTACAGTGTTTGACAAAAACGATTGGAAATATTCTTGAGCTGAGGAACAAAATAAACAAGTGTATTTGAAACTATAGTCAATCTGTCATAAAATCTAATTTTTAATTAAATCGCTTGAAAGAGTATTATATAGTTATAGTTTCCTCAAATTCAATTATAGTTGGAGAAACTTTACTAGTCTCTGTTATAGTTACGTCTAACACTAACTACAAGTCTTTATGAAAAGATTTAAATTGACAACGTTTAGAATATCATTCATATATGTTCGTACAAATTTTTAAAGATTTTGAACAACGATATTTTATATCATGTATAAGACTTGTATTTTTAAATTACAAACTTTAAATTAATCTTATAGTTAAGCAGGTAGGAATTAATCGACTAACCGATTAAAGTTTAATCGATTAAAATCCCTACTTTCTACGATTTAGTTAAAGATTGGTCCAATCAAAATGAAGGCTGTGTGACAATTGGCACCATCCTGTTGGAACCACATATCGTCCAGGTCTATATCCTCAATTTCTGCCCACAAGAAGTGCGTTATCATCTCGCCATAGCGAACACCATTCACGGTAACTTCGTGGTCGACCTCATTTTCGCAAAAGTACGGGACGATGACGCCGCTAGCCCATAAACCGCACCAAAGAGTCATACTTTGTGGATGCATCGGCTTTTCAACAATCACACGTGGATTCTCATTTGCCCAAATGCGGCAATGCTGCTTGTTAACGAATCCACTGAGGTGAAAGTTTTCCTCGTCGCTGAAGTTGATTTTCTTTGTAAAGTCACCATTCACTTCTGTCTCTTCAACCAACCAGGCTTCAGCTCTTCAGTCAATTGAGAGTTTTAAGCGTGCAAATTCAAATCTTTATTCAAAATTCACATCAGTGAAGTTCCTGAGTTATTCAATTGTGTCAGCGGTTAATGGATCGAAATTGAATGATTTAGTTGTGTAAGGAAAATAGCCAAACTTAAATTAATCGAACAGCAATTAATTGGTTTACCGGGTAACAATTAATCGATTATCATCAATTTATAGAAATAAAAAGTAATAATTATTCTTAAGAAATAAAATAAAAATTAAATCATAATTATTATACCTAAATTTACGAAATCGAATACACGATACAAGGATTAAATGCTGGGTAAGATATCACTAATTCAACCTGGCACTACCCCGCAGGTCCCAAGCTGAAAGAAAATAGGAGAGTTCCAAGCAAAATAAATGCGATCCCTTAGCATCACCAGAGGTTGCTTGCAGGCCTGATAAGTCGAAGCATTAAAAAGCATTATCAACGGAACGACACAATTGATAAGAAATGGACTGAATAATACGGAACAACACATTGGCTATTGAACGGGTATAAGATTTGGTTCATGGAACATAAGGACGCTATCGGAAATATTCTGTTTGGTGCAAGTATGCAACGATATGGACAGATACCAGATTGACTTCCTAGACTTGGGCCAAGGCCACGCAATGACCGGCAGAGCGGCGAGTTTGAGCGGCAAGTGGCTAATTACTGAGCGTCATTTCTGAGCGGTTAGTGCGGTTAGTTGTTAAAATGCCATTATCAAGAGAGATTTGTTTAATGTTTTTACGTTAAAATAGTATTCATATTTATAAGAATTTAAATTAATTTAAGAAAAAAAAAGAAGATTTGGTGTTCATCCTATAAATCAAGCAAGCCGACATTACGGCGAAATTATACACAAATCTACGCAAATTTCCAGACATATTTTGGCAATACTTCCGTATGTCTTAATCGGTTATATTTTTATTTTTAAAATTTGGTAATCTGTCTTGCCATAATAGCGATCGTCTTTGTAGAGATGAACTTATAAGCTCCTCATTCACTTTTGCCATATTTATACTTTGCCGCTCAGAAATCAACTAAAAATTAGAATAAGTTCTACTCCTGCGCGGAGCCGCTTAGCCGCTCGGAAATGCCGCTCATTGCGTGGCCACTTCAGTAGTAGTTCATATGTTTTAATTTTTTTCCCGTTCACCGCTCAGCCGCTCACCGCTTTGCCGCTCATTGCGGCCTTATGCGAAGTCAAATGGAATGGAATCTAATCTTATCTAATCATATATCTAATCTTATCGTTAGAATGTCCTTTTCTGAAGTAGCACTCCCTGATCTATGTAAAGTAAATTATACAAAAATATCATAGAATGATTTCAATACGCATCATAATACTTTCACCATTGATTATGGTCACCTCAACCTTGTTTTTTCTTTTCGTTTAGCTACAGATATCGGTGTAAGATTGCCAAAACGCGCAGTTATTTGTGTCATTTCAGCCTATTACAAAATCCACTCGTGTGCTTAAATTAGCATTAATATTAAATTTCTTTAATTTGAAAAAAAAAATATATATATGTAAAGATGAAATCGTTGATTGTTGTTTAACAAATAGCAACACAAGCTCTCCCTGCGATAGGTGTGAATTATACTAATGAATTTTTATCTTTATTTAAATTTGAGTAAAAAAAATTCTTTTACTTCTTGCCTAAATATTTGTCAATAAATATTTTTTAATACCATCATGACGCTGATAAAATTAGTGCGAAAACGAGATTATTTTTTTTGTTCAAATAATATAAAAGATTTAAATATTTAATTCCATTAAAAGATTTTGAAAAAAAAATTAAAGTCAAAATTAGTCATGTATTAAAAATTCATTGATCTTTTTGATTTTTAATAAAATTAAAAAATTATTTTGTGGTTTTAATTAAAATTTGGCATTTTTAATGATTTCTTATAATAGGAAGTAATCAAAACACGTTACTCATTTTAATATGTATGTTAATAATGTGTGTTTCCATTGTTAGTTGGTTAAATATAAAATTAAATTCAATTGCGGCTGTTTTTGACTTTACAGTGTGGCTTTGTAGCGTGTTTTTAACACTATTAATATTTTTATGAACTCTACTTATAACTCATCATACTCCGAATATCTTTTATTTATTTTTTTAATCTGTATCAGGGCCATAAATGACAGGAAGAATTTTATACATTGATTGATATTTCTGAAAAAAAAATTAATTTCATCTGTTGCATATCAACAAAATTTTATAATTTTCTGGGGGAAGGGATATACATAGTTGCCCTGCAAAAGTTTAAGCCAGCAAAACACAATGGGCAATACGACCGGAGTCCTATGGGACAAACCAGATGAGTAGAGGATGAGGGTTTTGTTGGGCCCAAGAAAGCTCAAGTCAAGAAAGTTGATTTTGCTCTTTCTGTGACACATCAGTTTACGAGCTCATCAGCACTGGATTAGGGCTGCGAAAGATGAAAAATGTAGAGCATGTTGGCGAGTACTTTAAGGTAGTGGAGGGCTTACTTTGTCATTGCCGAGCTTTTGTACGTACAAGTGAAATTCTGGTTTTTTGTGAATAACATCTTAACAGATATTAATCACTTCAGGAGTATAGATATGGGGAGAATTGAGGAACTATCTTTGTGGCACGAACTTCGTACAGGATACAAGATTTCGTTTTTTCAATATGGGAACGCACTACAGTCCATTTTATTAGCTTATATGTAGGACTTTTCTTTGACTTGAGATGAAACTTCACCTCTCTTAAACCTAACCTAACATATCATTAATATCATATCATTATCGTTGGAACTTTTGTCTAAAGCGAATTGACACAGCTTTTATCTGGACGTCCCCGTCACAACAGACAATTATCACCATTTTTGAAAACTTATACGTATATTTTATTGTCATGACAATATTGTGAGATGTCAACGTAGGATTGTACTATGTTCACACATGCACCATAATTGAGACAAAGCAATTTTAAATTGATTTGCCGACTATGGTGTACAAACACATGCAATTTTGCTTACTCTGTTAGCACTTTACAGCCGAAAATGTTTTCACTAAGAAGGATACGAGGGATATGAAAGTGGTAGCCTATGAAATATCATTGGATTTCCTACAACATATTTAACCTCAGCTGTCTAACATTGACTTATATTGGTAAATAAAGTTTCATGCAACAAACTTCATGAAAAAGTGCTTACTGTGAACACAGTTTTGGTCAACTGAATATAGAAAATATATTTTAGAAATTTTTTTGATAGAAAAAATGTTTGCAAAAAGTTTGTTTTTTAATATTTTCAAAAAAATGTTTGCGTTTAATTTCACTTTTGCTACTGTACAGAATATTCTCTTCTAACCGAATGAACTTTACAACGGTTTCATGGGGAATTTTATTAAATTGATGGTGCTATAAGGTACTAATTGTGTAATTTAATAATTGTGTTCTTGTACGGTAAATTGAGTTCAATTAAGGCCTTAATTGCGTAAATTTCCTAATTGCACAATGGTAAACATAATACAATCAATAACATTTGTTTTTGGAGTTTAGTTCACTATTGATTAAAAAACATTGTCAAAAAAGTCAATTAATAAAAAAGGAGATTCATTTTAACTAAGATATACATTAAATCTCTTTAATGAGAACAACAATAATAATAGTAATAATATCAAATACTAATAATAACAATAATAATAATAATTTTTTTGACGGGCGAGCTGGGGTTGAACATACTTTCGCACTTACAGTGACCGTCGTCAACTGCGTTGTGTGGTGTTATCCACTAAAAAACTCCCTCCTCCGTTTCTGGTGGGATACCTTCCCGGGACTGTTTTCTACATGACTTCGGGAAGGCCCAGAAACTTCATCCTCCTAACACCCTATTTTGTTAAGGATTTTAGACTGACCTTCGTAGACTAGTAGGTAGCGTACTAGACTCGTAGTGCGAAGGTCCCAGGTTCGAATCCTGCAGCAGAACTCTGGCAGTTTGTGTCTGATAATTAAAGGGAGCGCACAACAAGCCTTCACTGGCTTAAGTGTATGTCGTATGACATGGGCTATCACACCCCTCCAATCAACCTAACCTAACCTAAGGATGCCATGTTTTTCAAGTTTGAGGAAAAACTTGAATTCCAGTCAACTATAATTTGCAATGAAACCATTGTGTTTTCTGGGATATGATTCGATATCTGGTTTTGTTCTAATAGTGAAAGTGAATCATTCGAATTATTCGTTTCTAAGAGTATTTAATATTTTTCCGTGATCACTATATAGAACACTTCTTATCACCAAAATAAATATGTAAATGAACAAACATTAGGGTATCAATTTCGACGTCATTATTTGTTTAGAGTTTCATGATTTTCTATTGGTTTTTCTATATATGTAAATAAATTTTATTTGTTGTACTGCTAAATAAGTTCGCCGAATTTCAATTTAATATTTAAATATTAATTTAATGTCATTTCTTATTCGTTGATATTAATTATAGTGTTGATATTAATTATTGAGAAATTTCATATTTTCAAGGGAATTTGTAATAAAATTATTTACGCAAGTTTGTGTTTTGCTTCATTAAAATTGCAAATAAAAATAATTATATAAATGTATAAAATGTGGCAAATTACCGCCTGAAATGTGAAACTAAATGAATCGCAAATAATTTGCAGTGTATGGCGCTGCAATGAAGAATAATTAAAGCAAGAAAAAAAAAGATTATTGAATGCGGCATTCTCGACCTTAGTAATGCCCTTGTGATAAATTAATGAGCTGTTAGTTTCCTCATACCTATTGTGTACTTAAGTTTTTGTTCAGCAAGACTTCAAGGGAATCAATTAGAAACAAAAAATACAATGCAAATGTTTTTCAATGAAATTTGGGACCCAAAATTCACTCTCTCGTAGGCTTTAGAAATATGGAAGGAACTGGTTGCATCTATTCACACACAGCAATTAATTATAATTGCAAATAAAACTTTTGTTATACCAAATAAAAAAATTAATTAATTTGCGCCTGCAAGCAACAAAATTTTTTATTTCTATTGATTGAATTTATATTCAATTAAATTAAAAATAATAATAAATAAACATTCTATATAATAAATTATTCGATTAATTTATTGAATTATTTATAGAGCTGGAGGTCTTTATAAAAACAATATTTCTATTTCAATAAATCTACAGCCTTTGTTACGAGTTCTTCGGGAAATTCTAATTATTTCAACAAAATTCAAATACAAATAATAAAAAGAACAACACAAAAAATTAAAAAATGAGGAATTGAATAAAGAAAAATTCTAAATTTCCTATATAAAAACTTCAAATAATCAAAAATAACGATTTAAAATAATTTATTGTTTGTTGTTGGCTTATATATTCTTGAGTATATGCCAGCATTTCATTGGCTTTAACAAACTCATCAGTACTCTTCAGCCAAATCATGTTTGAGAAGTATTCAAACTCATATACTTGTACAAAAACCAACAAATACTATATGAGAATTCTATAGAATTCAATCATAGTTTTTAAACTGGTGACAACTGAATGATCAAATCATCTCAGAAACAAATAACTATTTGGAGGTCATTTAAACTCGACAAATCTGATGTTTTGAAAGGCATAAGAAGGAATAATATTGTACAAAATGCACTGGACAAATCTTTTTTTTTTTTAAGATAAAAATTCTAAAAACATTATATAAAGTGTATAGAGCTCGGAGGTTACCATATTGAAAAATTAAAGGATTTGTTTGTCCAAAAACCTGTTTCATTCAAAAAGTCACGGACTTACCGAGTATTGATGCGCCCTTGTATTATAAGCGTGGGCTTTGGAACTTCTAGCGTTATGGATTTGTAAAAAGGGATGATATTGTTATTATCAAGACTGACATCTTTATCCCAGCAACATAGAGAAGTTTTAATTTCAAAACAAACGGAACTACGAAGAACAATTTATAGTTCTAGAAAGTCACTCTGTTAGTGCTTTCAAGTTAAACTATGCAAATAATAGAGAAAGTTAATTGCATCAATTAAACTTATTAATTAGAAGGAGCAAAAGAATTTAAAAGGTAAAGTGATCGAAATATTTTGTGCTATTGAATTATTATATATGGAAATTTAGAAGGCGATATGATTAAGGATAGTAAATCTATTAACAATCCAGGAATGTTCCAGCATTACAATTTTGAAAATATATATAATAAGGGTTAAGGCATAAGTCCTTTCAGCTTTCAAGGCGAATACTGAGAATATTTACGCCACTTCTTATGTATTCCGTAGAAGTCTCGAGGATGAAAATGATGAGGGCTTTGCTTTACAATTGTAATAAAAAAGAAATATTGTGTTCCTTGATGTGGAATAACTTTTTTATTCTCGATTTTATTTATGAGAGGAGCAGAGCAATCTTTAATATGCAAGAATATGAGATAATCTCTGATTCATTCTTAGCAGATGCAACAAAGTGATCATAACAGATTTTCAACAACTATAGTGATTACAACTAATGCAACTACACCTGGAATTTGAGTGAAATACCCTCTACATACTGGAAATCTTGTGAATTCTTTTTATTACATGGGATCGTATTTGTTACCGTGCTCATTGATCAAAGCTTCACACAATTTTGGTGCCTTCAATCCCCACCTGCATAAAATGAATGACAGATCGAATTGATTTGTAGGATGAAAGGGAAAATACATCTTTTTTTTAGTATTCCATGTCACCATATCATTCTAACACGTATTCAAGAGATCATAAAATGTCAAAATAAATTTTGAATAGTTGTCAACTGATTACTTGAGTGGAAATAACTTAATTATCATAATTATCCTTCACAATATTTACTTTAGGCTTAGATATTGTTTTATTTTTTAATTTTTTTTAGTTTATCTCTTTTGTCTGCAATAATACAGTATCATAATTATTTTTATAATATTTTTTTCAAATTGCCCATATATTTTAATAAAATAAAACTTACCAAAATTAACAAACAGATCCATAAAACCGGCATATAAAACCGTCATATAAATTTCAAAAAAATTAATTACTAAATAAACTTTAAAAAAAAACTAAAAATTAATTTAAACTCAAATCAAGGTGAGATTAACTACAAAAAAATAAAATAATAAAAAAATGTTTTTGTTTTCATCATTACTTTTAGTCTAAACCAGGTTATATTTAAAATTTTGCTTTAATTATGGCTAGAAACATTAATCAAAATATGTTTATAACGAATTTAACTTAGAGAAAATGGTAATAAATGTTAATGCCAATAATTTTAATATGCCGGCATATAAACTTTTGTTTTTGTGGATAAAATCATACGCTCACAAAATTAATTACGTACAATTATAATGGCATTTGACAGTAACCCAAGGAATATGTGTGTTTTGCAGGCGTTTTTAAAACTATTTTTTAAACATAATTTTCCATCCTCGTTATTATAATAAATCGCATTGTCACAAAACGTTCAAGTATAATTATTCATATGTTTAAGGCTTTAAATCTTATTTAAATGTGATTGCCTCGTGTTTTTTTTTAATTGCAAATATATGACATTTGCCAAAATGTGTACGCCCCCAGACATTTTGTGTGTATATTTTAGGTTTCCCTGACAACAATAAAAATTTTCAATTAATGATTTTTAAAAAAATTTCAACTTTAATTGGCATTCCGTCATAAATAGACTGATGCCTGGGCAATGTTTTTGAATGTATAAAATGATTTTGAAAGGCATGCATACACATATAAATCCACAAAAAAAGTTGAATCATTGTCCTTGTAGTTGTCCATCAAAATAATTGATTTGTTTAATGAAATAATTACATATATTAAATAAATGATCCCTGCAGAAATTAGGAGAACAATATATTATAAATCGATTATAACACGGTACAACAAAATCAATATTTTTCTTCTGCAAAATACTCGTAAAAAGGCTCTAAAGCCAAACACGTGTATCAGCGTTTTGAGAGTTTGCGTCTGACCATCATTTTAATAAGAGTTCCGTCTCTCTCTCTCTCTCCACTCCCCCCAATCTCTCACCCATCCACCAATCTGTTACGCAAATCGTTATGGTGATTCAGCATTGGAAATCTTGTAGCACTTACATTTCATGTATAAGGTGTGTTCATCACTTTTATGTAAAACGAGCGACAAATTTGTGGAATATTTTAAATCTCTAAATTTATATTTTAAACCTCTAACTCTTAGCAGTATAAGTTTTTTTTGTCCCCCTTCTTGAGAGGGTAAGGAGTAGCTCCTAAAAACAAATTTTGTAGGACATTTAAGAAATAAGAATAAGAAAAAGTGCGAAATTAACCCTTACGGACATTTTATGTTTTTTTGTTTGGCGTGCAAGTTGAATTTTGAGCCCGATATGTCGTTGCTTGAAGAAAGGTTTTAGTCCCTTTTGAGAAGAGACAAAATACCTAAAAGCTAGAGGTTTAAAATACAGATTTAGAGGTTTAAAATTCTAAACATACTCTATACGTAAAATGTTACTTACAGTTACCCTTGTTACTAGAATTTTGAATAAGTAAAAAATTAACCCTCAAGCATATTTCTTATTTCACGCTAAATTTCTATCTCTAACGTATTCAATAACCAATAAATAAAACTTTATGAAAAAGCTTTTTTATGGTCCATTTTATCTCACTGTGTCGCTGTTTAAGGGAAATTTTCAAGCGGACAATAAAGGACCATATCACAAAAATTTGGAAGGTTAAAATGTCAAAAAAAATTTTTTTTCTCGCAGTGTTTTCTATAAAATTTGCTAAATTTAAGGTTTACAAGTTTTATTAAAATTTTCAGTTAGAACGAAATTAATCCTTGAGCACATTTTTAATGTTTGGGGGGATTTTTGGCGTTCTTTGGAATTACAAGCTCTAGGGTATAGGAATAGTAAAATTTTATTGAAAATATTTTTATGGAACAATTGGGTCCTCTATATCGCTTTTCAGGAGAAGATTGTGGACCCTACCCTTCAAGAAAGAAAAAAAAGCTACCCATATCGCAAAAGCTGGAAAGTTTAAAATGCCCCACAAACACTTTTCTCGCACACACAAAAGCTTAAACGTAAGTATTGTATTTTCAAGTCTTGACGTCCAATACATAATTTCGGGGTTTAAGGTATACGAATAGTATCATTTTATAAGGAATATTTTTATAGAACAATTGGCTATTTAAGGGAATGTTTCTGTTCCTTCAAGGGGACGAACAGTACCCATATCGCAAAAGTCGCCTAAAAATTGTCCTCCTAGTTTTTTCTTACAAAAATGTGGTGAACATCTCTTATGCCTTTAAAATTAAGGATTACAAGATTTCCTATGCCGATTCACTATAACAATTTGGAACAGGAGAGGTACTTCAATTACCCGGAAAATGAGGGGCAGACATAAACTTTCAGTGCCAATAAATGTGTACTTTTTTGTGTTCTCTACCGGGTATTAATCAGCAGAACCTCATTATTTTTTTTCCTTTTTTATGTTGTACATTGAATTAGAAATTGAAAAAATCCTTAAATTATTTGTAAGGAATTTTAAAAGTTCACAGGAAAGTATACGAATTTCAAGCAAGAAGCTTAGGATCTGTTGTAAAAAATTAATTTGTATTATCTCTAATGGATTCTGATGAAATACGAACTTGAGCCCACAAAGAAAAATTATGATCACTTGGTTAAGAATATGTGCAGTTTAACTTATAAACACTAAAGAAAATTTGGTCAGGGGAACCAAGGGATTTTGTGCAGAAAAACTATCTATAAATAAAGATTTCAAAGTTTATGTGATAGTGAAAAATTGCTTTACAAGTGACCTGGACCAAAATGTGAAAAAAACTATCTATCAATATCATATTTAAAAAAAAAACCAAAAATATTTCAGATTTAAAAAAAAATTTCTCAAACGTATGGATTTATATTTTAAGTTGCGAAAATTATTATAAAAATATAGGAAATATTTGTATTTATTGGTATTTCTGTTTGTCTGGAGATGAAAATAATGGGATTTTTTGAAATATTTCAAATGGGCCGCAATTATAGTAATTCAAGTGGTATACTTAAATAGTTCTTAGGTTAGGTTAGGTTCATTGGAGGGGTGTGATAGCCCATGTCATACGACATACACTTAAGCCAGTGAAGGCTTGTTGTGCGCTCCTTTTAATTATCAAACACTAACTGCTAGAGTTTTGCGGCAGGATTCGAACCTGCGACCTTCGCACTACGAGTCTAGTACACTACCTACTAGTCTACGAAGGCCAGTTTAATAGTTCTTAAGTTAACTTTTTTTATTAAAATCATTCTTTACTTAAATTATAAGCGGTTAAAAGCATATTTTACAAGTAAAAATCTGTGCTAAACTGAAGTTTAAGTTGTTTTTCACGACAATTTATATCGATCAGCTGTATGAACCGAAGGTAAAAAATCTTAAGAATTTTGTTAAAACTCATAGTAAAATAAGAAAATTCATTTTCCTGGACTTTAATACATAGTCAAAATACAAGAAAATATATATTAAAAATGTCATTAGAATAAATCGATTTTGATGTAGATTTATTTTGCACTGATCTCATGATCGCATCTTATTGGAAAAAAAAACTCCTACTAAACTTTAATTCATTTATAACTACATAGAGTGACACATTTAGAATTCCAACAATATGATGATACAAAACAACATCACTATTTATTTTAAACTGTATACAGTCATTTATCATAAATGGGTTATACTAGTCTACATACGAAGACTCATTAATAAACTCATCATCATTTTTTTGTAGGCGTTATTTTTTATTCCACATTAAAAGCGACAGCAATTTATTAACATAAAAAAATATAATAAATTAATTTAAAAAAAATTCTACCTTGTTTTTTTCTTTAATATTATATAAAGCAATGACTAACAAATGAACTAATAAACGAACTAATAAACAGACAGACAGACAGACAGACGGACGGATAGATAGAAATAGGCTGAATTGTGCGCACAATTCAAATTTGCTACAAAAAAGAAACAAAGTCTAATGGGGCAACAACAACATCAAAATCCATTAGAAATTGGACTCATTCAATAGTTCAATAAAATGCATAAATTCATAAATTAATAAATTTTATTTGAAATAAATAAATATGATTATAAAGTAAAAGTTTTTTTTTATGAATATTTAGAACTATTTCGTTAGAATTTTTTTTTTAGGTTGGTTAAACCAGGCTTAACGATATTAGAAAGAAATCTAAAAAAATTAGACAACAAAGGAAAGAAAATAAAAAATACTATTAGATGAAAAAAATTTAATCCTGTATTAAATTCTTTTTTATTAACAAAAATTAAAAAAAAATTATCTACATTTCAAATGTTTTCTAATCTATTAGTGATTCCTTTTCCATAAGAGCAGCTTGGCCAGCTCTCGGTTAGAGAAAGGAATGTTTAATAAATAATTTACGAGTGTGTCAAACGTACAATAACTATGGAATGTTCAATAATAATAAATTATTATTGAATAACAAATATACATACATACATATTTATTTCCACTCAATGACTGTTTGGCAATTAAAGCAAATTGTGTATTCGGCCATTAGAAATCATTGCAATAATTTGTCTGTCTGTCTGTCTGTCTATCGGTCTATCCATTAGGCATGATACTACACAAAATTATTCCATTGAAAATGAAATGTTATTATGTAAAATAGGAATTATAATAAATATTATTAAAATATTTTCAAATTAATTTAAATAAAATATTTGCATAAAGAATAAATGAAAGTATCGAATATTCGTTACGCAAGTTCAGTATTGTTCACACAAAATCTGGTCACAAATAATATCGAAAGGCTGGAGGCCTTCCTGATATTGTGACATAAAGTCATTCTGTTCGGATATGCTTTACTTTAAGAAAAAACTCCCGCCAGGATTCCAGTGCGAGCCCAGAAACAATGTGATATCTGAAGGACCGTCAAAATTAACTAGTCTGGGATAACAAATCCTTTGGGATGTTGATATCCATAGTATACAGAATAATTTATATAAACTTTTTAATCAACAAAGCCCCACAATCTATGTTGTATTCGTTTTAATTAAAAGAATAATCAAATCAAATAACATTTTATTTTCTGAGAGAGCTGGACTATTCTTATCTTTTTTTTTTTGTACTACAATCTATTGGTTTGAGGTACTACAGCAAAAAAAAAAAAAAAAAAAAAAAAAAAAAAAAACATTAATATTTTGTTGAATTATGGCACCGTCTGGTATATTTTTCTTTGCAGTTCACATGTACATAAATATGATTGAAATTCTCGTATTCTATTTGTGGACTTATGTATAAGTATAGGAGTTTGAATGCTTTTCAAACATGATGGTTTAGTTAGCGCCATTGGAACGCAAGGCCTATACTCAACTTACATATATACATTCATTTCACTCCTCGAGGGATCATAGGGCCTATACTCAACTTAGCCCACAACAATTAAGAATATTTTTAACAATCAAATGAGAGAATATCCCAAATAGCTTTCCCCAACATTTCTTAATTAACAAAATGAACTAATAAATATATTAAATAAAAACAATTAAAATATTCAATTAAATTTTTAATTGTTGTTATCAATATTTAAGAAAAATATATATTTAAATTAATTTAAGTATAAAAATTTAGTTGATGCTAACAATTTGCTCACTGGTGCAAATCAGAAGAGATACTCTAGGGGAATTGTAGAAAATTTTGAGTCTTACCCTCAAGAAATTGAGGTCTAAATATTATGTGCTTAAGCTAGTTTAAGCCAATGTGCGAATACGTACAATCGAACATTAATGTACTTAAGCAACGTTTCGTCAAGTTTCTTTAAGAGGAATTTGTTTAAGCCAAGAGTGAAACTATAGGAAACAGCTGTTTGAGTTTTTACCCAGTAAAAACGAGCTTCCAAAGAAGTAATGAGAATGCTGTGATTGGAGTTCGGAAGTAAGGCTTGTCATTGCAGAATGTTCTCATTTTTAATTCCTAATCACCAGCACTACCATTTTTAACTAAAGTATCAACTTTTAATCATTTTTGATGCCCTTGATAGACCTTTTTATGTCAATTTTTTCTAATTAGCCTTTTGTAACATTTTTATCTAGTTCTTGACAATTTGTGCCCTTTTTGGAAAAAAAAAATTCCCTTTACTAATAGATTTTGTTGTATTTCTATGGAAATTCGTATACATTTGCGGCATATAACTTTGTCTCATAGTATCGATATCGTTAAAAGGACTTCTTTCAAAACTAACACTGATGAAATATAGACTTTTGAATAGACTTAACGAAGAAAGTTGCGAGTGGAGCTGGAATTTTCTAGGCCAAAACATGATTTCTTCTATATAAAATGTAAATGTAAATTCAATTTGGAAAATCACTCAGCTAATATTTTAAAAATATTTCCAAATATAAATAAGAGATCAATAAAGTAAACATAAGCCATTTCTATATGTTGTTAGAACTAAAAAAATCTATATTAATATGTTTTTTATATCCTCCTATACAATTTCTAATGATCTATGGTATTTTACAACGCGCAAGATGTCAAGTGTATCACCATGATGTTTTGACATGATCATACAATTCTTCGGACACAACCTGTACTGGTCCCATGATTTTGAAATGCTAGATCCAACCTGCTGCAGTAAAATGCCTTAAGATATCATTTAGCCTTGACCCCGATAGTTTACAAAGATCGTCTAGCATATACATATGTATGTACATAACTGCCTGTCTTTTTGTTTCAAAAGCGCGACATTTGCAGAGAAGGTGAAAGATTTTTTATTCTTTTCTTATATCCCTGCAGCTGTTCCAGTGGGATAGTCCGAGTTGGCTTGCATGCATCCTAACATCCAACGACCCTTTAACATCGAAAACAGTCTCGATATATCAGTACGAATATGGCTTACGACTTGCATTGCGCGGTTTCTGTTGTAGGCCACATCTACTTTCAGCATTTTGCTTTTAATGGTCGCAAGCAAAATTCAAACTGACACCACATTGGAAATGTTCTCATCTGAATTTAAGGATATATTTGTATACATTTTATATAGAAGAAATCTTTCGTTGGCCTAGAAACTTCCAGCTGCACTCGCAACTTTCTTCGTTAAGTCTATTCAAAAGTCTATTTTTAATTAGTATTAATTAATTAGTTTTGAAAAAAGTCCTTTCAGCGCGATCGATACGATAAGGCAAATTTATATGCCGCAAATGTATTAAAATTTCAATTACTTAGAGCTTCAATGTGTTCAAGGAGTCAAATTTTATGAGAGATATTTTTGTGCAACACTTAAGGCCACTAGAGAGCCACCGAAGGGGATTTTTTGTTGTCCCTTTGAAAATTAGATAAAAAATACCCATACCGTGAAGACTTGAAGGGTCAAAATGATCCACTATAATCTTCCTAGCGCTGTTTTATAGAAAAAAAACACAACGTAGCCTTTATAAGATATCCTATGCCGAATCATTACAGCTAAGTGCAAAAAAGGAGGGAGGAATTCAAGCCCCCCCTTTAGTTTAATCCCAGATGCAAACTTTTAAATACAGATGTTATATTTTAGACTTTCCTTTTAAATCGAATTTCTTGGATCCTAATGCTTCTAAAATAATTTATTGCCCGGCATCTTAATGAAAAGAGATAAAGGAAGGGGCACTGCGAAATCCAGTTCACTTTTCTGTTGTTACGCCATTTTGTTAAAACTATATTTTATATATTAGTCGTATTATTGCAACAAATAATTTTTGATTTTTTTTTTTATTTTATATCAAAATGCACACACATTGGCATAAAAATCCTTTAAATCGAAAAGTTTTTAAAGATTTTAGTTTTTTATTACGGACATAAATAGAAAAAAGTTTTTACATTTTTAATAGAAAATAATTTGCAATTGTTATTTTTATTTCAAACATTTATGCAACTTTATTTCTCTATTTTATAAAATTTTTTTCGTGTTGGTTTCTGTGTGTTTAAAACTCAACAATAGAAACAATTGAAATGTACACATCATGACTCGTACTCGAAATGAAATTTGTATATGCAGATAGACAGACAGACGAACAATCAGACAAATAGACAGACGCTGTACATACTGCGCCATCAAATATTCGTTTATTCTTTGATCAGGCCAATAGTTTATTTGAATTTTACAATTTTACAATAAACATTTCTCAAATTCTTTTGTTCATTCTATTTAATTCTCAAATTCTTTTGTTCATTCTATTTAATGTTTATTTAACATAACAAATTCACAAACACATACGACTATACAAACTCACACACACACCGAGTATGAGTACTCGTGGTTGCTTTAGAAAAAAATATAAAATTTTAAATAAAATAGGATTATAATTAAATATCTCTATTGTTATTTTTATGTTTTTTTATGTTGCAGAAATTTATAAAATTAAATAAGAATAGAAGGGGGAAAAATCTGCTATAAAATAATTAAATGTAATTTTTAGCTTTGATGTGTATTTTTTTTAAATTGTATTTAAAAAAAACTGATTATTTCGTTAAATTTTTTTTTTTTGGGTTTCTTCTCAATTGGAAATAACATTTTTGTATTTGATGTAATTAAAATTGCATTTCCAACTTAATTAATTTTAATTCATGTATTCAGGTTTATTTAAAGTTGCATATAAATGTAGGATTTCCAATAAGAACAGGTCGATATTGATATGTCCAAAGTGTAGTTGTGTACGAAAACTTTCTTAATTAAAATAAAATATTCATTATGTATAAAATAACAGCATCCTTGAATGTCTGCTGCCATTTTGCCCAATTGAATTTAATATCCTTTTAGATCCCTAGATGGGTTACTTAATAGTAGTTTAAAAAATTATCAAAAACGTTACAAGAAAAAGTTTAGCGGCATCAAATCGTACAAGCTCAGTGACTAATTCGTATCATTATAGCGAATAAGAAAAAAAACTCTAGGGCAAAATATCCTGTTTAAGGTTCCAAAAGCTATCAACGTCCATAACGTCAGAGACGTGTCAAATGAAATTACTTTGCTGGAGAATTTATATAAATTGTTAGTAACTCATTAGGGTAGTAATTTGTTAAAATGGAAGTGGTATAAAAAAATTAATGGCGAAAATAAGACATAGAGATGAAAAGTCCCAGTAGGCAATAAAAAAGGATTCAATCAATACTATCACAGGATTTGATATTAGCTGCCACTATATAAGCAACTGAAACTCATATATCTAAAGCATTACAGCATAACTAAGTATTGTCCGACTACTATATCCAGTTTCATCGTCATATCAAAGTGTCACGTCCCACAGTGCTTAGGCATATTATAAAATTGGACAAGACTAGAAGAGACTAAAATTAAAAACAAATGCTTTCCGTACTTTGTATCATCAAGTAATAACAAACTTTAGGTATCAAAAAAAAAACCGACAAAGGACATGGATACCTTCAACATATCCTTGCTGGAAAAACAAGGATGTAAGCTAAACTAAGCAACAGAGAACAATAAAATCTGGACAAAGGTTGTAAAATACAGTTTAAAATATATGTACAATATATTTTAGAAATCACAGCAAGGATATGCGTACCTCCCATATATCCTTTTCTGAAAAATTATGGTTCAAGGTAAACTAAGCAACAAAGAAAAACAAACATTTGCCAAAGGTTGTAAAATACAGCTTATATACAATACATTTTTGTATACAAAATAATTTTTGGAAATCCCAGCAAGGACACGGGCACCTCCCATATATTAATTTAAAACAAATTATGATTTCAAGCAAACTAAGAAACAAAGGATACAGCAAAATTTACCAATTTCCCAAAATATAATTTATAATTAGTGAACAATGTCTCTTCGATTTCGCAGCAGAAATATGGGTTCCTCTCATATATCCTTTTTAGCAAAATATTGATGTATGCTTAGCCAAGTTACTGGTATCATGAACATAATGTAAATATAACCAAAGGTAGCAAAATATATGTAGCTTGTAATATATATGCATTATTTGTCTAGTTGCAGCAAGGATATGGGTATTTCGCACATATCCTTTATGGAAAATTATTTTCTAAGCTAAACCAAACAATATAATTAAACAAAAATTTATCAAAATTCGCAAAAAAAAAGCTTATAATACACGTACAACATTTTATTATCATTTTATAAAGTTCCTATCGTCCTCTATAAAGAGACATTAAGAGTTTAAGACCAGAAAAAATTAACTTTCAAGAAAGTCAATAAAATCCACAAATTGTGTTCCGTAAGAAGTGCGGGTTCAGATCTAATCCAATATATTTTTAAAACAAACTTGTCACTCTAAAGTGTTCGATTTTTGGGTTCCCACTCACATCAAAAATTATCGATATTTCGGAAGTACTTCAAACATGACATGTGGTTTCAACAGGAAGGGACCATGTACCACACATCAGCTCATGACACGTTGGACATTCGGCATGAGCGATTTCAGGGCATGGTCGTTTCACGTGGAGGTCATGTGAACTACTGGTCACCGAGATTGTGCGATTTGATCCCATAAAACTTTTTCTTGTGAGGTTTTCTTAAGACGCAGATCTATGTGAATAAAAAAAAAACAAATCACAGCGGTGCTCAAGGCCAACATAACGAAAGACATCGTTAAATTTTTATCCAGATTTATGTCCCATAATCGTAGAAAATTGGACATAAAGCCGCTGAATGACATCGTTAGGAATAAAATGAAATCTATTCAATTTAAAGATAAAGATCCCACTTTGTTTGTTTTTTGTTTGTTTTTACTCCTTAATCTCTTAGAAATTTTCAACGTTGAATTGCTCTTTAAAAGTTTTCCTTTTCCAACAGCTAAACAAAACTCGATTCGTTTCGTTTCGTGCATAGACTTTTAACATCAGAAAAATTCGAACTACCAAAGTTATTTCGAATACTACCCTCGTTACTTTTCTCCAGTTTGTTATTTTCAATACAGTGAAGAATTTGGAATATTGAAAAAATTCATTATTCAAAATATTCTCCAAAATAACTACATTAACAACTTTGAAAAGCTTTCAAACATGATTTGGCTGAAGAATACTCATGATTTGGCTAAAACCTATAAATAGCTAAACCAACAACAAACAATAAATTGTTAAAGAAATGTGGAAGTTGAATATCGTCATAAATTCATCTAATTTTTTTAATAAAATTCTGGAATGCTGGATTATGTCAAAACAGCATCATACAAATGTCATACAACAGCTAGAATTCTAACGTTTTCTATGTTGTTAATCTATTGTTTTTTTTTAATTTTTTATTTAATAGTTACGACAAACAAAAATTCACAGTCTCTGTCTAGCCGAAATAGATTTTGTCTAACAGGGTGCCACCTTAGCAAAACTGAAATATTAAAACCAACTCGTTCGTTTTGCTGCCGGCTTCACGTATACCCACCCGTATTAGACAAAACTGACTGTCTTATGTAAATTTTGAGTTTCATGGCTTTTAATTAATTTTAAGCTAAACACACTATAAACTATATGAAAAGCCATAAAATTATTTTAATTCAAAATTGCTACTTGAATTTCGGAATACATTAATAAAATACAAGAAAGATACTAATGAGCCACGGTGAGGGGAAATAATCTATTGATAAAAACCACTTATGAAAATACGATATTTTAAGAAAAAATATTTAAAAAAATAATAATAAACATAAATTATATGAACTAAAGCTAAACATATAAAATTCCAGCTGTGCTCATGTCCGTACACGGATGTACGCATTCATGTATATTTAAATTTAAATAAAGGGTGATTTTTTTTAGCAAATTTCTTTTTGGCAACAATGTTTTTGGCAGCTCAGCTGTTTTCGTGCAACATGTTACTGTTAAACATGTTCAGTTTAGTCTAAAAGTTAACCATGAATCGATTTACAAACGAACAGAATATGAATTTTATTATAAAAATTCATGCTCGGTCCGCTTTTTTTTTATCGGGAATTTGTGTTCAGCGGCGAAGTTCATTTCTGGTTGAATGGATACGTGAACAAGGAAAATTGCTGTGTTTGGTGTGAAGAGCAGGCACAAGCACTGAGGCCCGAAAAATTCACTGTTTGGTGTGGTTTATGGGCTGGTGGTATCATTGGAACGTACGTTTTCAAGGACGACGAAGGCAGAAACGTCACTGTAAATGGCGAATGCTACTGTGCGATGATTATAACTTTTTTCTGCCCAAAATAGAATAGCTGGACTTGGCTGACATGTGGTTTCAAGAAAACGATGCCACAAACCACACAGCAAGCGAAACAATGGCCCAATTGGGATACGAGTTCGGTGAGTAGGTTATTTCCCGTTTGGGTCCGCTTAATTGGCCGCCTAGATCGTGCCTGTAGACAACTTTTTGTGGGGCTATGTTGAGGCTCATGTCTAAAGGAACAACCCTGCAACAGCTGATGCCCCGGAAGCCAATATTGAAGAATTTATTCGTGAGATACCGCCCGATATGTTAGAGAGTGTATGCCAAAATTGGACCCATTTGAAGCGTAGCCGCGGTCAACATTTACATGAAATCATCTTCAAACATTGAATTATATAGATTGTTCTATCGAATGAAATGAAGATTTCATACATTTATCTAACTTTTACGTATATTTTTTTTTTAATGAAATACGAAAGCTCTTAAAAATCACCTTTTATATATGGCCAACTTATGGATTATGATGCTGGTGATATTGAAAAGACGATTTGCGCTGTTGTTATCAAATGCATGAAAAGGAATTTCTAATCTTAATATTAAGCAGATAATGATCTACACTATTATAAAGGCAAAAGAGAAATTTGTTAATTTCTTAATTTTTGTTCGAGTTTTTTTTTACTATTTGATATTAATTTATAAATTTCATTTATTTTATCAGAATTTAGGACTCTCCTTTTTGAATTTTATTAATCGATATTTCGTTAATGATCGAGTACCATCTTCAGGATATTTGTTTATTTGAAATAAATTTATCTGAATTATCTGGCTGACTAGAGGCATAATGATAAGGCAAAACTTCTAATTGTTTCTACTTGGTGAAGTCAGAGTGATCCTTATCCATTACAGTTCAAGACGACTCACAAACCTTCACCTTGGGCGATGTTCTTGACACCCGTCAAACAGCGGCGAATTGTGAGAGGCGTCTGCAGCATCTGCTCTCCTAGTTAGGGCGGCTACAAGCGGGACGTCTGTTCGTATATTAAGCGGTTCGCTATATAAATTTTTTTTAACATTTGGATAGTATGTTGGTTCAGATGGCAGCCCCATCATCAGACTAGGATGCAGGAGACTAATCACCTGCTTATACGAAAATATCCGATTAACGAAACAGGGGCCATATATATATATATATATATATATATATATATATATATATATATATATATATATATATATATATATATATATATATATATATATACATATATATATATATATATATATATATATATATATATATATATATATATATATATATATATATATATATATATATATATATATATGTGTGTGTGTGTGTCTAAATTGTGTAGAGTACGAGATCGTGTGAAAAAATTTCATCTATGGTTTCTCAAGTCTTTATTGGATAAATCATCGCTGTTGTGTTCGTTTTTTATGCTTTTTCTACACATCTATGTGTCTGGTAAGTTGTTAAAAAAACATTTAATTAAAAGTCACTCGAATGCAAGCAAATGTAGTCGTCAAGAGCGTGGGATATCAAACTATTGAAATATGTGCATATAAAAGTTATTATGAACGATTGTTTTTTTTTTTATTTTAATACGATTAAAATACAAAGAGGAACTTTTTAAAACCTAAACGGGCCATTAAAAGTATTTGCTTGAATTGCACCCAACAATAAATATTAACCCAGATAAGGCGGTCTGGGGAGATAAACTACTCTCTAGTGGAAATTTGTATATTTTTTCGGTCTTTATTTTTCTGTTACTAAATCAAAATTGCAATGGTAATTTATAAAATAAAGTGCTTTTTAGGAGAAAAATTGCGTTGTATCTCTATACAATCGACTGCCAGAAATATTTTGAAAACGTTGGTTGCTGATAAGGTCATGATCGTCAATGGGGAATTTCATACTGCGTATTGCTTTGTATGAATTTAGAAAAAATGTTTAGAAATAAATTTGCAGTTGCAAAGCAATCTGCTCGAATCCGATTATAGTACATTTTCGCAAGACTATAGAGAAACTTTGGTTGTATTATCGTTATTGTAAAAATAAAAATTAAATAAATCCAAAAGACATTCCTTTATTTTAGGAATTAATGCATTATGAAATAAATTTCAGATGTTTATGTACAAGGTGGCGCAAAGGTGATGTCATAATTTGAATTGGCCGCTATTTAAGCAAATGGCGCCATATGCCGCTGTTCTTTGACATTTACGATTTTTATACATAGAGAATCAGTAGCGATACAAACCTCAAGAATGTGGAATTATTGTCAATACTTATTTTATAAATTTTCAGTCTGTTGTTTTAACGCAACGTGAATTTCATCGTCGTTTTCCTCGTCGTGGTGTGCCATTTGTTCGAACAATATCCGTTTGGCTAAGCGTCTTATAAAAACTGGGTCCTCCACAGATATCACAAGAAGTGCCCGGTGTCGTATTGCACGTTTGCTGCTGTTGCCGAGAATGTCAAAGAGAATCCACAAACATCTGCGATACGACGATGCACACAATTATACATCAGCAGACTTTCGTTGCATCAAACTTTGTTGAAAAGTTTGAAAATGTTCCATTATAAAGTGCAAAATTCTCACGAATTGCTGCCTGCTGACTGTCGAACAAGTCAGTGCTGTGTTAAACTTGGTGTAAAAAGAAGATGAAGATGACTGTTTGGTGGGCAATTTGCAGTGAAAAAGTGTGATTGGCCCTTATTTTCTTATTTTTAAGATGTCGGTGGCACCTCCGTAACCGTAGATAGTGAGCGGTACAGGCAAATTCCAACCGTTTTTTTAATGCAAGTTGCTGTATTAAGTCTGCATCATTGTTGGTTTCAACACGACGAAGCAAACCGCTCAGCCATTTAACATAATGGCATTTACTTGTAAGCCACCTTGTACATTTATTTTTTTTATAATTAAATTTTACTTTTGAAATTATTTCGTTTAATATATATTAATATATATGTACATACAAAAAAATAAAAAAATAATTATTTTTTGGTGTGATTTCTTCCAAAAATTATTAGAGACTTATTTCACCACATATGGGACTTACTTCACTTTTTGTAATTTAATAAATTTCCACAACGAAAATATATGTCCAGGACCCGCTGCATTTTTAAAAGCATTTCCTCAATGCCATCAAGAAATTGGTATGTCCTAAATCTGCTTTGCTTTCTAAAGCATTTGTGCTTTGCCCTTCTACTGTTTCCGTAAGATCTCTCCCCTCTGAGGAATGTAAGCTTCCTAAGCATTTCGACATTTTGAACTTAATTCATGCGTTTTTGGGTCGTATTTCGTTGGCACTTATTTCGTTTTTTTTTTACATGAGTGTTATTTCATTGTGCAAAGTCTCCAAATGTGGATTTAATTCCATTTTTAAATTTGACAAAAATTTCATTTCCTTTAAAATTTATTGCTTTAATTCAATTTGCGACTTGTTGCGTTTTATAGTTCCTATTTCATTGGGAGTTATTTCATTTAGACCCAGATGAAGCTTATCACATGTATTGGCTTTAGACGTACGGCGTTGTGTCGTAAGACTCCAAAAAACACCTCATGTTCATGTCTATGAACAACTAAATCCATAGCCATGCTATTTATTATTTTTTTTTTTAATTTTTATAATTCTAAATAAAACTTTACTGATCGGACGCACTTTCTTCATAGTTTGGGAGTTATTCAATTTAACGATTGAAAATTATTTTTTCTATCTGCCAAATCTTTCCGGTTGATTTTTTTTTCTTCTATAAGATTTAAATAAAATATAGTCTGACCCACTCAGAAGGAAAGTTGGTCAAGAACTACAGCTTCACATTTGTAGTTTTTGGACGATTTAAAATTCGATATTAAAAAAATTTAATTTTCGCCGCTGTTTTCTTTTATGAAAACAGTTCATAAATTTATGGAAAATATTGTGGTAAAGAGCTGATCTGTAATCGGCTGCCTCGGATTCTTCCGCATGCTCTCTCAGCGGTGATATTTTCGGCAAATCTTGCCTTTCGTCGTTAACCAATTGTCAAAGTTGCAAAGTCCCTATTAGAAGACCAGATTTTAACATATATTTTTCGATATATGACAGATATCTGTTATTTTTTACTTAGTTTAACATAAATCATTATTTTTCTAAAAACGATATGAGGGAGGTAGTCGTATCTTTGGAGGGATTTTTTTAACACGAAACCACAAATGATTTTTTTTTATTATTAAGTCATCTGTTTTTATTTTTATTAAATTTGTATCCATATCAAGGCTGGTGGTAAAAATAATAAGGGATCAGAGCGGGTGAAGCACCTCTTACGTTGTCTTTGAAAGCCGAGAAACTTGAATATTTCTCCAATTCCATGCTAAGAACAGCAGGTCCTTCTGATTCTTTAATATTTTTGTCAAGCATAATTACAGATGAAAGAGCATGTCCAGTCATTCATTTATGCCTAAGTATTTAAGGTGTGGTCCTACTAGCATTAAAATCGACTCTATTCGTAAGACCCCACCCAGACATTGTTACATGATTACGATGAAGTCTATTATTCATATATCGCCAATATGCGTTAGGTTTAGCCTATTACTAAATGGATATGGATGACGTAGATATTGTATGTGATTTGTAATATTGTCCGTTTTGTTATTTAAAAATTATTGAAATTTTATTTGTACAAGTAAATTTCCACACAGATGTCTGCAATATAAATCAATATAAAATTGCTAACGTGAAAAATCGGCAGAACCTCCGCACCATGATTCACTAGAGGATCAAAATTTATGTTAAAGATCTGTATTTAAATATACATACGAAATGAGTAGGAACCATTTATGAACTTGTGTATGGCATTTTCAGATTTGCTTAAACAAATCTTCTTAAACGGAATTAAATCTATTATAAAAATCTCCTTAATGCCGGTTGTTTTTATTGTACTCATAATGCCAAACAAAGTACTCGTACTATTGTATTCGTATCGTATGGCTCTTTCATCTAAAATGCTAGAAAAAGGTCATTTTTTTTTTTTTTTTTGTTTGTTCTGCCTGCCTGGTCATCTAAGCGCTGTTTTTATAATCTATTGAGATGCTATTCTTCCTTTGATAGGAATATTATTGTTTTGTTTTTATTGTACTCTATTGTATGTATGTCGTATTTTATTTGCCTGTTTAATTCAAAAAATGTGTGTGCCAATGACTGTTTAATATAATAAAATTGTTTCTTGGGAAATCTGTTTCTATTGTATGTGCATGTGTATGCGAATGTGTATGTATGTACATGTGTATATCTGCTAGAAGTTGAAGCCTAAAATCCCATTAACCCGAATTCTCCCGGTTTTCGAAATAGGCGTTCGATTAATACAATACTTCATTTCCTGCTTCGTTAGGATCCTTTTAATATATATCAAGAAAAAAAATTTACCTACTGAGTCCACATTTCGAGAAAATGGGTGTCGTCATATGACGACGCTATACAAATATGAGTTCAGAATTAAAAAAAAAAATTATATTGATTTTAGGTGTATTCAATTTTATTTTGTATTCAATTCATTGTGAAAAAAACTTAAAAGGGAATTTTTAATGATTATATTTTTATTATTTTTCATGATAAGGGGCGAAGCAGTCAACACATAAACCTTTGTCACATTTTTTGCACTCCGTTCTCACAGTGGACTTGCAATTTTGGCCAGCACATCGCCTTTGCTTATTGTTTTTTGTTCTTTGAACATAGTGCATATACCCATCATATCTCAAAGAATCAGCCCCAGGCGGCATCTTTGGTGCTCTTCCTGGTCCTTTCGGGGGATTACTCTCCAGTTGAAGGTATGACATAGCCAAATCACTTCGAAAGCTTTTTTGCCTAAGTTTAGGGTCGTGTTCTCGAGCTAGTAGCCAAGCATTTTGCACTGCAACGTCCAACAGCCAAGTAAATAACGGCCACCACCACTTTTTACTTCGTATTGATATACGGTCAGCATTTATATTTTGGTCCATTCGGTCGGTCCCGCCCATATTTTTGTTATAGCTTTGAACAGAATATGGGATATTTACCTCAATATGCTTTAGATCAGCCTTACTCCATCTCTTTGCTTTTCCTTCGGGATCTGCAGAATAAGCTGTTGAAGCTACTGTGACGACCGCATTGTCTTTCCATCTTGTGACAAAAAAGTTATCTTTTTGAAGTTGTGCAACTGCAACCTGCGTAAAACCCCGTTCCTTTTTTTTGAATTCATTGGTTTCCAGTAAACAACAATTGTTTCCCAAGCGATTGCTTCTAATGGTCCCAGTACAATTGAAGCCTCTTTTTCTCATTTCTTTGAGTAAAGGAAGTGTCGTAAACAAGTTATCGCAATAGATGTGGTAGGGAAATTTAGACTTTGATAACGGGTATTGGTCGAGTAGGTGTAATATTGTGGACGCACATTTTCCAAACTCCTTTTCCATTTCTTCATTTCCCTGATATGTTTTTCCTTGATAAGGATCAAAAGCAATCAGGTAGCCAGATGTCGAGTTTTGGCACCAAATTTTGTATCCAAAACGGATTGGTTTATTGCGAATGGCTTGCTTGCAGCCATGTTTTCCAAAATACTCCACCATTGCTTCATCATGTGACACTGGCTCTGTAGGCCGAAAGTAGTTCATGAAAGCTCTTTGAAGATGAGAAATAAGTGGACGTAGTTTGCTAAATTTATCAGTCTTATCTAAGTTTGAATTTGATTGAAAATGTAACGATTTCATAATTGTGTCAAATCTGTTTCTACGCATTGCATTGTATATGGCATAGTTTCGGAAATCGTCACCATTGCTCCAATACATTGCTTTACTAGATAGTGGATTGTATCCAGAAATTATCAGAATTCCAAAAAATACTTTTAATTCCTTTTTGCTCAACTTCACATCTGGCCAATTTTTCGATAAACAGTATTCACTACTTTGGCCGATTATAAGTTCTACCAACTTGTCGTCGAAAAAAAGTTCAAAGTACTGTACAGCAGTCATATCTTCATCACATCCCATTACAGGAGAATGGAAGTCTGGAATTTGAGAAGTTTTTCCTCCTAGTTCCCAAATAACTTCGTTTCTATTTTTTGTCTGTGCTTTCTTTCTTTTAACGTCTTGCTGTTCAGATCCTGTGGGAAGTTCCCTATTGTCTTTTGTTCGCATCTCAGCAGGTGCAAGAAGTTGATTGCGAGACAAAGAATTGATGTTTCCATCGAATTCTTCATCCGAATCTTCATCAGTTAGAGCGCTTACTTCTGGAGGTTCGATGTAAAAATCATTTGTCTCCCCTTCTTCCTCTAAAACATCTAAAATTTCTGCAACGCTAAGAAACTTGCTGATAAAAAACCAAAAACAAAATCAAATTAAAAAATCAAAATATGTTCATTTCATCATAGTGTCGTCATATGACGACACACAAATGTATTCTCAAAAAAAAATTGTTTTTTCTACCACATAACTGGCAATTCTTTAATTAAAATTTGTAAACCAATGTAAATTTTGTGTTTACTTAATTGAAAAGTTAAATATACATAATTAAAAGCGTTTTTATCACTTACCTTTTGGCTGAACTCATAACTCTTAATATTTTTAAAAATCGACAACAGTAAAAAATTCACTCAACACGAACACTTTGCACTACAACGTTTAACTAAATTTTGTTATGAAAAAAAGTCACCAACAAACGTAATTGCTCTGTTGTTATTTGTTTCTATGCGACTATAACGGTACACCAGCAATCAGATGATGCCAGTTTTTTTGTCGTCATATGACGACACTAGGAGAATTCGGGTTAAATCAAATCCATAGATAAACTTTATCTGCCTGAGTATATGAGGCAGTTGCTTGCTTTTCTTTGTGCTTGATTTTACGTTTTCTATGAATTTTCATATGACTATAAAGAAAAAAATTATCTCTTGATACGGTCGACAGGCATAAATAACGCTGAAACATATACATACATACACACACATGCCTGCATCTAAATGTTTATTAGCATATGGATTTCTTACTCATGGAAACAAGAAATCCTTTTCCTTTTCTATAATTGATGTTGTTTTATATGCTTTAGGCCTGTGTCTTTAGAACTGGTATTAAAAATTATTTAAATTTAACTAAAATAGCCTAAAATATTTGTTCAAAGAAAATTTTTGCCATTCAGTTTGCCTGCCGGTCTGTCTGTCTATCTTTCTCTTAGACGGTCATTATGTCCACTTTCTATACGCTCCTTTAAGTTTTATTATTATATTGCCTTCATGCGGCACGCATGTAACAAATTTATGAATTTTATTTCTCTAAATTATGGTAAGAAAAGTTAATACTTAAAAGTGATACACAAAATCCATCCACAATTGTAAAAGTTGGCAATTTTCAGCAAAAACAAATTAGGGAAGTATGGCCTTCCACAGTTCTATTACTTTTGAATAGTTAAACACGACCACTTTTAGAAAAATGAGCAGATTCAGTTAATTGGCACTAAACATGAAACACTAGATAAGGTCCTGTAATCCTGTCTCCTTATCTTAGCTTTTTCTTTCGCGGATGGCAGCAGAATTTACAATTCAAAGTCCACGACTGAGAGTATATGAGTGGTAATGTTCGTTAGGCCTATTGTTCTACGCTTACACACCAACGCATGACCAATTATGCTGCTCCATTTGTAGTTAGTGGTGTTAGTATTTGAAGAATTAGAAACACTTGATGATCATGCGATAAAGAAAAACCTATGTGATATTCAATGGAGTGGACATAACATGCTTTAACCGCCAAAAAAGGAGCTTAAGGAAGAAACAAGAAATTTTACAGGAGAAATGTTTTTATTAACTGCTTGTACATTAAGTTTGCAGGATTACATTGACAAATATTACTCCAACTTATTGGGACGATTTAATAAGGATTTGGAAAATAAAACGACCACATTTGGCCAAGAAAAAAATTTTATTTTTCACCAGGACAATGCAAGGGTACACACATGTGCAGTTTCCATGACTTAGCCTACGATTGTTCCTTTATCCATCCTATTCTCTGGACTTAAGTCCGAGTGATTATTTCTTGTTACCAAACCTGATAAAATCATCACGCAAACAAATAACTGTTTTGATGACCTCGACAAATGTTATTTTTTTAAGGGATAAAATATTTGAAGAAACTTTGGACAAAAAGTGTAGGTCTCGAAGGACTCGATGTTAAAAAATAAAATTAATTTTAATAAAAAAAAATTAAAAAAACTGTAACATTTAAGAAGCCATGGAGTTATTGACCTTGCCTCGTATTTTTTCGTTAAAAGTTTAAAAAAGACATTAATATAATTGTGTGTCTTAAGTCAAATAAACGCTTTTTTATACATATATATTTTTGTTCGAACTTTTTTTGCATATTTTAAGCATATTTTCCAACAAAATCTAGTACATGATGGTAAATGCAATATTTGTTATTAAACTTATAAATGGTGACATCTGTTCCGAGTTTCTGGTAAATGAGCTGACGTTTAATGTACCACAACGTCCCCTACGTCAATTTCGTCCTCTGGCACTGCAATATTTTCGTAAAAACTATGCTAATGCTGATCCATTCCGTAAAATTTGCTGTAGCTCCAATATGTCTTCTAATATATATAAATGTGATTAAACATAATTTAACTATATATTTAAATAACTAGTTTAGTTTTATGAGATTACATGTAACTTTTCTTTTCAAATATGTTGTCTGTAAGAATCTTTTTAATCCATAGACTTAAATAAATTAAAATAAAAATTTAAAAATCAACTTCTGGCAACAGTGATTAGTACTGCCGTAAGAATTAATTAATGGTGGCTGGCCTGAGTAGTAGTGTTTTTAAAATTTAGTTATTAATTTAATTAATATGTTTATTTATTATTCAATGATAAAATCTCTTTAGTTGATATGTTAATTAAACAAGCTTTTGGTATTTAAATTTTGTAAAATAATTTTATTAATCATATAATAAAAATTATTATATTTATTGTAGTTTTTCGATCATTTATTTTATTAATCAAATAAAATTTATATTTTAATTTTAATTAATCAAATAAAATTTCCTGAATATGATACTCAATGAGTAACGAAATATCGTGCAGTGACGCCTATTAGCACTTGTTTTATTTCAATTAGATGACGTCACTACAAGTGAAAAGTAATTTGATATTTATATAAAAATGATTTTATGCTTAAATAATAAATTAATTAAATTTTATTCCATAGTTCAACGTAAATAGAATCCAAGACAGGTATTTAATTATTAACTTTTGCTACATTGAGTGGCTTTTTAATAATGAAATTTTTATGTCATTATTTTGTAAGAATGTGACATTTCCAATTAAAATGAACAAATGAAATGAAACACTAATAAATGGCAGAGATATCATACTTATTAGCAAATTCAATTCATTAGGATTATTTTGTAATGAAAGCTTTTGCTAGTTTGGTAAGTTTAAATTTATAATTATTTAAATACAACAAAGGAGTTCCTGTAAACAAAAGTCAAGATTAAGAACGGAAGTGGTCAGACTGAGAAGCAATAGAAGTGAAACCTTGAAAATAATTTTGATTTTGAAATAATCGAAGCTAGTTGCCAAGGTTAGAGTTTTCGCTTATGAGGAAGCAGTTTATTTTTTAAAGACGCTTGAGCTGTAAAAAGCAATCAATTTTTCATAAAAATCCTATACCAAGTCTCTATTATCAATCTACATAGAACAAATATTACCAATTCAGAGATAAGAAATTCTATCATCAAATTTTAGCTATAAAAAAAAAAACTTTGCGTAATTTTTTAATATAACAAATATGGAATTAGGTTTTCATCTAAAATAATGGAATAATTTTTTCTCTAGTTTTCCGCTTTATATTATTTGGACATAATACTGACTAAACATATTTTAAATATTCTCCCCAACTAATTGTTAAAACCAAATAGAGTTTTTAAAAAATGTTTTGTTCGTTGTGGCTTAAGCTGCTCATATGCCGACATTTCATTGGTCGCTAAACCAAAACGTCAGTGAAATTTAAGCAGTTGCAAGAGAAAAATAAATAAAATAGGCTCACCTTGAGTATAAAATATAAAAGCATTCTAAGCCTATTATGATTAAGTTTTTTATGTTATGATTCATATACAATACTGAATTCTCATAATGTATTATATTCCTTTGGCAATTAACATACGAGCTTGAATGTTTTCAAACAGCTTAAAGTTCACTGAGGATTTGGTTTACCGACCAATGAAATCTTGGCATATGAACAGCTAAAGCCACAACAAACAACACATTTTTTACTAAACAATGATTTTATCTATATGATTGATTGCTATTTGTTATGAGCTTTTTTCGTATATACGCCTGCATTTTATTGACGCTAATCATATCATCAACATATTCAGAAAAATTATGTTTGTAAAGCTTTTAAATTTATGTGATGACTACATAATATTATATGAGAGTTCTATTAATTTCAATAATATTTTTCTTATGTTTGTATAAGTTTTCTTAAATTATTATGCTGAACTATTGCATTGAACTTCCAAAGTTATGAGAGACTAAAAAGTGCTCAATAATTCGCTCAACAATATTAAGGGACACTTTCACTATTGCTACGAGGCTGAAATTTGATTCATAAGTACTTCCTTGTGGGTAAATAATGGGGAAAATCAGAAAACGAGAATTCTTACTTAGTTAAGCGGTAAGCCATTTTCTCCAACTCTGGCAAAACACTGATCTAAAAAAAAAAACACGTGTGTACTTGCATATTTTGAAATGACTGTTCAAGACAGTTAAATATTTATTTCTTTATTATTTGTCTATGGAATGTTTATATAAAAAAATATTCCATCCCCATACATATAAAAGTAAATTTAGGAAAATGATTATTGGATTTTTTATGGCTTTAGAAAAATTTCACTGATGATGAATGTTGAGGAATGTTGAATGAGATTTCATCAATCGAAAATTCACAGCAAAATTAATGACACACTCATTGAATACTCAAAATAAATGACACACGGCTTTTTACTATATAGAAAGCTTAATCAGAGCAAGACGAGCGGAATATGAGGGCAAGTTGAAGGGGTTGAAATTAAGTCTACGAAGACGAAGGAGCAGGAATTATTTTTGCACAGAATCAATTGCGTTAGAATGAGATTAATAACTAGAATCCCATATTGTCTATCCATATCCTGGAATTGGACGTACAAGTGATACGTACAACGTTTTTGCGATCTACGAATCATTAAACTCTTTAGCCCAGCGTTTTATATAGTCAAATATACTCCTGGCCTTATTTACTGCAGTTGTTATGTGCAAAGTAAAGTTCAACAAAATACCCAAATGTAGGAATTTGTCTACCAACTCCACTTCATAATCTCGCAGAAAATGATTTGTGGCATTCGGGTTATTACTTACAAAGTGCAATAGATTACATTTCATCATCAAGTTGATGTCACACCATGCGTCCAAGTCATTTTGCAGATAAATTAAAACATTTGAAAACTTTATTACTTTAGGCAAGTCATTACTAAACACTGAGAAGAGTAAAGGCTCAAGTTGGCTTCCCTGTGGTACACCAGGACGAACCTTTATACTTTTAGAGATGCTGTTTTTAAAATGAACGGTTTGCGTCCTGTTGATAAATACAAATACACTTAATGGCAAACACATCAAGTCCCATAATTTTTAATTATTTTATAAAAAGTAAATTATTGTAACCTTATCGAATGACTTGCTGAACTCAGTGTTTGATTTCTTAAGCCACGATAGATAGTGATAGTAAAAGGTTTGTGGTGTGGTAGAACATCCTTTTTGAAATCTGTGTTGATAAGGAGCGAGATATTAAATTTGATATTTTATAACACAAATGGTCTGTAGTTATAATTTTTGTTTTTTGGCCGTCACAAGTCAGAAGAAATTTTGCCTTGCCCCACACCCTAAAAAATTTTTGCTTTATAGAATTTCTAATTTTGATACAATTTCTTCGTCAATGAAAAATTCTTCAGAGATTGTAGACCCCTATAAGTGTCCAATGGGCTAAATAATCACAAGAACCCATAAGTAATGAAAAAGCAACGACTGCAAACATTGTCTTTCCACGTGACACAGTTAACATCATATTACATAAGCCTACACGACTCTAAACTTTAAGTCAAAAGAAGTTTTATAAAAAAAATTAGCACGTTACATAGAAATGAGATGCACCTCATGACAAAAGAAAATTTAGTACTTTAGGGCATTTGAGTTGGTTCTAAATATCGTCCTCTTACGGAGAAAAAAGTTTAAGTAACATAATTTTTGATAATCGATAATTTGGGATAACTAAAATTAAATCTTACTTTTGTGATCGTTAGAACTAGCAACACATACTTAAAACAAAATCAATAAAAGTTTATGCAAAGGCCCAGTGAATAAAAACACTTCTCCTGTGGAATTTTGTGATTGTCAATAAAAATTGTTTGGCGGTTAAAGCACGATATCTCCTAGTCAATATTAAGTCAAAGCTGCACTTCCTCATGACAGGTATGAGATTCTTTAAGAAATAGTTATGATCTAAATATAGAAAATTATAGTCATAACTATTGTACCAAAAAGAAATTTTGTCCTCATTTAGATCTCAATACTACTTTTAACAGAAGAAAATTTTGGATTGGAATATGAGCTTTTTTCACACATATTTTTTAGGTATTAAAAAGTATAATAAAGGCGATCTTAATTTTCTTTCGACTCCAGCAGCATTTTAAAAATCGATTGGAAATAAATAAAAATTTGCATTCAACAAAAATTATTTTAAAAAATTATTAAGCCAACAAGAATTAAGAGTTCAAAAACATGAACAAGAGGTCTTAATTCTTATATAATAGAAATTTTTGTACCCATATATATAATATATGCACGAGGGTGGGTCAATAATACCGCGACTTAATTTCGCGCCTCTTAACTGAACAGGCACCACCATTCCCGTCAACAGGCATCTGCCCTTAAACCCGGTCAAAATGTGTACAAAATTTGTACAACCGCGTGATTTAAGGAGAAAATACAAAAAAGAGAGTTATTCTCTTGTGGAAAAAAACATCACTCAAACCAAGGCGCAGCCTGATAGATTCTATGAAAATTATGCATCATCACTTTCAATGCTAAAAAAAAATGTTTACTGAATTTCGTTGCGGACGTACAAGTCTGGAATATGACGCCCAGTTGAGGTCTATACACGGGAAACAATTGAAAAATTTCACGATATGGTGTTGGCCGATTGGAGATTGAAATTGCAAAAAAAAATTTTAAAAGCCATAAGCATATCACATGACACAGTGGTTTGAAAATGATCACTTGGGTATGAGAAAGAATTCCGTAAGATGGGAGCCGACTTTGGTGACAAACAACCACAAACATATTCGTGTAACAATTTCTAAAGATTGTTTGGCGTTGTTGAACCTCAATTTGGACGATTTTTTACACCAGAGACCAAACAACAGTAGAACCCTGAAATTGCCGGAGTCAATCAGCGCCAAAGAAGGACAAGGTGGGTTTGTCAGCCAATAAAGTCAAGGGAAATTTTTTTTTTTAATGAAGGCGGTACACTCCACATCAAAGGTGCATTTGGCCAACAAATAAGTTCTTTTCCACCAAAACAATGCAAGGGTGCATTGAGTCAGGATATGAATTAGGCTACGAATTACTCCCTCCTCCGCCCTATTCTCCGTATTTAACCACGAGTGACTATTTCTTGTTTCCAAGCCTGAAAAATGGCACGCCGGAAAGAGATTTGACTCCAACGATGAAATCAACCCACAAACAAATATTTATTTTTATGACCACGAAAAATCTTATTTTTTGGAAGGGATAAAAAAATTGGATGAACATTGGGCAAAGTGTATTGAACGCAAAGGAGAAAAAAATTTATTTTTTGTCTCAAGAGGCTGCGTTTCATTTTACAAGTCAAAGATTTATTGACCGACCCTCGCATGTAGCTGAATATTTACATAAACATTTACTGCAGACGAAACTTTAAAGCTGCAACCGAACTAAAAATTTATATATTTAGGATTAATTGTAAAAAGCTTATCTATTAAAAATGTTTTATTCTCACGTTTATCTTAAAAATAGAAAAAAGGTCTTTATCGATCGACCTTTTTGTTTTATTAAGACCAACAAAGCGAACTTGAGCACAAAGTTCATTTAACTATAAAAATTTTGTTTTATTATCTGCTTTAACGATCAGCTATGAGTTTTATATAAGTATGTACTCTTATGTACGTGGTCTGTTCAAAAGAAAAGGTGAACTTTGAAATTTCTCGGGCCACGGGCATTCGATTAGCGATTTTTTTTTAAATTTAGTTTGTTTGTGAGAAGCTTAACGGTTAGACATGTTTTGCTTGTCTCTTCTATTGGGACGATTGGACTTTGGTTTCGATGTCATAACAATATACCCATGATTCGTCCCTTTTAAGCAAATCTGGGTTGCCGTTAACGTCATTCAACATTTCTTGAGCGATCCACACGCTTCATGCCCAAAATTTGCGAAAACATTGTACCGTATGAGTCAACCGATATGCCAACGTCCTCTGCAACTTCTCTAATGGTGATTCGACAATTTCATAACAATTTTCCTCACTTTCTCCACATTTTCATCAGTTTTGGATGTGATCTTCTCGACGTTCTTTGAATAGCTTGTAGCACTTGTAAACATTTTTCTGACTCAGAGTACAATCACCATATCCCACTCTCAACATTTCAAGTGCTTTTGAGCACTTAATTCTATGTTTTACACAAAATTTTATGTAAATTCTTTGATCTATTTTTTCCACAGCAGAAAAGCGCCGAACGGGCAAAACACATCTAATTGTTATGCATCTCACAAACGAACTCAACTAAGAATATATGTTGGAGACAAGTTTACCAATGTATAAAAAAAATCGCTAATCGAATGCACGTAGCCCGAGAAATTTAAAAATTCACCTTTTCTTTTGAACAGACCACGTACATACCAGTCCATATACATGTATGTACATGTATTTTCTTTTAGTTTTTAGTAGTTTTCTTTATTTCTTAATTTATTATGCCTTTGAACTTAACTTTTCCGCAGTCAAAGATAAAAAACGAAATGTGTTGATTCGTTTATAGTTTTTTTTTACCTTTTATTTAAAATTACTAAAGGTGACAGGTAAATTTTAAGAAAATTAAAAAAACATTTTTACAACTTAATTGCAATCCTTGTTTTCTAATAATTTGTGGTTGATAACATTAGATCAAATTCACTACGTGAATGGTGATTTCATAGTAGAAGCCGTTGCCGGGCTTATTTGCATAGAAAATAAAATACAAAATTAATAGGGGAAATCACTCCTTACGGTATATTTTAAAGTTTAGGATAATTTTTATAGATATTGGGAGAGTCTTTATCATTTATTTTTGACGTTAAAATAATAATTTTTGTAAATTGAAAAAAAAAATAATTCTTTGTCTGAGCTGAAAAGCAACAAAAAAATTAATGAGAACGCTTGAACATTTGGCGCCATCTGTAAAAATTGCAGCCAAGTCAAATTATGACATTACTTTTGCGCTACATTATATTTTTTAAATTAGCTTGAATCTGCCGGTTCATAAATAAATCCTATTAATAGACCTTGAAAATTTCCAATTGTTAAATCCCTCAAATAAATCTTTTGGTTGAAAGTAATTTTTTTATTAAAATAAATATATATACACACGCATGACAATCATTATTCATATTTACTTGTATGTATGTGTATTAAATTATATTTTTGTTAGAAAATATTTCAAAATTCATTTCCATTTAAAGAACTTTAAGGGTCAATTGTGTAAGACTGATAAAGAATACATTTATTTCTTTGTAAATTTATTAATATTTTCATTATTGTATTCGTTATGATAAATAGAATCTGAAAAGAATAAACCTTCTACCTACACAAAAACACATACACATATACATACACACATACGTCTACACATTCATAAAAAGCACATTTGGAAACTTTTAGAATTACACCCTTTATCCGGTTGTCTTAAAGCCAACTTGAATACAAAAAATTGTATAAATTTGAATTTTTATCAGACAATCTTTGTTGTATTTTATTTATTATGTTTTTTTTTCTATTGTAATTACCATTAGCAATAATAATTTTTTTTTAATAAAATATTTAAAGTTCAACATTTGTTTGAAGCTGTAAAATTTCTTGTTTTACTAATTGTTAACGATAAATAAAATGAATTGTGATTTTAATAATAGGATTAAGTCGTTGAATTTAATAAATTTATTCAATTTATACAGAACGTAAATGTATATTAGTTGAGTGGCAGTTGTTTTTGAAAAATCTAAGCAATTTCAAATTACATCAGCCATTTGGAATAAAGAAATTTTTATGGCTTTTGTGTTTTCATTTCTTAAAGGAAATAATTTATTTAAATATGTACATAAAAGTACCAGCTAAATTTGCTGTCGGCATGCAAAACTATTACACACAAAGAGGCCTTACATTTGTGGCCCTAATTCACGAGCAGACAGTTTATTTAGTTCGTCAAGGGCACATTTAATTACCAAATAATTAGAAATTGAATTCAATGTTTTGTGGGTTTCTATTCGTGTAACGATCGCATTAAAGAATAGGATTAAAAATATGTATTTACATTTTAAGTTACTGTTGAGTATGTACCTGCAACCCGTAATCACTTTGAGTAAAGGATTGTCATTTCTACAATACCCTGGGGATTAGTGGCCAGCGTGCTAGATTACGAGCAGTAGTCAGAGGATCAGAGGTTCAATTTATGCCATAGGATCTGGGTGTTTCCATTTTCTGTCTTCTTCAAACTGCTTTTACAATTTTCCATTCTCTGTCTATCACAGGTATCCCAAAGGAGGAACCAAATCATAGACCCAAGTAAGCGAAAGCTGCCTTTTGAACCTAATCACTCATGGTTCTATAGAGTATGTGAGTGAGTGCATACACTCCCATCCACGAAAGGGTTAAAATCAGCCCTCTGAGTAGCTATGACGGAAAAGCTAACGCCGTTCACATATTTTTCCAATTTTTCTTTTTTGTAGAATAAATAATATTGAAATTTATTATATTCTCCCCAACTAATTGTTAAAACAATTAGAGTTTTTTGCAAAATACAATGTCTGTTGTGGATTTAGCCGACATTTCATTGGCCGCTAAACCAAATTGTCAGTGAACTTTAAGCATTTTGAAACCATTCATCCTCGTATGTTTATGCCAAACGAATCAAAAACAATATGAGAATTCTTTATTATTACAATCATTACAAAATACATAATCATAGTAGGCTTAGAGTGCTTTTATACAAACGGCATAACAAGCAATTATACTCAACGTGAGTCTAAATTATTCTTCTTGCAACATTTATACAATTAAACACCCGTCGGTCGTTAACGATTGTATTCAGTCGGGCAAAAATTTAAATTAAAATATGTATTTTAAATACTTAATATTGAAATTTATTATTCGGGCTATAATTGTTTTAACAATTAGTTGGGAAGAATATCCTGAACCATCAATCAAACCAAGACTATGCTTGCGAAATACTTTGGGAATTTTGCACCATCAATTTCAATGGTAAAATGAGTTTCGTTGTGGCTGTGCAATCACGGAATGTGCCGAAAATTCTGGGCACCAAGTTGTGGCATGATGTTGCCCGATCGGAGATTGAAAGTGCGAGAAATTATAGAATCCACAGGGATATCACATGACTCACAGTGGATTCAATTTTCAATGGTCATGAGAAGGTTTTCCGTCAAGATGTGTGCCGTGTTTGCTCAGAATCAATCACAAAATTGTTGGCGTAATTCAACAGCAAGATGGATGACTTATTATGCCATTACGTAACAGTAGCCGAATCATCGATCCACCACAATACTATAGAGACCAGACAGCACTGAAAACAGTGTGTTTATCGGAGTGAAGTGATGCCAAAGAAGGTCAAGGTGGCCTTGTTAGCCAATAACATTCAATGGCAATTATAGTTGCAACCAACTTACTTGGACGACTTAAGTAGGAAAAAACTTGCGACCACATTTAAGAAAAAAAATTTTTATTCCACCAGGACATTGCAGTTTACATTGCGAAATTCCGTGAACTAGTTACTAATTGCTCCCTCATCCGCTCTTTTCTCCGGGTTTTGCCCCGAGTGACTATTTCTTGTTGCTAAACCTGAAGAAATGGCTTGGCGGAAAGGAATGTGACTGCAACGATATAATCATCTCACAAACAAATACCTTTTTCGATGACCTCGACAAATGTTATCTTCTGGAAGGGATTAAAAAAAATTTGAGAAACGTTGGACAAAGATTTCAAAGGATTCTATGTTGAAAACTAAAATGTTTCTTATCCCTCAACCTACATACTTTGGGTCATTTGAAGAGTACTTTTGCTTTATCATACGCTAATTGGTACGAATATTGGCCTTTTTATAGTCGCACATACGAAGCAAAAAAATTTTGATTAAAATTTAAATTTTATAAAATTTTGTGATTTATGTACGTAATTTTGTTTTTAATTAAATACCTATGAAATATTAAATTCCCCTTGTCCTGAAAGACCTTTTCACCCATTTATTTATTATTATCATTAATTTTTTTTCTTTTTTAAAATGCACTTAATCTTGTCGCTCTGCTCGTATTGAATATTAAGTTCACTAATTAAAATATAATAAATTTTAATTATTTTCCTGAAAGCAAAAATTTATGCAACGAACCTGGTATTGAAGCAACAAACATTTCGTAAGTTTGTTTCACTCCATCAGTTTGGCATTTATTCATTAATTAATTCATTATTGCTGTACAAAACGACCTCAAATATTTCACGCTGCATGAAATGCATTGAAATAAAGTAAAAGAATTAATTTGAAGGGGTTAAATTCAATGGACTTAATTATTGCGTTGGTCTGTTTTCCCCGCAATTTTTCAGTTTCAATTGCAGTCTTTAGATCAGTACGTTTGAACGAATGTTGTTTTTTTGTTAGTCAAATTGAAAATGCTTTTTTGTTTAAATATCACATGTGGCCATTAATTAATTATTAAAGTATTTTAATTATTTCTTTGTAAGATTTTTCATTTTATAGTGGAGTTTGCGTGATTGGGAATTTCATTTGTATTTTGTAATAATAACATGGTTTGTTACAATTTGATTTATTTAATACTTCCATTTAACAGTGGAATTGTTAGTAAAACGAGAAAAAAAAGAAAATGGAAACAGAAAATATTTATTTCAATTTCACAAAAAGCACACAAAATAAAATCCATTTCGTTGCATGCGGTGGTTTTGTGAGGACGGAGCAACAAACAGAAAATGTGGGCAGCTCTGGGAATATTGTGTGCATTTGATGTTGGTGTGTGTTTGATAAGCTTTTTGTTGTGGTTTTTATTAGATAAAAATTCATTTGAAAATTGCTAGTTTCTATTTTTATTTGGGTTTGTTTAATGGCTTCATATTTCATTGCATGAGTGGGGTGTGGATACGTTGAACAATCCCCAGTTTAGTATTGAATTCTTTATAAGGGTATTTATTTATATAAACCGGCAACAAAAAAGTGGAAGGTGACTCAAAAACATTTTGCTGCTGTTGTTGTTTAAAGAAGATTTGTTGCTTTAAAGTGGAGATAAAAATGGTACCATAAATTTGCCCGTCGTTTCACTTTTTTCTTATCAACTCTATAATAATTTCTGTTTGTTGTTGGGTTAAGTATGGATTTCCACCAGAATTTATCGGACCTACCAGATTAAGCGAAATTATATTAAGAGAAATACTCTCGCAGTGAGATAATGGCGTCTTCACTCAGTTGGCTTATTGGCATGGCCCTCGAAAACACCAGACAGATGTATTACAATCTCTCGTCCTTGGAACCATGCTGTCTTCAATTAAGAATAAATCAGACCGAATTTGACCAATGGCACAGATTATGTTGGCTGTGACCCCCCTGCAGTTTGTGGCTTAGATGTGTGGCATGTAGTACCAGTCTGTTGAAAAAATGTCATTGCTAGCATTATCATCCACATTTCGAACTTTGACAGTTAAAAGCGTCCATAATTATTGAAGATATATTTATCGAATTGGCTGTCATTTATTTAGCCTGTTTTGCCAAATCACCATGAAGTGATTTAGGGTTCAATAAAACATGCGAATGATAAAATTGTTTTACGAAAATGTGTGTTCTGTTCGGTAAATGATCCATGCACGTCGCCCATTTTACGGTCAACATAATCGCCCTACCGAGAGGACTATTTACGGTGTGGTGTATAAATTTGAGTCTGCTGACAATGAACCAATAACGACATAGCACGATATCTGCCTAAAATATCGCCGCTGTCTGTGAGAGTGTGCAAAAGAGGCCGATGCAGTTGATTTTGCATCGCTAACAAGAACTCCGCCATTCGCAGACTACAATTTGCCGAATTTCGCGTCGTGATTTGGGCCTGCAGCCTAACAAAGTTCAACTGACCTAGAAGCTGACCATAGATAACGATAGCTGTTCGCTGAATGTAAACCGACACTAATTTTTATCAAAAAATCATTTCCATATATGAAGACCATTTATGGTTAAATTGGTACGAAAGAAAAAAAATTTTTTTTTTGAATTTGGCGCTATACAAATCCAAGAGCGTCCAATGCATTCCGAAAATGTCACTGTTTGGTGTGGGTTTTGCGCTGACGGCATCATCGACCTTTATTTCTCTGAGAACAACGTTGTCCGGGCCATCACCGTTAACGGCCAGCACTACAGATCGATGATTAATAACTTCTCTTGATCTGAATTTAATGATATAGACACTAACGACATGAGGTTTCAACAGGACGGCGCTCCATGCCACATAGTTCATGACACATTGAACATTTTGCACGAGCATTTTGAGGGCATACTCATCTCACGTGGAAGTGATGTGAACTGGCTACTGAGATTGTGCGATTTGAAAGAGTTGCACTTTTTCTTATGGGGTTTCCAGGTCCACACGAATAAGCAACAAGCAACAGCGGTGCTCTAAGCCAACACAAGCTGCGAGGGGCATTTGCACAATATTATATTTCATGCATAATGGCATCGATAAGCCTTTTATATATAAAAAATCTATATGATATTTAAAGATAGGAAGCGTTTAATGAAAGACCCTTTACATGCAGCACGTTTTTATTTTCGGGGAGAACCAGTTTTTAAACTAACAAAAAAAACTTTACAAAATTCGTGATTTATGCTTAAAAATTAATTTTGAATCAAGGGGAGCGAAACTTCAAAATATAAACGACAATAATAATTGTGCTTAAATATTAATTAAACACGATATTTTGTTGAAACGTGTCTCTAATTTTCAAAACTAATTGTGTAATATACAAAAGTTTTTTGTTCTAAGAGAGAAAAGGAGCAGCAGTTTTCGTGGAAATCAACTAATTAATTTAATACAGACACGACAATAGAAACTTGTTTGTTGTGTAAATTTTAACTTTACATCACTTTCATTTACATAATGGACGTCAGCGTTGGTTGATAATTTTTTTTTTTTTTTTTTTTTTGAAGGAGGAGGCGGTAATATAATACGATTATCTTCTATATCCCACGCAGAAAGTTTGCCACAGCTACTCGTATTCTAAAAATAGTTTTTTGGAAGTGCTCAGACCAAACCGGTCGATCGATCCATTTATACGACTGGGAGTTAGAAAAAATATGAAATATGTATGCATTCGTTATCACATAATTTCGCTCCTCAAGTGTATTTTATTACAAAATTTTTGTTATTATGTTTATCTTAATACGTATTGTTATTCATTTCATTCAGTATTCGAAATTTTTCCGTTAAATCAACTATTAGCGAATGGTTTTCGGACACATGTGAAAAAATTATAATCTGTGCGCGTAAATATTAATAAAAATAAGCACTTTAATTTACTAATAAAATCAAATCCTCAAGAATATTAACGAATGGTGTATGTAAATATCCAGGTGCCATACTATCTAATAGTAAATGTAAAGCAATACATATACTGAAGTAGAAAAAGAGCTTGCACACACCGCATCATAAGTGATAGCTTTTCATTTTCCGAAGTTGATAACTTAAAAATACTTGGCCTCCATATCAACAAGAAATATAAATGGTCCACTCATATAGATCAACTATCTGCTACACTCTCTAAACAACTCAATGTTATAAAATGTCTATCCAGCCAAAAGTTCTGTTGTGATACGCTCACACTGATATCATTAATAAAAAACTTTACTTTTAGCTAAAATTAACTATTCACTTCTGTTTTTTGGCCACAGTCCAAAAGCACAGCTTAATAGAATCAAGACTAAAATTAATACACCTATCAGAGTTGCATTGGGAGCGTTCCATACAACGCCACTTACAAATATGTTATTTGAAAGCAGCATCCAACAGCTTGCAATACTAAGAGACTTGTTAACTGCCAGACTTTTTAAATGCATTTACAATAACCTGGATACTCCTCTTACTTCCATCACCAAGAAAATTTAAAAAAATAAAAAATTTGGAAAAATACCATCTGTCATATTTCGAATTATAAAAACATTAAGGGAACATAATTTATAAACAGGAACCTATTTACTTGGAATTTTGTAGATAAATCTATAGATAACTCTCTTGACATTATACATGAAATCAAATACTGATTCTTCAATATTTAGAATACTCTTTCAGGAAATAAAGTTGATTTAGCGATGCATCAAAAATAAATGACTCAGTAAGTTTTGCCATTACACAAAATACTAGAATAATTAAAAATTCAACACTGCCTGGCTATACCTCAATATTTACTGCAGAAATCATCGCCATCATGGAAGCCATAAAATTCATTATCACACAAAATGAACGTTTTTAAAATCTGCACTGATTCATTGTCGTCATTAAAAGCCATCGCTAATACCACAAATAGCAATATTTATGCTTCAATTATAAGAAATATCCTTATTAGTAAATATCCCAATATAATACTAATTCGGATACTATGAAGTTGTCAAATTAAAGAAAATAAGTTCGCGGATAAAGTAGCAAAAGCAGCAATCAACGTACCACTGTTGATGACAAATAATTGTAGTTCATCTGATATAAATAATTTTCTTAAAAAAATATTCTCTTGAAAACAATATTTTATTTAATCAAACGTCTAATTGGTACAGGAATATAAAGAATAACAAAGTAAATATTAATAAAATTTTTTGCACACAACATTAACCAAATAAACAGAAGAGATTTTATTACATTTGTAAGATTACGTCTTGGACACACAAAATTGTCACATGGACGACACATACTAATAATTCATATACCACAAATTTGCAATTGCAACATTACAACACCTGAAATTCTAAAACATATTTTATCCTCAAACAACGACAAATAATATTAAAAAAACTTATCTAATTTAACGTAATTTAATTATATTATGTAGTCTTAAATTATTCTTATAACTCTAAATGTAAGCAGGCCCATTAGATTAATATTTGTTAAATACTCATAATATTATAGAATTATCAAGCCTAAGGCCAAGTAGCCATGGCCCTTATATTTTTAATTATCACCTAATGATAATAATAATAATAATAATAATAATAAAAATAATAATAATAAAAATATCGATAAAAATTTAAATAAAAATTAAAAAGACCTTAAGCTTTAAAAATAAATTAAGTTTATTAATTAAAATAAAAACGGTCAAAAAACTAGAACGTAATAATAATAAAAAGTGATAATAAAAGTAATGACAACGACTGATTAAGCTCAATATATTTTTATTAAAAAACGTCACACAATAATGTTTAATTTAATAGAAGTCACGTTTTCTCAAACGCAACTTGAAATATATTAACGACAAAATTGAAAAAAAAATTGGCCTTCGAGAAGGCAATTAGTTAAACTCACCAGAAACCTTCAAGAGCATATTTTTTTCAAATTCATTTCCAGTAATTAGAAATTGTTGCCTTATTACATCTATTGCAAAAAAGCTCAAGAGAAGAAAAAGATTGCAAGTTGAAAAGGTTGTATAAGAAAATAGGAAAAAGCAAATGTCTGAGACCAAAAGTTTGCCGCCCATCACTTTCAACACTCAAAATGTCACTTTTTTCAGTGTTCACTTGAACTGGTTGCTCTTTGCTCATAAGAAAATTGTGAAAAGGCTTCAGTTCCTAAGTTCCAAGCCTACTCCCCACCCCACAAACAATAAAATTTAATGCATTTAATACAGTCACTTCAGTACCTTAAGACCAACATAATATTTTTTACGAGTAAATGAAATATCACTGTCAAAGTCCAGTCTCTTAGCTAAACGTATGCAGCTGAAGCGCTATTAGGCCATGGGGAATATTTGTTCAGCTACCGCTTACTGATGAAGAAATACAGTTGAGTTGGCTGGCAGCTTAATCAGAACAGTGGTTCTAAACACTATTCTAGATGACGGAGGGGCAAATTGCCCATCCGAATTTCGAAGCTACAAACTAACCCTTTGAAACAACAAAAAAAATTTAATTTTGAAAGTCGGTAAAGGGATGGAGGAAGATGGAGGATGGGCTAACCTGCAAGCAAACGCTTTTAAACAAATAAAAAGTGGATAATCGGTTCACAAATATAAAAATTAGTAAAAAGAAATACACATGAATTGATAAAATCCCTCATTTTGAAGTCCATAGAATTTAAAATTTTGACATTATGACTGTTTTTGTAGAAAGGAAACCATAACGCATTAAACAAATATAATTGAACTCTTTGGAATTTTTCTTGATGGAAAGTGTAATTAGAGAACTTAAATAGAATTCAGTTCAAAAAATATGTGTGTGTATGTACATGCGTGTATATGTGTGTATATATGTATGTACATTTAAAATGTTTATCAACATGCCCGAAATTCCTCAAACAACAACAAATAACGTAGCCATGGCCCTTATATTTTTTATTATCTCCTAATGATAATAATAATAATAATAATAATAATAATAATAATAATAATAATAATAATAATAATAATATAAATATCGATAAAAATTTAAATAAAAATTAAAAAGACCTTAAGCTTTAAAAATAAATTAAGTTTATTAATTAAAATAAAAACGGTCAAAAAACTAGAACGTAATAATAAAAAGTGATAATAAAAGTAATGACAACGACTGGTTGAGCTCAATATATTTTTATTAAAAAACGTCACACATTAATGTTTAATTTAATAGAAGTCACGTTTTCTTAAACGCAACTTGAAATATATTAACGACAAAATTGAAAAAAAAATTGGCCTTCGAGAAGGCAATTAGTTAAACTCACCAGAAATCTTCAAGAGCATATTTTTTCAAATTCATTTCCAGTAATAGAAATTGTTGCCTTATTACATCTATTGCAAAAAGGTCAAGAGAAGAAAAAGGTTGCAAGTTGAAAAGGTTGTATAAGAAAATAGGAAAAAGCCAATGTCTCAGACAAAAAGTTTGCCGCACATCACTTTCCACACTCAAAGTCGCACTTTTTTCAGTGTTCACTTTAAATGTTTGCTCTTCGCTCATAAGAAAATTGTGAAAAGGCTTCAGTTCCTAAGTTCCAAGCCTACTCCCCACCCCACAAACAATAAAATTTAATGCATTTAATACAGTCACTTCAGTACCTTAAGACCAACATAATATTTTTTACGAGTAAATGAAATATCACTGTCAAAGTCCAGTCTCTTAGCTAAACGTATGCAGCTGAAGCGCTATTAGGCCATGGGGAATATTTGTTCAGCTACCGCTTACTGATGAAGAAATACAGTTGAGTTGGCTGGCAGCTTAATCAGAACAGTGGTTCTAAACACTATTCTAGATGACGGAGGGGCAAATTGCCCATCCGAATTTCGAAGCTACAAACTAACCCTTTGAAACAACAAAAAAAATTTAATTTTGAAAGTCGGTAAAGGGATGGAGGAAGATGGAGGATGGGCTAACCTGCAAGCAAACGCTTTTAAACAAATAAAAAGTGGATAATCGGTTCACAAATATAAAAATTAGTAAAAAGAAATACACATGAATTGATAAAATCCCTCATTTTGAAGTCCATAGAATTTAAAATTTTGACATTATGACTGTTTTTGTAGAAAGGAGACTATAACGCATTAAACAAATATAATTGAACTCTTTCGAATTTTTCTTGAGTAATCAGAGAACTTAAATAGAATTCAGTTCAAAAAATATGTATGTGTATGCACATGCGTGTATATGTGTGTATATATGTATGTACATTTAAAATATTTAAAACTTATAATTATTCTCGAAAACATATTGTGATAATTATAATTAGCACTAATTATCAGCAGCAAAATCATAGAATTAACAAGTACTCGTATTTATGTACATATGTATGTAAATACATGTCTAGTGTGGGCCACAAAATATAGTCGTATGTACACATGTTACATCAATACAACCAACGTGAATAAAGAAAACAAAAAAAGAAATAAATGTTAAATATAGTACATACATAAATTAAAAAAAAAAGATTTAAAAACCCACACATCCAACTGATACTAGAATGCCAACATGGATGATTGATTAGTTAAAAATTTAACGGTTGACTAAATTTTACTTTCAACTATTTAACAGGCTAATAAATGAACGAACAGAAACAGACGGAAAGACGAACAAATGGACAAGCGGAAAGGTGGAATTGCCAGCATGTAAATTATCCAATGAAATTTTCCACCGGTATAGACTAACATTTTTAAGAGTGTTAATAGTTTATGAGTCTAACACATTCTGATGTTTATTGCTTTCGTTTAACTGGCAGTTGGGTTTACACAAACACACACACACACACACACACAGCCACAGCCATATTGAATCATTAACAACAGCAATAACAATATGCTGGAGAAGACCTCCAGACACAACAGCAATTAACTCCTTTTGAAGAAATTCCAAAATAAATTAATTTAGATGAAAAAAAAAACATGTTCTCCTTTGGCCATAAAGCAATAAAATGTGTTTGAATTGCTTTTTAGTTGCTGCCATAAAATTAAGACATGGTTTTATTTGAAAAGAATTCTATTGTGTATGTGTATGTGTATGCACATGTAATTTCGATTACCTCTCCAAAATTTCAATTTATCTGAGTATCATTTTAATTATTATGGCTGTTTCCTTTAATCGATTTAGTCCCCGTCTAAAAGCAAACACATACAAATTATTGAAAACTTCTTTTAATTTATATCTTTTGACTGAAAAATTCTATTCAAAATATTATCAAAAACTAAGTTTTACTACAGAAAAGTCTTAAATAAATTTGATAAAAAATTAGTCGCTAACATTATCTATCAAAGGGAAAATTTATCGATAAACAGTTTTACAATTCAAAACATTTTTTTCTTTCAGGAAATTAAATGCTTTTAGACAAAATTCAATATCTTGTTAGTGATCTTTTTTTTTGTAGTACAACTCGACCATCATTTTTGAAATGTTCAACGCTAGTGTTCTCATACAAAATTGACTAAGAACAGATGAGAACTACATATATACGAGGACGGGTCAATAAGTCCGTGACTTTTTGAATGAAACTCAGATTTTTGGATAAAATTTCTTTTTATTAAAAAAAATGTCCTTTGAATATAAACTTTGTCCAATTCTTTTATCCCTTCCAAAAAATTAGAATTGTCGAGGTCATTAAAATTGTTATTTGTTTGAGAGATGATTTAATCGTTGGAGTCAAATCTCTTTCCGACCAGCAATTTCTTTAGGTTTGGAAATAAGAAATACTCACTCGGGTCTAACTCCCGAGAATAGAGCAGATGAGGGAGCTATTCGTAGCTTAATTCATGGAATTTTGCCACGAAAAAAACACATGTGTGCACTCTTGCATTGGCCTGGTGAAAAAGAAATTGTTTCTTGGCGAAATGCTGTCATTTTTTCTTCAAATCGTCATCAAATCGACGCAATAAGTTGACATAATATTCGTAATTGATTGTTTTACTCTTTTGAAGGTTGTCAATGGGGATTATAACGCTTGCATCCCAAAAACAGTCGCCAAGACTTTCTTGGACTTCTTTTTTTGCTGATTCAACCCCGAAAAGTGACTGCTTTGAGTGGTCTTTGGCCTCTGGTGTGTTGTAGTGGATCCATGTTTCGTCAGCGGTTACGAACCCAATCAAAAACTCGTCCATATTGTGGTAGAGCAACGCAAACAATCCTGCGAAGCTGTAACGCGGTTGTGTTTGTGGTCGAGTGTGAAATGATGCACCAACCCTCGTTCGGATAGCTTTCACATACCCAAGTGATTTTTAAAAATTGAGACCACTGAGCCATGTGATACGCCTATGGCTTTCACAATCTCTCGCACCCTCAATCTTCGGTCGGCCAACACCATATCAATTTCCAATTTTCCAATTGTTTCGGCTGTAGAGACTTCATAACTGGGCGTGCAGAACGTGCGACATCTTCTGTGCTTGTGTAGCCACATCGAAATTCAGTGAACCTTTTTTTTACCATTGGAATTGATGGTTCAGAATTCCTCTTGTATTTATCCATTTTAGCCTTCGTCTGAGTGATAGGTTTTTTCCGCAAAAAATAATGCTTCCATGTTCTCCTTAAGTCACGTGATGGTCTGCTATCAATAGCTGTCAAACATAAACTAAATGATGCATATTGATCAAATTTTTACAGGAGCCCACTGACAAAGGCAGTGTTGCCCCTGTAGTTAAGAGGCAGGAAATACAAAAAATAATGACTTATTGACCTGCCCTCGTATTCAAATCTTAGATCTAATGTTATTTATAAAAGTCCAGCCAATTAGTGTTCGGCTAAGAGCAAGAGCGTCCCCCTTCGCAGTCTAGTTTTAACTCTGTAGTGTAGAAAGTTTGCGGCCTAGTGGGTTTGGATGATACTCAAGTCAATGGAAAGGTTACATCTTAACGAACAACCGAGTTTCCAACATACCAGCGAGCGGCTGTAATCATACTGAGTATTTTATTTTGGCGCCTTTGAATTTTTTCTATATTAGATGCTGAGGCGGTGTCCCACAACTGAATTCCATATCCTCATATAGAATTGGTATTGAAGTCAATTAGTTTGAGTAGCCTTTGATTTCATTTGGTTCATTTTAGCGTCTATGTGCGATCTCCATGTTAAACGACAATTAATACGAATGTCTAGGTATTTGACTTTAATGGTTGTGATATAGATTGATTATTCATTTGGAAGGGGGGGGACATGTTTCCCTTCTCTTTTTATTTTGGCCATTTTTTGCAACATTGAAATGCATTCCTGCAATTTACAGAATGCTTTTTATCGGCTTTCCTGGACGCTTAAAAAAGCTGTATCATCAGCAAACGTTGGTATCTGAAGATTATTGTTTATAGGCATGTCAGCGACACACATCAAATACATGATTGGACCTAATATACTGCCCAGAGGAACTGTTGCTTCTATTAGCTTTGGCGTTTTTAGAAAGTTACCTCTTCTTATAATAAATCTGAGGCCAGCTTTGAGGGTTACATTCGTTTCGATTTATTAATTAATCTTTCATGCTACAATTTGCCAAAGGCCTGGTAAACGTTAATGTAGAGAACTGAACAAAGTTTTTTGGAGAAGACATCCTCCCTTATTTGTCGTTAATATTGTATTCTTATAGGAAAGCTATAGATGGTACGATTATTTTATTGAAAAATTATTTACAGTTTGATTTTACTTTTAAAAAATTACAATACGAGTGATTTTTCAAAGAAAAAAATTTATAAAATACTAATGAATTTTGTGTTAAACAATAACAGATAATATTACTATTCTAAACAATATTAACAAGAAAACAAATGCAATTGGAATTGCCACCACAATTATTTTTTTGCTTGTTGCAAACTTAGCTTGGCATTAGAAACTTTTCAATTCTTTAAGTTTTTTATGAAAAAATCATAATTTTTATATATAAAAAAACACCATTAGAAAATTTTTGATCACATGATTTCCTTCCCAATGGCAAGTTACAAATTAATATTATATTTCTATAGACATGTTGTTGATAAAAAGATTTTTTATACATATTTAGATTTGCAACAACATATTTTTATGACCAGAACTTTTTTATTAGTCATCGATAGTGTAACTTCCCCTTAGAAAATTTATAGATTAAAAGTTTCTTTTTACACAAAAATTAACGACAGGATTTTTCGCCAGAAATATTACCGTTCACTCAATTTGTCCATAGAACTATCAACATTATGACATTTTTTTAAAAAGTGATTGATTGCTGCAGTTTTCTTTTGAAATATCATCGATAATTTTTTCATATTTGATAAATACATTAAAAATTTTTTCAACAACTTGACGTTCCCGAAAACAAAAATTATATAATTTTGAGAACTTTAAAATACTTGAATAAAATGTATTTTTAAATTAAAAACGTTAAATTTACTTATTTCGGTTCATAATACAAGGTGGCGCCAAAGTTAAGCTATAATTTGTTTCTGCATTTTGCAGCCAATGGCGCCAAACATCACTGAGACTTGACACTTGTGATGTAGGTATATGGAGAATTAGTTGTCAACAAATCGTGGAGCCATAAACACCTCAAGATCGTAGAACTACTGTTACTGTTTGTTTGACAAATTTTCACTTTGTTGATTAAACGCAGTAGGAATGTTTAGCAGGGCGCCTCCAGCAAACTGGGTCCACTACAGGTGTCGCAAGAAATGGTCAGAGACAATCCAAAAACATCAATGAGACGACGATGCATACAATTAGCCATCATCAGACGTTCGTTGCAACGATTTTTCATAGAAGATTTGAAAATGTTCCCCTACAAAGCGCAAACTGTTCACGAACTGCTGTCCGCTGACAGTTAAACCTGCTGCCACCGTAACCGAAAACGATGAGCGTTAAAGGCAGATGCTCAATGATTGTTTGGTCGCAAATTCCTGCACTGGGTCTCGAATATTGTTTGTTTCAACAGGACGTAGCAACCGCTAATACAGCTCGGCCAAAGATGGAGATTTAGAAACATCAATTTCCAGGTCAAGTAAAGAACCCGTTTTGGATATTTTAACTGGCCGTACTGATTGCCAAATTTAACTACACCAGACTTTTTCCTTTGAGGCTTTAGAAAACCTGGCATTTACCACAATCAACCAAGAACCTTGCAAGTCTTCAATTCTAAACAGTGAAGAAGAGATCGCCAATTTGCAGGCAGATATTTTGTTAGCAGCGCTTCAAAATGGCGTAAAAAGAGTGCAATTATGCATTAACTCGGGAAGTAACTATTTGAGCGATATAAGTTTTTCCAATTAATGTCATCAATATTATACTTTCAAATAAAGTTTCATTTATAACAAAATAGCAACCAGTTCAAATTACGACATTACTTTTGCGCCGCCTTGTAAATATATTCTGATTATGATATTTTTCAAACACTTGCATTTACGTTTTGTAAGACAGATGAATGAAGTGTCGTTCGTTTTAATTGTTCAATAGTATTAAGATATGGGGAGTTTTTTTCATTCTGTCATCAAATCTCCGCGCTTTGAGATCCTGTGGCTATTTTTGCAATAAAATCCATATGGCAGTATGTACGCATGTATGTGTATGTATGTATCCAAGTAAACTTCTCAACGCTTATGGAGGGCTAGACAGATCGACCTTTAATAAACGTCATCTCAATACGAACAGGTTAATAAAATCGAAAAATTCGTTTTGGAAAATTTTAGAATACAGAGTTTTTCTAATTACTTAAGAAATTGTTCTCAAATAACACTTGATATGAGAGCAAATTCAACCATATTTTTTATTTATTACCCGCTTCTAAAAATTAAATTTACTTATGTACATATATAAATGAAAAATGTAAAAATTTCAAATGCCATTAAGTTTATATTAAGAATTTCTTATTTGCCTTAATTTCTCATTTGTGGTTTCTTGTCTGTTACAAAACGAATTATCAAATCCATTCTAAGTGTTTTTTTTTTCAATTAAGTCTATGTTTTTTTCCAACGTATTTAATATGCAGTAAATTTTTATTTTATAAAATCAAAGCCAAAACAAACCAAGCAAATTACATAGAAACAACTTAAATTCAAACTAAAACGGGGCGTAGTAATTTTTTATTTTTTGGCATTCATGATAATTTAAAATTGATTAGATGAATAAAAATTTCAAGCCATACAAGTTTGAATTCAGAGAAAAATTGTTTAGACCTTGCAACATTTTAAATGTGTGTAGAATGTTTTTCTTTGTATATCTACTATAGACTTCAATGGAATTGTAATGAATAAGTTTTTGTATGAGATTTAATCGTTGCTGCTTTGAGTATTTTTTTTTTTTAATTTTAATTAGAAAAACTTTACTTTTATTACTCTAAACTATTAATTCTACGGTTGGTTCAGTCACTTTATAATCGTACAGTGACCTCTCGGTAATGTGAACTTCCAACATAATGAACTATCCAGTAATGTGAACACCTATTTCTTTATATGGACGCTCTAAACAGTGAACAAAGTTTTGTGGCTCTAAATAGTGAACAAAAATTTTGGCGATTTTTGTTTGTTTTCAAATTTTGGAAATCCCCCGATGGAATAAAAAACTCTAAATTATTGTACTTGCACACTTTAAGTTTTGTTGTGTTTCGTCACGCGTAGAAACCTGTGTATTTCTAAAGTTGTCTAAGAATAACAGAGAGTTTTTAACTATTAATGAGAAATATGAAATTCTTCAACTTTTGGAAAAGGGATCAAGTATTGCAGCACTAAGTGTTAAATATAATGTTGGGAAATATACCATTTGTTCGATACACAATAAGAATAATAAAATTTATAAGTGTGTTAACAATACGTATTATGGACCAGTGAAACGTAAAACTCTAGGCATTTCAGAGCTTCCAATGATGTATAAATCTCTATACAAGTGGTTTCTTAACATGAGAGGTAAAAACCTTCTAATAAGTGGATTGATGTTGAAAGAAAAAGCGAAAGAGCTTCATTCTGATTTTAACAAAAATTAACACGACTTCAATGCCAGCGAAGGGTGGCTCCAAACATTTAATATAAAAAGTGAATTTAAAATTTAAGAAATCGTTAAGTCATCAATAAATTACATTTTTTGTTAAAAATTCCAAGAGTTTCAATATTTTGTAACCTTTTTTAGGCAAAAAACACCATAAATTTTTACAATCGAAAATGTGAACAAATTCGATAATGTGAACTATCTTGGTTTTTATTAGTTCACATTATCGCGAGTTCACTGTATACGCCTAATAATTAATTTACAAAAAATATTGTATTGAAAGCAAATTTTATGAAAAAGTAATTAGAGTGGGATAAAATTTTATGCCTTAACGGTTCCATGAGAAGTTTTACAACAATTTTACAAGAATTACTTGTTTTCAAAAAAATTTTCAGTTGTAAAATTTTTATGTAAAAAACCTAAAATGAATATTATACCTTACAAGCTGTTATTAAAAATTCTATAAAAAATACATATTTGTATATTAAAAAATATAACGAAGAACATCTTTTTAATTGCTTTAACAAAATATTGTTATCGACAACTTTTCATTAAAATAAAAAATATCGAAAATATTTTTTATAAAAGGCCTCAATAAAAAATTATAAAAAAATATAACGTAAAACTTCGTTTTAAATGTCATTATAATCATTAAAAATGTTGTTATCGATAACCTTACATAAAAAAATTCGAAATTTTTTTCGATATTTCGGTACTCATCGAGTACCATCTTCAGGATATTTGTTTATTTAATTAATTAATTTGCTTATTTAAACAAATATCATGAAGATGGTGCTCGATGAGTACCGAAATATGGATTATTAAAATTAAAAAAGAAGAGACCTTAACCGTGAAGAAATTAAATAAAATTTCTTATTTAAAATTGTTTAACTTTGCATTATATTTAAGGACATTTTACTTGGTTTTGGAAAATTTTTACATAAATTAAAGAAATTTTTTTATATCACTATATCAACACTACATCCAAAACAAAATCATACTGACGCCATTAATCAGCTTTAAATATAAAATTTCCTCTTAAAACCACATTTTCTTATATGCCACAGAATTTATATGCGTGTCCTTCTAGGAAAGGGAAACGAATGCGAATTAAGTTCTTATATTTAATTTACATACATTAACCAACAATCAGCCACACCATCTCCACCACCATCATCACCATAAGGCGAATAATAACGTCGCATCTTAAGGAAATGACAAGTAGAATAAAGAAGCAAAAAAGTACAAGTACTTAATTGAAAATGAACCTTTAATCTTCGCCAAGCAGAGGACTATAAATAAGTAGATGCAGAAAGGCAAAAGAATATAAAGTAACAAAATTACTGAGAAATCGCCATAGAATAGAATATGAAATAGAAACAAAAATTCCACTCCTCAGGGTATTTAGAGCAGAAAACAACAGCAGCAAGAAACTTAAGTAGAAGTAAACCAAATGGGGTCGTTTGGTATTACAAATGTGGTTTATACGTACAATATCATAAAGACTTTGTACATGAATATGGTATTACAATATCAACAAGCACTTGTGTCTATATACAAATATACTTATATGTACGAATGTGTATGTGCGTATGCCCGCATAAAAATTTATTTTTCCATGAAGGAAGAAAAGTACTGAAAACTAAAAGTGTTTCTTTGATGGAAAACATACGGTGTTCATACCTCTAATTCATAAAAGCTTCAAGTGTTAAGTTTGAAATGTTACAACAAAAAAAAAACAAAAACAAAACAAAACACAAACTACTTTGTATAAGTACATGACATATTTTGTGCATTTTCTTTGTATATTTTTTGCTGCTTAAATTTCTAAGTACCATCAGGTTGTTGGTTAAAAAAAAACAGCAAAATAAAACGTACTTGGTCTGTTAAGTTGGTGGCACCCATATATGTTTACGTAACTATGACCATATAAGTTAGAGATCTCCAAACTGTTTTTGTTCCACAGATCACCCTCTATATAAACACTTACACACACACTTGACAACTATGCTTGACAGCATTTGTCCATAGCATCTTCCCAGTATCAAATTAAAGAAAAACAGCCAACGTCTTGAACCCACTTGCAACATTTATATCATACAAGCTTTGCCATTTGAATGAAAATTTCAACAAGACTTGAGGCTGCTTTGTATCGCAATTTACATTTTCATGGCCCACCAATAAATGTTTTTCTGTTCTTTTATATATACAGCACTTTGGGAATCACAGACGTATTTAAGCACCTCAATAGTGTCAAAAAACAATGAAGGCTTAAATTACTTGTTGTTTTTTCAACGTGTTCTTTTTCTTTCCTCTTATACGAACTACTCAAATACTCGTAGTTTATTGTAAAAGTATTTTTCAAAACTTTTATAAAAAATACAAAAATAATTTTGTACTCAATAGCAAAAGGTATTAATAATATTAAGACAATTACAGTCGGTCAAGAACGCAACTAGAAAACGAGAGATATACCCGAACGTGTTTGCTTTCATGTACTCGAATTATTGAAATAAACGAGGGCTAGTAAAAATAAGTCTAGGGAATGTTGCAGAAAACAACACATCGTTCTTTTCAACTTTTAACACCGTGTATCAAGCCGAAGGGAAAACAAAAAATTTTTGTTTCCTTCAGCACTGCCAAAGGAAAAATTTCGGAAAAAGGATTCGATTGCAGAGATAAACTCTGAATCTCTTTCTATCCAGCGGCTTTTTTATTGTAAAAAATAAATAGTCATTGGAAGACAGGTCTGGGGAGTCCCAGACTTGAGTATTTCTTATGACATAGAAATGGAAAAAGTGTGCAAGTGAGGACTACCTCGATGGAGAAGCATTTTATTTCTTCAGTAAATGGAAATTTTTTCTTCCATACAGCTATTAAATAAATAAATTTAATAATTAATGGGTCTTTCACTTTGGCAGCTGCTAGCTGTCATGTTATTGAAGCCATGTCTGTCAAATTGACTGTCATTTATTAAGGCCGTTTGACCAAATCACCATTGGACGAATACAGCGTCCAAAAATACGTGCAAATGCTAACATTGTTTTATTAAAATAGATACTCTGTTAGGCTGAACGCTCAGCGCGCTTTGTCCATTTCACGGTCGCCATAATCGTCTTACCGAGAGGACTATTTGTAGTAAATTTGAGACCAGTCGTTCAGTAAATAATGCTTAAAACGTACGACGAGGAAACGAAAGAACTGCCGAAAACTTCGCCGCTGTCTGCGAGATTGTGCAGGATAATCCGATTTAGCGCCGGTCATAAGAACTCGGCCTTTTGCCGACCACAACTAATCTACGAAGTGAAAGTAAATGATCACAGACAACGACGTATGAAAGGGTTGACCCTAATATTCGTAAAAAATCTTCTTGAGCGATAAGGTCCATTTCCAATCCACATGAGATCGAAGAGCATCCAATGCAACCTGAAAAAGTTTCTATTTAGTGTGGATTTAGGGCTTGACGGCTTTGTGGTCGATGTGGTCGATGTGCCAGATTATCGCACTACGCAGTACAGAGAGAATTCGTTCTTTGGCCGAACAATTCGTATGTGGCATAACCTGCCAGCAGAGGTCTTTCCTGTCACTTTCAGCGTTAAAAGGTTTAATTCCATAACCTATTTTCTTAGTTCCAGCTCAATGCATTGCACTAATAGGGGTCATACCCTGAATGATTTTGATGAGTTATTGATCCAAAAGAAATTGTATTTACATCAAAAGATTGTAAGCAGAAATTCATTGAAAAATTATTAACTCTTTTTGAGCTTAAGTCGACTTAAGCATTTATTCCTTATTGCCACATATTTGTTTTTTTTCTTTCGAAGATAGTCCCCTGTCCATCCTGAAATACCGAAGCATTAATCTCGCCAGTCGATTTCTCTCTCTGTATATGCCTTCTTCGCTTATCAATAAAAGTTTGTTTTTTTTTGCTCTAAAGCAAGAGCTTCCAAAATAGTAATGAAAATGTGATCCGGAACTGGTGCGGATTCGGATCGCTTGTTGTTTTAAACTTCCATTGTATTTGAAACATGTTGCTCTATCGCACAGTGTTCTTGTATTACTGCCCATAAGCTCTAAAATAGATTAGTTTATAAAAACAACAAACTATATTTTCTTATCTTTTTCACCTAAAAACTATTCCACGAAAATGTTCATTCGAAAGAAATATAAATGCTCTTTGTAGTTGATGTTTGTAGTGATATGTGTATTATTAGACCATCATAAAACTATAGTGTAGAGGTAGTAAAAGGTGTAAATTTATTTAGTGAACTAAGCAAATAAGCGCTTTATCCATTTAAACATTCATTTCCTTGCATGTGAGGGTTCGTAATCACTAAAGTTCTTGTGAAAGAAAGACCATTCATTGTCTTAGAAAAACAAATGTAGGCATGTTATAGAAAAACAGCTTGTATTGCAACTAATAACACTTAGCATGATGTGGTGGTTGTTATGTTCTTGTAAAAAATACAACAATGTACATACTCGTATATAAACACATTTAACATACAACGTTTGTAAGAAAAAAGTTGTTAATAAGTTCACTTCCTCTGCTAACAGAAGCTTGAAAGCAAAAAAGAAATCTAAGACGCTTTTAAATAAATGCAATAACAAGCACATAGTCTTATAAAAATGCCACATGGCGCCGTTTCATCCCAAGAAACCCACCGATTTCACTCTTCTTTGGTTTCTGGTGTGTTGTGGTGTATCCACGTTTAGTTCACAGCTACGAATGGACCCAAAAACTCGTCCATAATGTGATTCAACAACAGCAAACACTCCTGGGAAGCTGCCCCATGATTGCGTTTGTGGACGATTGTGAACACGGTACCCATATCGCGGCAAGCTTTCTCATACCCAAGTGCTCATTCAATTTTAAGGCCACTATGAGCAAGGCGATATTCCTATGGCTTCCACAATCTCTTGCACCATCAATTTCCGATCGGCCAACACCATATGGTGATTTTTGTCAATTGTTTCGGGTATTGAGACGGACCTTGACTGGCCACCAAAACCTGCAGCATCTTCTGTGCTGGTATGGAAACAACGAAATTCAATAAAGCCATTGTTGTTAATGGCTGTCAAACACAAAGTAACTGACGCAACCTGTTCAAATATTGGCCGGAGTCAACTGACAGCTGCTTCTTAACAGTTAAGAGGTAAAAAAATTAAAAAAAATATATTATTAATTTGTTCCCATCTTTGTTTTAATTTGTATTATTTCTAATTTGAAGTTCCTTGAATATTTTCAATTTAATACAATTTTTAAATAAATAAATGACTCGAATTCAACGCCTAGAATAGGAATTCCAAACTTCAATATCATTTAGTAAACGTCTGTATTATCGTTGACAACAATCTTTCATCTAAGAAATCTTATTAATAAATTTATTTCTCTTAAAAGGTGGCTTAAATCGTTTTGCCGGCTTGTAAATTTTTATTTAAAAATTTAGTTTCGTATAGAAAAGTTTAAAAAAGAAAAGTTTAAAGTGAATAGTTTCGTCTTTCTGGCCATTTCGAGCTCATCCCATTGTAATAATGCCCTCGATTCTTTAATTTCGACAAACTGCCTCTGTTGCATTGGATGTTCTGATATTTTTTTTTAAGTATGTAAAGTATGTATGTATGTATATAATATTGAAAATAAATAAATTTAATTTTTATATGCCTGTTTGTAATTATTACAAACATGCAAATTGCCGACTAGAGCTTTTTGAAAGCAACATGTTGGAAAAAATTTACATAAATATAAGCCATATAAATGTGCTAAAAATAGTGCAAATTAAAAAATATATTTAAAAAATTAAAAAAATACATGTGCTGAATCCATTTTGTACGTGACCAACAAAATATGCTTAAATGGCAACAGTGTTCGTATGTTAACTTTACCATTACCATTACCATTGCAATACATATAGCACAAGTTCTCTGTAATTCTCATTTAGTTCAACACAATTTATGGTGATAAATACAGGGTGGGGCAAAAGTAATATCGCAGTCCGACTGACAGCCGGAATTCTCGATGCAATAAAACAACAGACAATAATAATATTCGACATTCTTAAGGTCTATATTAATTCAGGGCTTCTTATCATCTCATCTACATCATACTCTTATATATCGAAACACAGTGACATTTCGCTCCATCTGCGAAAATGGCAGCCAATTCAAAGTATGAAATAACTCTTTTGCTACCTTTTACTTGAAGATATATTTAACCTAGCAGTTTACAAACATTTCCAATCACAAAATACTCCAAAATTGTCTGAATCAGTCAATTCTGGCAAATGTCTGATTTACATTATTGGAGACTTCGTATATATTTCTGTATGTTATTAAATATACAACTTATCTGCTCGCTCTCTGATTGATTTCTTATAAACATCTCGGAGGGATATTATTATTGTGAGAGCCGATATTTCTGATTTATCATTGACTGATTTCGTACAGGTTTCCGGGTGTGTAGGTTTTTATAATTTCCTTTGGAGTTTTTTTTTCAACAATTGTATTGGAACTTTTTGTTTTCAATTTTCTTTGGAAATAATTTTAAGTAAAATTCGACTAGGATCTAACAAAGATGAAGAAAACAGTGTTAAATTTAGTCGTATAGTGTCTGACAAAAATCTGTATGAAGTCTCTAAGAATGTAAGTCAGACATTTGCCAGACAACTTCGCACTATTTTGCTAAATGGAAAGATACTTGAGCCGTACGCGTTTAACTTTCGTTTACTAACTGTAGCCAGATTTAACAAACAGCCGTAGAACAATTTTACACAATTTTTATGAGAAAATTTAGAGATGATTTTTAGGGATGATGACATCACCATGAAATTAAAAATTAGTTTTATTTATTAAACAAATGAAAACAATTTATAGCATCGTCATTTAACTTTCATTTAGATTTTTGTGAGAAATCTAAGCAAATTTTTCATAGAAATTCTCTTAGATTTCCGTAAGAAATCTGTATGATCAATCGATTTGAATTGCATTCGACATTCTTTCAGATATCATCTGTCAGAAAATAACGCAGATGTCGTGCAGGACAATAGAATTTCCTTGTTCTCTTTCAACAGATGTCTTTCGGAATTGTCGGCTGACATAAAATTCCTTAAGACATGTTGGTCAGAATTAGTGTCAATCACTTCATACACCTTTGGGTCAGAACTCTAATAAAGTTCGTTTAAGATACTGCCTTTTTTTCGACATTTCTGATAGACGACGCACTATTTCAATGTTTGAAATTTTTAAAAACTCACAAGACACTAAACCAATTTCAATAAAACACACATTGTCCATCTCTATAATAGAAAATAAATTCCAATTCATAAATTTTTTATAAACATAACAGGGCATAACAGGGACCCATAGCTTTTTCATTAAATATATAAATCAGTTTTAATTTATTTCTTTTTTTATTAAATAATTTTCTCTTTTCTTATTTTTATTTTCATTCTACTATGAAAAATCAATTCAAGAATGTTTAATACTGGACATAAACAATAATAAAAAAATTTGTATGAAGGAAACTTTTCTAGTTGTGAGCTTTTTAAATAATTTATTATATCTAAATAAAAAGAATAATATTTTTATTGTTGTTTGCTTATATTTCATTATATAAATATGTTGATTTGTAAGTTGATTTTGTTTTTTTTTTTTTTTTTTTGGAAATTTACTGACGTCTTTAATATGAAAATGTTTTATTATTGCTAACGAAACAAATAAAAAAATAAGAGATAAAAGAAAACTTTTCAAAGGTCAAGGGTAAGATACATTTGTGCCCACATGCTCTTTGAATACATTCTGTGACATAATAGTAGAATGCGTATATTTCACTCCAAACTTCTGTAATCAGATGATATTAGGCACGCTTCCTCAACGTATGTGCTACTGACTTTTGTCAGAATTGTCATAGAGATCTGAGGAGATCTTTGTTACCATGAATCGTTTGGTTGTCGCAGACCCGTTCTTTGATTTTAGTTCAGATCAATTTATTCTGTTCAGTTTAGGCCCACAAATGCGATAGCATTGTTTCTCATATACACAATTTCACAATTTCATATACATATATTTTTGTTCAAGATGTTGTGAAAAAACGATTTTTTGGAAGTACTTCTAATGTAATTCGTCTTATAGTATTTATATTACACATTGTAATGTACATACCGTATGTATATGAAAACTTTCCCAAATCACTATGTGCTCCGAACGAAAGTAGTGAAAATTCGGATCTTTTCCAATGATTTTAGCATGGGCCTATCATTGTTGAGTGCTTTCTTCCCTGGACCCAATTCATTGGATTGGAAGTCATGTTCAAGTACTTGGAATATTATTCGTATAATAATTCATTAAAAACATAAAAATTTTCTTTATTACTTTAAATATTTATTCCCACAATTTAGTTGTTTTAATGATTTTTTTTTACTCGACTCGAATTTTGAAATATTATTTCATCAGGACATATTTAACAGTCAACCCGTCAGCATTCAAAATAACAATGGCATTAAATGAAGAGTAGCTGTGAGATTAAATACCTTTGCGAGAGACTCATTAAAAAGAGCTTCTAAGGAATTCATGAAAATGTAGATTTCTGCTATTAGAAATCAAAGTTCAAAATTTCTGAAAATTTGCTAACAGGCACAGTTTAGTTTCTCTTATGCAAAAGTAATACAATTTCAATAAAAAAATTTAAGAAATAACTGCTTCTTAAAAATTTTTACCAGGTTTTTACAACTTAGAAGTAGAAAAAATGCCGTAGCTGATAGTCTGGAAGCAATAAAAATGTCATTCGTTATGAAAATCTTCCAGTTTTTTCTGGGGCTATATTCTATAAAAATTTATATATACTTGTTTGACGGTTTAACAAACATTCGTTCTGATGAACATGTCATTTAACGTACAGACTATTTTTTACATATATTAAATATTTTATATAGCGAATTATATTCACTTTAATGAACAAAGGAAAACATAATTGTAAAAAATCCGTGAAGTTTGTTAGAGAAAAATAAAATAAAATCTAATCATCAACCGCTTTTTATTAATTAACGACATTAATTCTTATAAATTTCATATGCATGAAGGAAATTTTAATATAAGCCACCGCAACTGATGGCCTTAATGAGATCTTAAAGAAATATCTTAATATTGAAATTTATTATTTTATATTCTTCAAAAAAAAAAAAAAAAAAAAAAAAAACAATTACACTTTTTTAAAAATGTATTGTATGTTGTGGTTTTAGCTGCTCATATGCCGACATTTCATTGGTCGCTAAATCAAATCGTCAGTGGACTTTAAGCAGCTTGAAAAAAACATTCAACCTCGTATGCTTATGACAACCGAATCAAATACAATATGAGAATTCTGTATTGACTACCTTCAAAAATGTGAAACAATCAATGGCGAATATTATGCCAACTTGTTGGTCGATTCAATGAGGATTTGACTAAAAACGGCCGCATTTCGCAAAGAAAATATTCGTTTTTCATCATGTTAATGCAAGAGTACAAACCTGTGCAGTTTCCATTGCGAAATTCCATAAATTGGGCTACGAATTGCTTCCTCATCCGCCCTATTCTCTGGATTGCGCGCCGAGTGACTAGTTTTTGTTTATAAAACTGAAGAAAAGGCTCGGCGTAAAGAGATTTGACTCCAACAATGAAATTATTTCACAAACAAATAACTATTTTTATGGCCAGTTTCATTCAAAAAGTCTGTTTTAAGGATGTAAATTAAAACGAGTAAAAAGAAGTAAAGAATTAAAATAGAACGATTTTTTTCAAAAACCTGAGCTTTTTTCAACAAGTCACGGACTTATTGGCCTGCCCTCGTAACACCATTCGTTTCACTAATTAATTATTAAAACATATAATTTCGTAGCAATAAAATTATTAATGACATTTTTTGTCACTTTTTAATGTCTATAATAAATCTTTATTTGAAATAAGAAGTTTTTTCTTCAGTAATTTTATTAAAAGATTCCGAAGCTGAAAATAAACGATAATATAATCAGGGCGGGATGTTGTTGATTTATTATTTAGTCACTCATGGCGGGGTACAGAAATGATTACAACATTGAAATGATAAAATTTCAACAAATTATTTTGTGCGTTTATCATACAAAATCAAATGTTTGATAGTCAAATTAAAAATGCCCAGATCTTAAAAAAAGTCAGGTCGGTTGAGAGTATCATGCATCAAAACATCTCAGAGTAGGGGAGTCTTCTACTTGATACAAATTGAATAGCAAATGAATTGACGTGAATGGCAAGTGTTTCGAGAAATGACAAGCTACAGCTTTAAGTACAGCAAATGTCCTAATAAACACTCTGCTCGAACGGCATAAAGGTGTCATATTCTCAACCTTTCAAGTATTCAAAACCCTTTACAATAAATTATTATTTTACAAGAGTAGTGTAATAATTTGCGCTGAATATCACTGTGCTTTAAGACTTATGATGTAGACATAAGTATATAGGGAATCATTGTCAACAAGCAATGGAGCAATACAAATCTCAAGAACGTGGAATTATTGATCATGTTCGATTAAACAAACGTTTGGCGGAGCGCCTCGTACAAACTGGATAAACTACAGATGTCGCAAGAAGTGGCTGCCCTCGTGTCGCCCGTTCGACCGAGCAAATCCCTGCTGTTGCCGACGACGTCAGAGAGAATCCACAAACATCAACGAGATGACGATACACACAATCAGACATCTGCAGAAGTTCATCGCAACGAATTTTGGTTAAAGATTTGAAAATGTTCCCCTATAAAGTGCAAACTGTTCACGAATTGCTACCTGCTGACCGTCGGACAAGGTCAACTTACTGCCACAATCTGTTAGATTTGATACGAGAAGAGGATGATTTCAAATCGAAAATCATATTTAGCGACGAGACCCTATTCCACTTAAGTGTTTGCGTTAACAAAATTATTTGAGTTGCTCGGGCACAGAGAGTCCATATAAACGCCTTAAGCGCTACTGCATTCCCCCAAAGTGACTGTTTGGGATGGCATTTGCAGTGAAAAAATGAGCCCTATTTTTTTAAGACGCCGATGGCGCACCACCGTAACCGTAAATGGTAAGCGGTACAGACAGATAATAAACGAATTTTTTTGCCACTAATTGCTGCGTTGGTTTTCGATTATTGCTGGTTTCAGCAGTACGAAGCAACCTCTCACACAGCTCGGGCAAAGACGGAGATTATAAAACATCAATTTCCAGAACTAACAGCAGAAAACTTCTTGATTTGAGACTTCAAAAATCTCCCGTCGTGAAATCTAAACATGATGATTAACAAGATTTTTCGTCGCAAGTTTCTGCAATGGACAACAGGACGTTTAACACAATAAACTACGAACCTTGCAAGTCTTGATAATTAACATTAAAGAAGAAATCGAAGCTTAACTTCGAAGTTTCATACATAAATTTTATCGAAAAAGCGTCTACAAAAATTGTCTCATGAAATAATATTGTACATATTTTATGAATTGTACTAAAAATATTTAGTTTGGTCACACGCAGAAAACTCAATGAGAATTATATATGTTTGTAGATCTTTCCCGAGAAAGCATGTTATAATATTGAAAATAGATTAGACAGTTAAGAACTTAAGTTCTACTTACATATGAGGGATGCGAAAAAATTTGTTATTAAAGCGAAATTAAGTCTTTAATATATACTTTTCGTTACCTAGAGAACTAAATCACCCACATGATTAAAAAGATTTACGCACGGTTCTGATTTTTTTTTCATTTAATTAGACAAACTTCAATAAAAGTGAAAAATTAGTAGAATTTGTTCCCCGATTTATGCGGAAGAAATGTTTGAGATAAAATTTTTCATTAATAGTAAACGAAAGTTTAATATAAATTGTGGAACGTGTGCGAAAAGTTACTCACGATACCATCTCTAATTCAGATTATTCATAAAATAACACATATTTTCCATGCCATTATTTTGCTAGAGAAATATTTTAGATATAATTTTCTTAAAAAAAAAATTGAAAAATAGCAAAGGAAAGAGAAATTTACGCTATTAACTTAACGATACTATAGTTCTCTACAAAAAAAATTTAATACAATTTTTAAACACAAAAACTTATGATACAATCTTTTATCAATGGATTTATGATATCATTATAATTCTATGAAAATAAGTTAAGGTAAGGTATATTTATGGTAGAGCTTACGATGCATAATATTTTTAAAGGAAAAATTTACAGCACTAAAATTTTTGCAAAATGAAATTTAGAATATAAAATTTTTGTTCCTCATATTTTTAACAGAATAAAAGTTTTTTACAGAATTTTAAGTTCTTGAAAATATTTTGCACAATAATTTAATTTCGTGCGTGAGTATTGTGTTGCAAATAACGCCACAGTGGCGTAAAACAAAAATATAATTTTTAATAAGAAATTTTATAATTAAAAATTTTCGTTGGCAAATAATTTACGATAGTATCTAATATTTCAATAAAAATATGACCGATATTACAACTTTCTGTGAACATTTTTAACTGCAAAATTTCCATTAGAAATGTCTACCATGTCACTAAAACTACAATATGTTTTCTTAGGAAAATATTCCATAACAAAATTTTTCAAGGAAAAACTTCTTATGTACTATTAATCATTGAAAAAAGAACTAAAATTTTTTTAATTCTTTTTTGGATTTTTTTCATTAGATAAAAAGCCATGTTAAGATGTAATTAAACAACGAGTTTTTGTAAGTACTTCAAATTAAAGATATCGAGTAACATCTTTCTTTAATCTTTAAGCAAAACGTGAAAGACGTAGACGAAACTCGATAAGCGAAATAAGTCCCATTAATGCATCATGACATGTTTAACATTCAACATGTTTGCCACCTTAGACGCACCAACATATGAAACAAACAAAAAATAGAGAGTAGCTATTAGAGGAAGTTTTTGGGAGAAACTCAATAATCAGCAAGGCCTTCCGAAGGAGTCATGAAAATGCAGATTTATTAATGCAAAGAAAATGAAAAATTAGCTCAATTCCAAATTATTTTAACATCAGCTTATCATTAAAAACTCTCTTGAGTTATTATAGACGTCTACCTTCAACATATTAGAAATAAAGATTTTTTCCGAAAACAATTTGTCATTAAATATGGAATTAGATAGTTACATATAAAGATAAATCTTCAAAGCAATAAAATTACTCACAATTTGTAAAACATATAAGAAAAACACTGTTCATATAGCTCTAAGGTACTATGTACTTCTTTCATTATAATCAAGATTTTTCAACTCAACTTCCTAAGTCGAAAAAATGCAGCAAAGATAACTTTGGAGCAACTGAAATTTTTTAATGGCAAAATTTTCGATATCAAAATTTTCGTTTCGAAAGTTTACGTTATAATATTTTGCGACAAAAAAATTTATTTCCGAATTTACAATATTTACAGCCTGTCCCGTAATCTACAAACAGCTATTTTGCGTCCCCATACGCATCACGACAAATCGAACGAAAGTCAAGGCGAACGATAACGTAATCATTTGTATACAACTCTGCGTCCCACTAAGAAATTTCTCTGCCAAGGATTTCTATATCAATTCAATCACGTGCGACTACGTGTAAGCATTCGTCAAGCCAATATTAACACAAGAATTTATGGAAACAATTATAAAAATATTAAAAACAAAAATAGAAAATCTAAATGGAAGCAAATGTTTTATAGGTACGGTCAAATTGGAAAAATATTTGCATCAAATAAGTTTTTTCATGTTGATATAAAGTTTTTCAACGTGAGCAAACAATTTGTTAACGTACATTTGTTTGCGTACATTTATTTACCAATTTTATTTGTTCAAATAATGTTTACGGCAAACATGTTACACTCTTATTTGTCATTATAAAGAATATGGACAATTGGCCAAAAAAAAAATTATAATTTTATTTTTTGAAAAAAAAAAATCCGAGTTAAAATTTTCATGGAGGACTTTTTTGCTATATTTTGTTTAGTTGCGGAAAAAATTAGAATTAGATAGGACTTCAACCATAAATAAAACCACATTATACACATACACACACACGTTTTACAACTGAATTCGGGAAATAAATTTAAGTTAGTATCTAATATGCACTAACATCTATCCGCCACTTCGTCCAATATTAACTCCAGCCACTTTTATCGTTTTGTTCCTGTTCATTTTGTGTTTTGAATTAAGGGGAAATCGTAGCCTCTTTAAAGTAAATGACACATTCTTTAGGATAATTGCCTGGTGCCGTTCAAAGAGTTTTTAAATTTCTTTAATCATTACTTTTGATATGTACTGTATTGGGTGTACCAATTACGAGGCAAACTAACTTTATATAAAAACTAATCGATTTACAAAAATTTTCTAAGAATAAACAATTACTTTTTTTTAAAAAGAGGGAAACGTTACGTTTATCACAAAATGGTCATACTTAGTTCACATTAGACACATTTTTGTTTGGTGTGTAATAATTTTGTTCTCCAAACATCAGCTGTTGCGTTGTTTGCCATGAAAAATATTTTGTAATTATACTACGGCAAAGAAATATTTTACTAAATTTGCCAAATATTTACTCCACGGTGATGGTACTTTAAGATTAATTTCCGCGATTGCGGAAAGCATTTTTTGGGCGGAAGCAAAAATTGCAATTATTGATTCCGTTGTTGCGGTATCATCTCTACAATGGCGGTATTGCCATATTATTTATTCCGCAATGTAGATATTTATCGCCATTTTGCTTACCTTAAAATTGTATGACGCAAAGCTTACGGAAAGAACAAATATGGAAGTAAAAATATAAAATTTCGACGAAATAAATTTGTTTGAGTTAAATTTATTTGTTTTATTTTTGAAAAATATTTTTATAGGAATAAAAGAGAAAAATATACGAACAAATTACAAATAGAAGCAATGGCTAATTTGACGAAAAGAAACCAGAACATTGCTTGTGGGTTTAGTCAACGCGTCCCAGCAGAAGTGGAAAAATTCTGGGAAAATTTGGCATTGACACTAAATAGTTCCGGGCCTCCCTTAAAAGATGCCGGTGGTTGGAGAAAGGTAAGTCAGTTTTTAGAAAAATCTTCCTTGCGGGAGGATTAATTACTCTTGTGTTGTATTGTAGGTATGGACGGATTACAAATGCGGTATAAAAAACTGTCGAAGAATAAACAGGATTTAACTGGAACAGGAGGAGTTCCATATACATAAATTCCGTATTCCGCTAACTTAAACAGCGCTCTCTTAGACTTAAATACGACGGTTCACGCAATGAAAAATATTAAAAATTTCGGCATTTCGAGAAATCTGTTGCCGAAAATGGATGCAGTTTCAAACCGTCCACAAAGAGATTTGTTTTTTCTTTGAAGAAAATGCAATAATAGTAGAAACTGATTTTTCGGTTGAGAAGCAACAGCAACACAGAAAATTAGTTCAGAGAGCAGTTTCTTCCACAAATGTGAAGTCATGACCTTTGAAAGGAAATCGAACACAAGAAAAGGCAGAACTGCTTAATGAGCAAATTAACATAAAAAATTAAAATAAACAGACAAAATTTCTTAAACGGCAGCTGGAAGAACAAAGGACATACAACGAAGCAATAGCGATATTATTAATGAAAAAATTGCACTCAAGGAACAAATTTTAAAGCTTGAAATTGATGAATTAAACAGGCAGTTTTGTTTTTATGTTCAAAAATTTTAATATATTTTTCAAACTTTTTTTATCAACAGGTGACACAATATCAACTCAGATTTATTCAAAAAATGGATGTTAAAACGATTTCGCGGAAAACTTATACCGCAGGAATGAATAATTGCAATGTGCATATCGATCGATATTTCTTTCCGTTGAATTTTCCGTTCCGTGCGGAACCAATAATTCCAGCCAATATATCCTTCTAGATTAAAATGAAAAACTCAGTGTTAAATCAATTGTATTCGTTAGTGACTTATTTACATGGATACGTAAATAATTGGAAGAAAATACTATATTTGGTAAAGGACGCGTTTTATTTGTTACCACAATAATTGGATACATAGATCTTATAGAAGAATTAAATTCACCAGCTGTTACTCTTTAAATATTAAGACTAAATTGATTCAAAAATTTGTTGCTTGTTTTTTTCCAGCGAGGAAATAATTCATTACAAATTACAAAGACCGATGTGATCCATTTCCACTTTATATTTAATTGCCAAGAGAGACTTGAATACACTCTTAAATAAAAAAATTTTAAAACAGGTCAATAAGTCGTGGAGTTATGTCATTATTTCAGACCGCCACGTTATCCGTCCGATGGCTGAGAAACCGATTTTTTGGTCCATAAATGAAGGAGTTATGCGAACAAATTGCCCGTCCGATTTTCACGAAAAAATATAGGACCAACCTCACCAAAAAAAAAATAATAATAATTTATAAAATTGGTAAATAAATGGAGAAGTTATGCAAGCAATTTGCCACCCCCGGTCTATCTTCGTATGTGTATTTGCTGTTACTGATTGCAAATAAAAATATCAGAGACGTAATTTTTTATACTGCAATAATTTTTTATGCAGCGATTTTCCTTTTTAATTGACGACTTATTTGTCGAATTTACGATATAGCAACGTAGTACATTCAAAATCTCCAAAAGTTTTACGTTATAACGTAGGCCTAAGCGAACGAAAAGTCGTAGTGAGATAAGGGACCCTTTATCGAACAAAAGTGAGTGACTGCTTTTCGTTCGCTTAAGTTTTTTTCGGCATCAAGGTTAAATAAAAATTTAATGGAAAAACTAATACTATTCTAGGCATTTTTTAACGAAATTTATGCAAAATGGTTCTACGGTTGCAAGGAGCTTAGATTTGTTCCGTAACCTACCATTAATTAATATGGTACAGCGATAATACGGACTTAAATGCATAGTACGAGATAAGAAAATATATATTTTTTCTTCATTTTTGCATATTTTAAGTAGTTTCATTAAATGAAAAAATACCAAAAATAAAATGAAATCATTAAACAACCAAAATAATAAATAAATGAATATAAGAAATGAAGAATTATTTCATAATGCAATAACTCTTAAAGAGACAGAAAGTGTTTTTAAATTATCTAATTATTATTTTTACAATAACGCCAAATACTGGCTCATTTTCTCTATACCCTTGTGAAATTCTATTAAAATCGGATATGAGTATATAGTTTTCCAACTGCATATTTATTTCTAACATTTTTCATTAATTCATGCAAAGCAATTTTCAGTATGACGTACCCCATTGGCGGTAATGACCTCATCAGCAACCAACGTTTTCGAAATATTTCTGACAGTCCATCCTCCTCTACACAACGCAGTTTTTCTACTAAAAAGCATTTATTTTCATACTACGTTTAATAATGTCTACGTTGCACTTTATTTTATAAATTACCATTGCAATTTAGATTTAGTAATAGAAAATAATCATTAGAATTCAAATTCTAAATAAAAAAAATACATTTCCCCTGCAGACTAGTTTATCCCCCCTACCGGTTTATCCAAGTCAATATTCAAAGGCGATTGTAAAATTCCCTACAAATAAAAACGAGCATTTTATTCCCTCGATGGAGAAAGTATATTCCCCAAAAAAATGAAGTATTCCGATTTTATTTCTAATGACACAAAACCTTTCATACCCTATTTCAAATTTGGCAATTCAACAAGGTCAATAATGCTTAGAAAAGTTTGGTTTATATCTAGTGATAGATAGTAGAAGCAACATTTATATAATTATAAGGAAAGCAACTATTTTTTCGACACAGCGGTCCACACAATAAAAAAATAGCCAGCTGAACTACCACGGAACATATCCCATAGTCAAGCCCCGATTCTGAATCCATTATATGAAACAAAAGGCTATCGAACTAGTGAAAATTAAAACAGACTATCAGTCTAGATGTTTTGGGTTCGTTTCCGACAAAGAGTTTGGATCTAATTACAGAAAAGGCTTCCCAGTTTGTATTTTGTCTATTTGAAAGCTAAGAACCGATACAAGTATGAGGTCTGTTCAATAGAAAAGGTGAATTTTGAAATTTCTCGGGCTACTTGCATTCGATTAGCGGTTGCTTTTTATGTTGACACACTTGCCTCGAACATATTTTTTTAGTTGAATTTGATATGTTTAGTTTAGTTTGTTTGTGTTTAGTTTAGTTTGTTTGTGAGGCGTGTTTTGCCTGTTCGGCGATTTTCTGCTGTGAAACAAAATGGATCAAAGAATTCGCCTAAAATTTTATGTAAAATATGGAATTACGAGTGCTCAAAAGCACTTGAAATGTTGAAATGTTGTGGCATTTGATGATTATAATCTGAGTCAGAAAAATGTTTACAAGCTTTTCAAAGAAGCTCGAGAAGATGTGAACGACGACGCTCCATCACAAAAACATTAAAAAACAATAAACATGTTAAGAAATTGAGAAAAAAAATTATGGAGTATGGTCGAATCACTATCAGGAAGCTGCAGAAGATGTCAGCATATCGGTTGGCTCATGCCATACAACTTTTCCGCAAATTTGGGCATGAAGCGTGTAGCAGCGCGTCTCCTTCCAAAATTGCTGAATTTTGAACATAATAACCATAGCATGGGAATCGCTCACGAAATATTGAATGACGTTAAGGACGATCCAGATTTGCTTAAGAGGTCATAACTGGTGCCGAATCATGGGTATATAATTATGACATCGAAATCAAAAGTCTAATGGTCCCAATGGAAAAGCCAAGGAGATCCAAGACCAAAAAAAAGCACGGCAAGTTCGATCAAATGTCAAGGTTTTGCTCACTGTTTTCTTCGTAGAAGAAAACATCATGCCACATGGTCGTACGGTTAATAAGGATTATTATCTTGAAGTTATGCACCGCTTGCGAGAAGCAATTCGAAAAAAAAAGTACGGAATTATGGAAAAAAAATTCATGGCTTTTACATCACGATAATGCACCTGCTCAGCCGCCATTGCTTGTTCGAAATTTTTTGGCCTAAATCTGCTGAATGCCACCGCATTCACCAGATTTAGCCCCTGCGACTTTTTTCAGTTCCCCAATTGAAGAGACCCATGAAAGGACGGCGTTTTGCGACGATTGAAAAGATAAAAACCGAATCGTTGAGAGAGCTCAAACCCATACCAAAAAATACATATCAGAACTGCTTGGAGTATTGGAAAAAACACGCTGGCACAATCGCATTATATCTAAGGAGAAATACTTTGAAGGGGACAAAATAGAAATTGATGAATAAATAAATATTTTTTGAGAAAAATAAAAATTCACCTTTTTTATTGAACAGACCTCGCAATTCGACATTTTACATCGTTATAACTCATGACTACAATCATTTACAGTTGACTAATTGGCAATAAACGATATTCTTCTATTCACAAAGTTTATGATTAATGTATGTGCATGTATTAGAAGGCTCTAATGTTAATATAAGATAATCTTCATTCGTGCTTGTAAGTATGGGAAAATCCCTAGTAATAAAATATTTTTTTTGCAGTCTTAATGACAAATTTCCAATTACTCGTTTCCCAGTTTTGATTTTTTTAATTTACGACCAATTAAGATGCTTTTTTAGTCAATAGAAATCTGTTAGAAACAAAAATAATTAAATTTCAGTTTGAAATTAAATTAATATGGAAACAAATGTATTTCATAATAAAAGTCCAAAAAAACACCACACAAAAATTAAAAATATACACTTTAATGTGCATAAACGCTTTTTATTTTTAATTTATTTAAATTTTAATGACCCTTGGCAGTATTAAATAAATATTTTTTATTTGTTTTTTGTTTTCATTCAAAGTTTTTTTAATGAAACGTGTGTGTATAAAAATATTTTAAAGGTTGTTGAGCATTTCTGCTGACACAGTGGGTCGGTCTGCTGATTGTCGGCAAAGTTACAGCGTTTGTGCCGTTGAATGTTTTAATTTAAATGTGGAAATATGGTACAACAAAAATTCTTTAATACCTTTTAACGAATTTTTTTTTGTTATTTTGTATTAATAAAGATTATAATCATGATACTCGTACCCTGCTTTGTACGTCTGTCTGTCTGACATCCTATTTTTACGTTAAAGTCTATTAAGCCTTTATGTATTAAGCCTTTATTTAAGAGCTTTTTACATTATTATAATTCCGTGAAGTCTTGTTGGCTGCTATATTCTGCTTGTTTCAGTTTGATATACACGCATAAATAAAAAACAAATGGAATATTAATGAGGGAAATTAAAAAGCTTTAATATCTTGTGCGTAATATTCCTGTAGATTTCCACTGAGAATTAAAAACAAAATACATATATATATATATATTCAAAATCTAATTTATGTTCAAAATTCTAGAAAAGTTGTGAATAAACATTTGCGTTTCTGACTTATATATATACCAAAAGGTTTTCCAATAAAGAAAATTTAATTTGGAGTGGAATACATATATTGCACACGTAATTTTTATATTTCAAAAAGACGAATGTGACATGGTTCATAAGACGAACGGAATTTGATCAGTGATGTCTGGTCTATGCTAAACTTGAGTACATCTATCTACTGCAGATTATTGGCGCAGAAATACATTTTTCATAAAACCCCTTAACAGAAACTTTAGTGTGGTAATACTTTGCCATTTTGCGGATCAAATTCACGTCATATCAGCAGAAGCTAAAAATAATTTCGAATCATATGTACGAAAGGTTTATTGTAGTATACAGTATGTGGCACGTAGCGCCACTCTGCAGCGACTTGACAACTAGAAAAAGAGAACTCTTGCATTCAAGAAATCAATTGCAACTAGTTTTCAAATGCCATTGACCCATTCACATTGACCAGTTCTTATCGAAAAACCCTGGTGGAGGGGAATGATTGTCGTGAAGGTTGTCAGGCAATAAAGTTATTTAATTTAGATTTTTTAAGCAAATATTAACAGCTTCATGGAATTGCTTAGTTGTTGTTGTAATAAAAGTATCATTTAAATATAATTTCAAATTATTGAATAATCCTAATTTATAATTAATAATACGATTATTTTTAAGAAGATAATCTGTTTTGTAGCAAAACTCAACATTCCCGTTGTGCCGCTAATAGGGCGATTTGTCCTTTCTAAGTATCTTCTTGCACCTTTTCTTGAAATTCCCTTTTGTATCATATATTTTTTTATTTAGTGTTCCTTAAATTTTAACTTCTATTTTGGCAATAAACAAGCAAACCTAAACAACAGAGGAAAACGTTTTTTAGCTGTCAAAAGTACTACTCATGTCCATAGAACTTGAAAATGCGATTTTTACTAGGCGTTAAGAAGTGAAGTTGGCTGCAGAAAACGAGAAGCAGTATATAAGCAGTGTTGTCACGATAAAATAAAGTTGCAGCCAAATTATTTTTAAAAAAATGTAACCAAATGTTAAAAGCAAATTAAAATTTTAATGTTTTAAATTTTCTATCTTCACGATTAACAACGAAAATATTATAATAATTATGGGAAATGGGATTTCCCCCAAAGGTGCACTTAGTGCATAAAGTTTTTTGACTGTCACTTCTCTTGGGAGTGACCACTCAGCTCACTACTTCCAGTCATAGACCAAGTATTTCCGGGCAATGGCTTTTCAGATTCCCCTGATATCCAGCTAGTGTGAGAAGGCGCTCAGTCATGTAGCCTGAACGGTTACAGTACATCGTAACGTCTCAGGCGAGTGGGAAAATAAACATGAATATTTACTGAAGCATGACTGCATCGTGGATATAGTGATTAAATCCAAGTCCACATGGAGGCATTGCTGGCAGCCGCAGCTCCAGGATCAGATGCTTTAGCCCAATTAGCTATTCATCTTACATTTTGAAAATTACTAAAATAACGATATTATGGCCCTATGCTCCTTGTAGTTACGGCAACTTATATATCTCTACGTAAAAAATATGCTGTCTTAATTTTTATAGCCTGTTGCAATTTGGTTTACGAAAAGAATGAAATTTTTTTGCCTTCTTATCATTTGCCTAATTTTTTAAGAAAATATTCTGCTTTTATGCACTTTTCCATAAATTTAGTTATATTGTTTTTATATTTAAGACAATTCTTATTAAAATATTATTAAGGCACAAGGACTTCTTATGGTTTTTATTATTCAAAAACAGTTTCCTGCAGATGATAAGTACTCAAAAAGTATCGAAATATCGATAATTATATATAAAACTAACACTTTTTTACCGATTAATAAGAAAACCTTATGCTTAAATAATATTTAAATTAGGATTATTAGAAAAGTCAACAAATTTAGAGCTTTTATTAATGTACAAGACATATATTTAGGAATTTGCTAACTTTTCTGCCGATTGAACGATTTGATTTAATAATATCTCTATATTTTTTGACCTTTATATAACAATTTTATTAAAATAATATTTAAACTCGAGATCTTATTTAGTGGTTAAACAATTTTATTTAAAATTATCGATATTTCGCTACTCATTGAGTATCATATTCAGGAAAATTCTGTTAAAAAAAATTAAAAAAAAAAAGATGGTATTCAATGAGTATCGAAATATCGATAATTTCAAATAAAATTGTTTATCCAATAAATAAGACCTCGACCTTAAATAATATTTTAACCACATTTGATTTATGTTTTTAATTGTTTTTATTAAATGTTTGTCTTTTATTAATGATATGTAAAGAATAATATGTAAATTAATGTCTCACAGTTTAGTTTAATTGTGAACAAAACTATCCATAATTGTTATACTTATATATTTTTAGTCCTGTTCTCATTGTTGACAAAGCCTTGTCGCACTCCTCCTGTCCTCTTGTATAGGTTTTCTTCAAAGCTGATTTAGTTTTAAGCAAACGCCACTACCTTGCAATAACATAACGAGTTATATAGGAAAGACTGCTATTATACGAGGGTGGGTGTAAACAAGTCATTGATTTTGAATATCGCGCCTTTGAACTGATAGGTCAACACTGATCCTATCAATAAGCATCGTCTGCTCCATTAATTTTAATGAAAATTGGTTTAAATAAATTCGTTGTGGCCGTACAAGCACAGAAGATACCGAAAGCCCTGGAAGCCCAGTAGAGGATTCTACAGGATATGCGCGATTTTGGGATCCACAGGCATGTCACATGGCTCAGTGGTTTCAATTTTAAATGATCACTTGGGTATGAAAAATGTTTTCGCAAGTTTACTGCCGCATTTGCTCTGAATCAACAACAAACGCAATCATGTGACAACTTCAAAGGAATGTTTGCTATTGTTCAACAGCAATATGGACGAGTTTTTGCACCGTTTCGTAACGGTGGACCCACCACAACACACCAGAGACCAAGCAGCAGTCAAAACAGTGTGTTTCTCGTGGTGAATCGGCGCCAAAGAAGGCCAAAATGGCCTTTCCAGCCAATATAGTTATGGCGACCGTTTTTCGGGATGCACGCGCCGTAATCCGCAATGACTACCTTCAAAAGGGTGAAACAATCAGTGGCGCATATTATGCTAACTTTTTGGGTCGATTTAATAAGTATTTGAAACAAAAAACGACCGCATGTGGCCTAGAAAAAGTTATTTTGCAACGTAACAAATCAAGGGAGTAGACATATGCAGTTTTAATGGCAAAATTCCCTGAATTAGACTACGAATTGCTCCCACATCCAAAATATTCTACGAATTCCTGTTTCCACAACTTAAAGAAATGACTCCGCGAAGAGATTTGACTCCAACGATAAAATCATCTTACAAACAAATACCGCTTTTGATGAGCTCTACAAATTTTAATTTTTGCAAGATATAAAACAAATTGGAAAAACGTAGGACAAAGTGTACGTGGTCTATTCAATAGAAAAGGTTAATTTTGAAACTGGCGAACAAGCAAAACACGTCCAACTGTTATGCCTCTTACAAACAAACTAAACTAAACACTCAAAAAACTCAACATATTTTCGAGACAAGTGTGCCAATATATACTTAAGTATGTAAAAAACGCTAATCGACTGCACGTAGCCCAAAAAAAATTCAAAATTCACATTTACTTCTGAACAGATTATGGTATTGTAGCCCATATTAGAATTAAAAAATTTAAAAGAGAATATTTATGTATGCAAATACAGCAAAATATTTTAGAAATTCATATGTGCATATAATCCATGAAACCGATCTAGAAATATGCGACAAACAAAATCGCAAAATGTAATATTACTAATATTAAATGCATATTATATATTTCTCTTTTATCAAAAGCTCTGTTATGAAATTTGATCAAAGATTTAATACTAACGACATAATAAATGATTATATTGAAGTATACGGATGCTCTCTGTTTTATAATGAAATGAAAATATTGACAGCTTTGAAATTATTTCTGAATTGGATGTCGTAACAAGTGCAGTTTAATGAAAAAATATACATTTTATCGCAAAATATTAAAAAAAATAAACAAACAAAATAGATTTACTTTCGAAACCGGAAGTTAAAGAAGAGGAGGAAAAATCTTGAATTTTGAATGATTTTCCCACCATTCCACCACAAATTAGTGCCAACTGTGGTTTTTTTTAGTAAGAAAAAGAACACTGTAGATGGCACATATCTGAAGCCGGACTGTTTACAAACCAAATTCGAGCTGGGATGATGGAAAATTATATCAAATAGACCCGTCGGAAGAAAAACACAATTCTCGAAAAAAAAAATTCTCAAAATCCTAGTTGAGTTATTTTTTCATGACCGTATCAATTTATCGTGTAGACATAAAAATCTATTGTTTATTAAACAAGTCCTGTATGTATATTTTTTACACCAAAAATAAGAGATAATATTTCGAATATTTATAGGCGTCGTTTCGATTTCATATTGATCAGTAAATTAATATTAAGTTTGACCAAATCTGAATTTTACAACATTATGAAGCTAAAAATTTATTCAACCTTAAAAAATGTAATAACTATTTTTCGCTTAACTTTCATAAAACTTCAATGTTTCTGCCAAAAAAGAATGAAGTCCACAGTCCAGCACAAAACAGAACGAGAAGAAATTAGCAAAAAAAAAGTGATTTCAAAACTTTCCATTCAATGTACATATGTATGTAAGTAACTAATCATAAGAACAATAAAAAAATCGAAATTTTTTCTTTTATTAGGAAAAATTAATTTAAGTACATTAAAGAATACAAAAAAACTACGACCTACGACACTAGGCGACTAAGAATCGACTTTTATTAAGGCAAAAAAAAAAGATAAGAAATTGTTTAGTCTGAGACCTTTATAACTTAAGGTGAAATTAAATATTAAACTCTTCAAGTGGTCATGCCTGTGTTAAATGCCTTTTTTCAAAACATTTATCAAGCACTTGGATGATTAAATAGCACCTCAATGGGGTGCTAATGAGATATACAAACGAGTACAATAAAAATAAAAAATTTAATGAAATTTCCTATCCCAAAATAATAAAAAATGTAGTAAACAAATAAATTAAGCTTTCACAATAATAGCACAAGTACAAAAATAAATAAAGAAACAAAGTGCTTCAAATAGCAATAAAATAAAATAAAAAATAACCCAACTTGAAGAATGAAACATTCATTAAAAGGAACTCAATCGGTCAATCAATCAATCATTCAACAAAAAAATCCTACTCCAAATACAAGATATATATGTATATGTATGTATTTTTACACTTACACTTACTTATTCATGCCACTTGAAATACTATTACCAATTTATTACGTTTATTTGTTGTTGCTTTCTTTTTAAATAAATAAACAAAAATACTTATACAAATACTTGTATTGGCTCTTATAATTATCAAGTTAGTAAGGCTCCCATGACAGACGGACGTACACACCTTTCTAGATTGAGTTGCCTTAACACCAACAAAAAATAAATTATTAAAAATAATTAAAATTAATAAAGTGTAAAATAAAACTAAATAGTAGGAAACTAAACATACACATGCATGTATGTATGTGCATATGTATGGCTGTATATGAATGTATTGACATATTTAAATGTGTATTAATTTACCTAGTTGCCATTTAACCTTTTACCAATAACAGAACTAAATCAATATCACAAATAGGAACTTCACAAAATAAAACACATACATACATACGCAGAAAACTATAAAAAATTAATCATTTTTAATAAAATCAAACAACAACTGGCTCACACAGAAAAATAAACAAGCAAAATTGTCCACTTATCAAAATAATAAATAACGACGTCTACGTCTAGTCAAAAGATTAAAAAATTACTTTCTTTTTCTGGAGATGTGGATACTCATAAAAAAATAAACACTTGCCGTCGGCCAGACAGTTGTTCAGTGTAGTCATGTTGGGTAGTTTTTTACAAAAAGGGATTAACAAGTTCGCCTTTGACAAGATTTGTGCCTTCTTTATACCACACTTTGTTTTATTTTAATTTTTATGTGTACATTTCTCTTCTAGATACAATTTTTCAATACGATAGCCACAGCATGATTTGAAATAAATTTAAATGAAATAAAAATTTAATTTTACTGTATTTACACTAGACATTTTTTCGTGAAATTTGTTGCATGAACCTTTATCTATTTGCCAATATAACGTAGAATGAAATAATTGGAACAACATTTTTTTTTAAGAAATCGCAAACAAGTTCCATATGCTGTCGGTATTTTTTTTTAACCCGCTTGCTTCAATGTCCCTCCTAACAGCGAATGAAAGAAGTTGTATGCAATAAAACTCATCAAAAAAATGCGTAGTCTAATTTCAGTCTTTGTCTTAACATATTTTAGTGGAGTTTTCAAAATGTATTACTTTTTATTTGAACGTTTCAAAAAGGAGATAAGAATGCAGTGCATCAATACAGTATTAATGCCATATTTATACGAGTACATTAAAGCACGAGTATACTTTGTATATAACAGTCATTTAAATTAAAAAATTGGATGCGCAATTTACTCATCTTTGCATATTTATAACAATACTGATGCAGAAACAGATTACAAAAGTTGCATTTAGAAACAAGTTACAATGCAGGTACGCTTTTCTAAAGCAACACACGTTTAGGAAAACATCCAAATACAATTTGATCGAATCTCCGGAATCAAGGTTAAAAATTTAGAATAATGCAATTAAGATATGTACATCTTTAAATAAAAATTATTCATTGCCATTAAATTACAGACTGGAAAAAATTAAATGAAAACAAGGAATAATAAATTTACGATATTGTCCGACATTTATCTTGAGTAATTTATTGAGGTGTTTTTAACAAACAATATACATATTTATGTACATACATACATATGTATGTATGTATATAAATGAATATTGTGAAAATGGCACCCACAGGGTGCCGAAATATTGAATATTGCTAAGTATGTACATATATCAAAAATAAATAGATATAAGTATGTATTGTGTTTTAAAAAGACCTCAGGCTCAATAAATAATTGAATAAATTTATAAGAAATAACTGCTGTTTTTAAGTTTGTATATTTCCTATGTATTCATTAAATTCTTAATTGTAGTATGTATTTCGAGTTGCAAGGATTTTTAAAACTTTACAAAATAATTGGTATTATTTCCCTAATGGAAATACATACTTACATAAGTATTTACGCATGTACAGATGGTACAAAACTAATATCATAATATGAATTGGCTGCCATTTATGAAATTTATAAATGAAAAGAGGAGCTCTGTTTTCTTAAAAAAACTTAAGTATTCTTAAGTAGGTGTGAAGCGCTCCATGGCTTTGTTGAGAACTAATTCTCAAAATACAAAAATGGCACCCAATTCAAAAGATCACATTACTTTGCGCCACTCTGTACATACATATGTACATGGATACATACTTATGTACAAATCGAGCCTTTTGTGCAATACCGTAGTAACTCAAATATTGAATTTTTTAAGTTTATATTACGAAATTGTTTGCCTTGTCGTTTTTTATATTCTGCAAGTTTCATAAAAATATTTTATATACTCAGCTCTTGAGAAAAGCACCAAATTTTCTTTTATCATTAAGTTGTGTGTAAATTCAAAACTTTGAACTCAATTTGTACAAAACAACCTTTTTTAAATTATTGTGTTATTGCAGCAAAGGCTCGATATGTACATGTACATACATAGTATGTATCTGTACATATTGTATACATACTTACTACATACATACATATGTACATATGTATTTCCCACTTCTAATATCAATTGGGGCCATTAACATGACCCTAAACGTTACAATTTATTCAGTTGAAATCTGGAATTATTATGCCAGACAACTGTGTCTGGTTTTGCATTTATGTTTGTAAGTACATACATACATACATATGTATGTATGTAAGTATATTATTTAAATAAATAGCGTTACAGTATATGGAACAATTATCAATATATTGGCTAAAACATGTATCTATGTACATATGTGTGTACTACTATGTACTACTCACTTACCTTTTGCACACTTTTCACATAATTTTATAAGAAACCAGCAGCTTTAATTACTTCTATTACAACAACACTCTCTTACTATCCTCAATACATTTAAATGAAGACAAACTTTGCAGCCCATTTACTCTACAGTCTCTGCAAGAAAATTAAATATTAATAAAAGCAACAATAAAAATATGTACCTGCCAACATTACATTTCCATACAACACTTTTTTCTTCATTAAAACAGCAGCAACTTTCCTGCTGGAAAACCTTCAACAAGGTTTTGTTTTTTTTTATTTCATATCACAAGCACAGCCATACAAATGAACAGATCAACAATAAACTTTAAACACTTTACTTATTAACAATACTCAAATTTATTAAATTTATTAAATTCAACCTTAAAGGAATGTGAAATGAACACCAACCAGCTTTTAAATAGAAAAACTAATGAAGTGAGAGGGAGTTGTTGAAAAATTTCATGTTGTAGGGTGGTGGGTAATTCTGTAAAGCTTATTGTTGTTTTTGTTTAAGATTATACATTGTGGTACACTTGCAGTTTGCTTGGGGGTGGTGAAAAACAAAAAGGCGGTTCAAATCACAAACTACTGTTTTTGGCGCAATGCATGTTGTTATTGACTTCTTTTTGATTACTTATTCTTGAAAGTGTTATCATTTGGCGTTTTTCATACTTGGCTATGTATGGATACAAAAACGGAAGTACATTCATCACGGTATTGACATATGAAACCACTCAAATTTTATCAATATTATGAATACTGTTGTTAGGTATATACACACATGTATGCATTTATGATCATTGTTCTATTCGGTGTGCTTTTTAAAATAAAAGTATATTTATATTTTTACCATGATCAAGCTTTATATAAAAGTTTCAAATAATGAAGCATCATGGCAAAGACAAAAGTCAAAACTATAAATAAAGCTCTTATATATACATAGTTTTGAAAAGCAGTTTTGAAAAGCCAGCTTTGGACGTCTGTTCATATATAATTTGACACTTATATAAATGTTAACAATACAACGACTATCGCATTGGGGTCGCTATAGATATTACATTAAGTTGGACGGGATAGATATTTTGATTTAAATTATAGAATAATTGAGAACGTAACGCGATAAAGTTCCTTCCAAATTCATAACCGTTTAAATAATAACCTACTTTCTTAATTGTGTGAAAAAATAGAAATAACTAATAAACTTTTTTTTATAACGTTTGTCTATTATCATGAAACAATTTTTTTTGTAATATCGCGAGCAATGCATTCAATTCAGCTCACATATTGCAAGTATTGGTTGCCTGTTTTTGAAGTTGTCAAAATCGACGGACAATCATTTACCTCCAGTATTCATTTGAACATTTAACCCTTTTTATTGATTAGATCCTAGATTTTCTATGGTTCCTAGAGAACAAACTATAAATTTTTAAATGAAATGAATTAATTCAATGTGGACTGAACGCTGTTCAGTATACGAGTTATTGACAAAAATCATACATACACTTTTTATTTAAAGATTGATGTTGCATACATCAAATGTATGTATGTATTATTATACCAATATTACAAAAACACAAAAAACAATGCCCATGGATATACTTATGCGTCTTGTCGCTCTATTATGAATGTTTTTTAAAAATGTTAAATCACATACGGAAATCGCTTGAAAGACATCACCTATTCTTGCTGGCTAAAAAAAATATAAATAACTGGACAACCTGTCTCTATTTGAATAATTGCAACAACAATATTTGTGTGAATTCCCAACATACCCCTGCACAAATGACACAAAAAGAGTGGTAATGTTTTTGAATTTGCGAGGTGGCCTCACTACGGCAGCATCAAGAAATGCGAAAACAACTGGCATGAAAACCAATAACTTTTTGACTGTTTGTCCACAAATGTTTTCACATATCTTGTGTGGGTAAGTATATCCAAGTGACAACACAACATTATGCATAAACTGAAGTATGCATGTGTGTATGTACAGACTTACTTTTAGAGACTCTTCTAACACATGTTTGTTTTTGATGTTTAAGTTGCTGTGGCTGTGAAATAATGCTTCGTCATGGGGTGTGCGGAACACAAGTATAACAACACCAAAACGTAATTTTGATTGATTTGTTTTGTTATTGTTTATCTCATTATACTCATACAATCACACCACACCATGGATGGAATATTTATTCTACAGTTCATATGCCTTTTATTAGTAAGTCTAATTTATTTGGGCATTTTTTATATCTGTAAATATGTTTTTAATGCTGGTTTTTGATAATAATAAAGCTGTATATATTTTTAAAGTCAAAGTGGCATGCTAATCACAAACTAAAAATACATACATATGAAAAGTTGTTTTTAAAAATGCTATTAAGAACTTTATACTAATTTTATGTACTAATTATAATTTTAATCTAGCATTCCCTATATTTTAAATTTTTTTACATAAACTGAATAAAAATATTATTGGCAGTAAATACTGACTGCTGGGTGCACTTTGCCGAACTGAGAAGCATACCGAAATATATTTGTAAAGTAATATTCCACACCATTATTTCCATCATTTTACAAAATATGTACATAAAAAAATTTTTTCATAAATATTTCTAATTTCAAATGAATTTATTAAATAAAAAATAACAGTGCGTGGATCCTTCACTGCTTATAATGAAATGAAACACACGATCTCTTGTTGAATTGTAAAGTGGTTTTACATAGTCCCATGATATCTTTATCTAAAAGACTTTAATGACCTGGATAAGTGACTGCTTCCGCAAGAATTAATTATATATCATATCCCTTCTAGATATGTTAAGGCGGAACATTTCATGTTGTGTTTATATTATGCGAATAATACAGCTAGGAAGAAATATGGAGTTGGAAAAACTCCGATGCTTCTAGCTCATGGCGCTGCTGAGAGACTTGTTGAGTATCCATTCTGGTAATTGGTATCAGAGTTAAGTTTTATAACCCTTCTTGAGCTTTTTTTCAAACACTTGCTCGTATTTTTTGTACTTGACTTTAGGTCTACATTTATATAACCAGTTTTAATATTTTTCATGGCCGCTCACGTTCTCAAAAAACTATTACGGGTGAAAAAAGAAAAATTGAGATACTGATACTTTTACGAACTTGTTATTAGTCAAAATCTTACTTATATAAATAACTAATAGCTTCGTTAGGCTTATAAAGTAAAAACATATGACTTTAAAATTTTTTACGAAAACCTGACGTACGGTAAATTGTTTTTAATTATTTTTAAGCGTAAAGAAACGAAACCCACCCAATGCCAAACGCGATGTCTAATTTTTGCAATTCTGTGCGATTTAAGTCAGGCAGAATGTTGTACCATTGGAACTGTGTATGCTTGCTTAAACGGAGATATTTTAAATTCATTGAAAGCTCTTAAAAAGCACAACGCAATTATTCCAACATCTCAAATAATCGACCTACGCTTACAAGCTCTTCTCGTTGTCAAAAAAATTTATCAAAATATATCTTATAAAATATATCTCATAAGTTGACAGAAGCTTTAAAAAATACAAACAACAATTCTTGTCATACTAAACATATTAGCCAGAAGCTAATGAAAAGTTGTAAGCTGATCGCTTTTAGGATGAAGTTTAAGATTAACATGTTAAAAACGTTTTAATTCCTAGAATTTATTATTATCTTTCAGCTTTTGATGCTGAGGATGATATTCTACAGGCATGTGCAAGTTTGCATCACGGGTTCCGCCAATCAATTGCCTTTGATGAATCGCAAAATCTCTACACTAAAGATGTAAGTATTGAAACATTGAAATCAAGAAGTATTTTAGAAAGAAGTGCAGCTGAAGATGAGAATGATAAAGAAATAGCTGATGGAGCTTTGAAAGTAATTGGCCATCTTGCAAGAGATAACTGCAGCATTCCAGTACATAATAAATATAGAGAGTTTTTTTCGTTTGCTATGTGGTTAGAAGTATTTACTATAAAGATAATTTACTACAACCAAGTTTGGCAAAATGAATATAATCAAAAGAACAACAAGTGAAACATAGTTTTAAAGTACTTAGTTTTTAGAACACTTGTTCTAAAGTAGATATATATGTGCCAAATATTTTTGAACTCAACGTAAAACTGTTTCTGCTGGTAGTAAAATTTTTATTATCGACATAAAAATTATACGAATACGTATATATATATATATATATATATATATATATATATATATATATATATATATATATATATAATGTATATATTGATATGTCCTATGAACTATATATATGGGAGTGTGTATTTAAAAAAGGTGACGAATTTTTATATTAGCAATATTCACTAGAACTGTTCAAATTAATGGCAAAAAATTATTGGAAATTTAAAATGCAATCAATTTAGTAAATGCAGGAACTTAAAATATCAACCAGAAAACTTTTCCCCACACATTCAAGGTGCACAGTATTATACATCCCTGACCATAAGCAATCTGTGGTGGGGAATCTTCTATTGCATCATCTCTTATTACTTTTCGTTAATAGTTATTAGAAGTTAAAGAACATTAAGACGTGATGCAAGCTTCGTTAAAGAATTTATAAACTACATACTAATAGTGCAATTAATTTAAAAAATTAGTCAAATTGAAGATAATTTAAAAGTGCAGTGGTGATACAAAAAAGTGAATATGAAGGTTTTGGTATGACAACATTTGCTACTTAAAATTTTAATCTAGAAAAAATTTTTTTGCCTTGCAATAATTTACATACTATGTGTATGTATTTACATACATACATACATAAGTATGTACATACAACATAAGTATATACTACATATGTATGTATGTATGTATGCACACATACATATGTATATATATGTACATATGTAATATTTATATACATACATGTAAGTACCCTGAAGGAAATGTCACTAGTGATTCACTATTGACAAAGTCACCAGTACTAGTGACAAATTATACCCCAGCCAATGCTTTTTTTTCTGTTGACATTTAACATGCACTTGTCATTGAAAATCCACTAGTGACGTTGGAACTACTGACGAACTAGTTCCAATGGGACCATATGACGACCGTAGAACTAGTGCTTCCCTGTAGACATTGTCACCAGTATTATTGACATACTCTACACAATACTTCTTTCTATTGAAATTTAAGATGGACTTATCATTGAAAACCCACTACTGAAGAGGTCGTTCTAATGGGTCCATGTAAACAATTTTTGATATACATTTATCCCTACAGTTGTATGTAGTTAAAATAAATGATTAAAGGTTCACCATAGAACGCAATTAAAAAATGAAGAGGGATAAGCGTGCTCTCAGAAATTTCTCTGCTCATCAAACAAAAACGTGTTGACAACTCCGTTGACGATGTCTACATATGAGTCACCAAAATAGTCGACAAAACTGGTGACTCGGGAACACTTGACCCCATGTTTCCTTCAGGGTATGTACATACCCTGAAGGAAACATGGGGACAAGTGTACCCAAGTCACCAGTTTTGTCGACTATTTTGGTGACGCATATGTAGACATCGTCAACGGAGTTGTCAACAAGTTTTTGTTTGATGAGCAGAGAAATTTCTGAGAGCACGCTTATGCCTCTTCATTTTTTAATTGCGTTTATTTGTTCTATGGTGAATCTTTAATAATTTATTTTAACTAAAACTGCAGGGATATAGTATACCCTGGAGAATGTATGTATGTATTTATTTATTTATTTATTTAGCAATATGTATGTATATGTATATCAAAAATTGTTTACATGGACCCATTAGAACGACCTCTTCAGTAGTGGGTTTTCAATGATAAGTCCATCTTAAATTTCAATAGAAACAAGTATTGTGTAGAGTATGTCAATAATACTGGTGACAATGTCTACAGGGAAGCACTAGTTCTACGGTCGTCATATGGTCCCATTGGAACTAGTTCGCCACTAGTTCCAACGTCAGTAGTGGATTTTCAATGACAAGTGCATGTTAAATGTCAACAGAAAAAAGCATTGGCTGGGGTATAATTTGTCACTAGTACTGGTGACTTTGTCAATAGTGAATCACTAGTGAATCACTAGTGACATTTCCTTCAGGGTATCTACACATACATACTTACATATGCTTATGTAAGTAGACTGCGAAGTTTTTATATTATACAAGTTCAGAAATTGGTTTTAATTGTTCCTTCTAATACATACATATGTGTGTATGTATATGTACCCTGAAGGAAATGTCACTAGTGATTCACTAGTGATTCACTATTGACAAAGTCACCAGTACTAGTGACAACTTATACCCCAGCCAATGCTTTTTTCTGTTGACATTTAACATGCACTTGTCATTGAAAATCCACTAGTGACGTTGGAACTAGTGACGAACTAGTTCCAATGGGACCATATGACGACCGTAGAACTAGTACTTCCCTGTAGACATTGTCACCAGTATTATTGACATACTCTACACAATACTTCTTTCTATTGAAATTTAAGATGGACTTATCATTGAAAACCCACTACTGAAGAGGTCGTTCTAATGGGTCCATGTAAACAATTTTTGATATACATATATCCCTACAGTTTTAGTTAAAATAAATGATTAAAGGTTCACCATAGAACAAATAAACGCAATTAAAAAATGAAGAGGCATAAACGTGCTCTCAGAAATTTCTCTGCTCATCAAATAAAAACTTGTTGACAACTCCGTTGACGATGTCTACATATGAGTCACCAAAATAGTCGACAAAACTGGCGACTTGGGTACACTTGTCCCCATGTTTCCTTCAGGGTATGTATGTATACATGCAAATACATTCATTTGTGAAGATTTAGATTTGTATGTATATGCATATGTATGTACATACGTGTATAAGTATATATAGAGCGTGAGCATATAATCATAGCAACAATACTGTTGCACAAGCATACATCCATATAAAACCAAACAAGCCTCTTAAACGCGACATCAATGTACATACTGGCAAATGTGCTATTACAAAAGTATATAGTATGTATGTGTGTATATATTTTAATACATTTGTATGTACATATGTATGTATGTACATATGTACCAGATAATTATAACCAGTCAGTAATTAGGTTGCCAGTCACCATACTTTTGTGTCTCTGATAATGTCTCTGCTAAAAATGATAATGCAGACCACACAATGCTAATGCAGGGCTAGGAAATCTAATAAATTAGACTTCAAAATGAAAACGCTTAGCACTTCTGGCAACTACAAATTTGTGGTTTCCGAATATCAACCAAACTGAAGTTCGGTTGGCATCCATAATCGAGCCGTAAATCATTACACTGTGTGTAATTTTTTAAGTCGTGGCAAAATAACCATATACGGACACCACTACGTGATAAAAGACTAAAAAAAAGACCCGTGTCTCCCAATTTTTCCCAAAGTCATGCACTTTTTTTATGGGCCGCCAAAGATTTGGGGCCTCGGTATCATTTTCGCAAAAAAGTGATAATTTTCTCGGGCTCATATCTTGCAAACCGTTCCGAATTTCGATTTACTCTCTGAGGCAAACTTGTAGCTCTTGTCATAAAGAACAAAAATTGCGAACATATAAAATCAAAAAAACTTCACCTTTCACATACATAAAATGTATGTATGTATGTATGTACATATGTATGTTGTATGTGTGCATAAATATGTCATAAGTATGACCATTACGATGGCATGATTCTTACATCTTGTCAATTTTCCGTTGCGAAATACTTGTACATACATTTCGTGTAAAAGGTTTCGAACATACCTTCTGTAAAAGTCAAATGAAATTAAAATGAAAAATTTTGAATAAGAACATGTTCTCTTTTCATCTGATAAGCATCTGACATCAATTGTTGGTGGAAGAAACAAAGGAAAAATTCAATTAAATTAAAAGTAAAGGACGGCTATAGAAATATGTAAGTTTTCTATATAAGATATGCACCCTAAAATTTCGGAGGTTACAAATGAAAGAAAAAAAATATAAATTATATGTAAGTTTGCTATTTTAACAAACTTTTAAAATTACATATGGATTGTACGGCTTAAAAGTCACATGTAAGGAACATGTCGCATAAAATATGCGACATGCCAAAGTGAACACCCGTTGTAATTCTCTGAAATGTACTAGAGAGGTCCAATTCAAATTTATAGCAGCCGATTTGCAGCCGCCGTTTTATTTATTTTCATTAATTAGGCCGCCGTCACTGAAGTTGATATTCGGTGAATTTTTTCCAGTTGTAGTTACAAAACTAAATGAAAAGCTAGCTTTTTTGATAATTTTTTAGAAAAATATATGAAATTATATGCAGTAGAATTGTTCCTTGTATCGAACTAATTCCAACTAATTCCCAACATTATGGTTGATATTTTCACACAAATTCATTGCAGCGAATTCGTTTATAACGTATTTATGTACAGTGAACTCGCGAAAACGTGAACACTCGAACACGTGAACGACTCGAAAACGTGAACACTTTAATTTTTACATTGACTACTCTAAAACGTGAACAAAGTCTGAAAGCTCTAAAACGTGAACAAAGTTTTCTGAGTTTTTTTCATTTTATTCTTTGAATTTACCATTTCTCTAGCGAAAGAATGGAACAACAATTTCGACGAGAACCAGACAGAATGTGAAATTTTTGAAATTGATAATGAATCTGAAGGTGACGAAGATAGTGATTCTATTGTAGAACAGCCAGAAATCGTAATAAAACACAGGAAAGCAGTGGAAGCATTTAATAGTCTTAAAATGGGCTGAAAATAAAAAGGTTGACCAAACTGAAATAAGAGTTTTGAATAATCTTAAAGAAAAGGCTGTACTAAAAAATGGTAAAACAAAACACATACAAAAAGAAAATAAACGGTTTCTTTGTGTAAAAACTAATAGAAAACAAAACCCGTCCCTTAAAGGGATATTAGTTTTTTTTTATTTATTTACATATTTTAATCAAATTTTATTCAGTTGCTAAGAATTACATTTGTTAGTACATATGTATTTGAGTTTTTTTTTTTAGAAGTGAAAAAGTATAAACATTTTATTTTATTTTATTTTTGTGAGTGAAGTGAATAAATGAAAAATTTTAATTTTTTATCCAATCTTAATATCTGATATTTAATTGTTTGTTTAAAGTTATTATTTCGGGCTTAAATGTGCTTTTCTGTTCTAAAATTTTCACAATCGAAAACATGAACAAATTTGAAAACGTGAACACCCTTGGTAAAAATTAGTTCATGTTTTCGCGAGTTCACTGTATCTTCGTTTGTCACTAACTACTTTATAAATGTTTATAAATGTTCATGGTAATAAAAAGTTAGAAATTCATACATAAACAGGTTAAAATTTGCTTCCATTTTGCATGTCACCGCGACTGTTACGAACTATTTTTGCTTGTCCCACATAACTAATTTTAAATAAGTTTTACGGCATGAACATAAATATGTATTTTAATTCGCAGTTTTATCATTTTTGTGGATTTTTATAAAAAAAATCGCGAATATTTTATAATTGAAGCGTTAAGTTGACAAAAACCGTTGTACTCCACTATGGAATGGGATACCTGAAAAACTCCTGCATTCGTTGGTATAGGTTAGTTTGAAATTCAGCAAAAACGCCTCTGGTTTCGTATGTGTTACCAACTTATAAGATAAAGCTTTGCGATATTCTATTAGAAAAGTTGTATTTTTTCACGCGAAAGCTGAAAGGTGTAATATTTACCAAGTCTATGCTAAAGTGTTTGATAATCGAATGAATTAAAAAAATGATATTAAAACTACATATGTATATTTTATTAAAACTATGTTTTAATTATTTTGTTTTACCAATAAAGAAAAAACGCTGCATACTATGTTCAAGCATTTTTTCACAGAATAAACAAAAGTTTTATTTATAAACATATTAAACTAAATATTGACTGCAACCGGCAATTTTCTGTTAAGCAGCCGCCGCTGACACGTTCAAATTGGACCTCTAAAATGTATATGGGCATATGATTATTTTTATTAGTTGAGGGCAAAATTAAAAAAGTAAGCAATTAAAATTGAGTTGTCTGCCATAAAAGGTAATGAAAGATGTGTGGCCAAAGGCCGAAAATATTAAAATCGAAAAATATTTAATTTGCTGCTATACAAAGTGATGTATAAAAAACAACTGAGATTCCGCAGGCAATATTACACTGTAAGTAAAATATTAAATATTATAAACTTTTAAGATTTTTGCTATAAAAATTAAATTCCAAAAAATTATATATTATGTACGGAATGCCTTCTTTGGAGGCACTCTTTATAGCTACATATCACAGGTCATCGACATTTTTCGACACGCATTTTTAAAACTTATTGTCTAATACATATATCCATATTAATATCACAAAATTTTGATTTATATAAAATTTCAACCATTTTTCCTCTAAATGTAGAAATTTTTAAACAAGTGTCGATACATAAATTTAAACGCGAAATTGCCAAATAATTTGAAGAGAAAGCGGTGCAGGCATTATCATCAGTGAGACTGATAAGTTTTTGATTTTTTATATATATTTTTCAAATGAAGTATACCAAGATCATTGGTTTGTATTGGCTGAAACCTGCTAAAGTAATCCTCTTTGTAATATTTCACCAAAGGAAAATAGTTCGTAAGGGACGAATTATGTGGATCGTTGATGCTTAAAAGTATTGCTCAATTCACAAGCTATTGTATGAGCTGTAAGTTGTAGGATATTGTAATATTTGTACAAATGTTGTTGACATTTTATATGTAAACATTCGCTATATACTTACAACTTTATCTGATATGTTTTGCAAGTGTCGTATGAAGATAATTAAATTGTAAATGATAAATATGTGTGTAAAAAAGAAGGAAACTAATAGTAACTGCAATAAGAACAATTTACAAAAATTGAGTTTTCCATCGCTGTTTATTATTATTTCAATTGAATTCAAATATTTTTTTATTATAATTTGAAAACTCTGAATTTTCACACATAAAACTTACAGCAGATTGTTTACAACTTCCGTGGTTGTTTTTTTCTACAACAGATCATTTACAACATATTGTGAGTTATGCTTCTGTGATAATACTTCAAAAGCTGAACTTATGCAGTTATTCCTAAAAATTGCAGCATGTACCTACATGCAAGATAACGTAACACCACTTTTCATAAGTTTGCAGACGAAGGCACAGAGATATAAAGTGGCAACTACTTGAGCTATTGAAATCAAAATCAATCAATATTTTATTTAAGCACTATATATAATAAATATATCAGCACTATATGAAATCAAGAGCATTTATTAAACATCAAATATTCTCTTATTGAGTGATGATACATTTTTAGAAAATAAATCTGATAATTTTTCGTAACAGAAATTTAAACTTTGGTGCACATGCGTAACATGAAATAGTGAAAAGAAAACTCACTATGGTATAACATGACTTCATTTAATATTTGTCAAATTGTCTTTCTTATTTAGACATTTTCTTATGTAAATAATTATTTATTGGAAAGTGTTGTGATACACTTACTTACACCCAGCAGCAAAAATCAATGTACAAGCCCTACTTCCTAATTTTATATAGTTATGTTTTTTACCAAATATTTTAATTTATTCGTCAACCTGTCTTTAAACATGACAAAAACTAATATGATGTTTTATCGATTTACTTTGCGATTTATCAATCATTTTTTGTAACAAGTCACATCTCTACTACAGCAAAAGTCTGCGTACAAAATATGTAGTGGTACTCTTGATGCCCAGCGGAATCCTAAAACTACGTCAAGAGAAATCAGTAAATCTGTTGAAGATCAGTTTAATAAGGCTGTTAGCAAAGATAGCGTACGTATAGTTTTAAAAACGGCTAATTATGAGAGTCGTGTCGCACCTAGAAAGCCTCAGAAACGAGTTGCCTTTGCCAAGGAATATATGAAAAAGCCAAAGAATTCTGGCAAAATATTTTATTTACAGACGAGAGCAAGTTTTCCATATTTAGTGTTAAGGTCAAGCAGCTTGTGTGGAGAAAAGCGCTTGACCCTAAGAATTTAAGTACAACTGTAAAACATGGCGGAGGCGGGATGCATGTCTTACCAAGAAATGGGAAATTTGGTTTTTATACCTTCTATAATGAAAACTAAAGTGTATCTTGCAGCTAAGCGTAGAAAAATTGCATATAGGTAAAGATTACTTGTCTGAACAAGAAACGGACCGGAAGCATGCGGCTCATACTACGTAGCTTTGGCTACTCTACAATATCCCACAACAGCTCAAAACTCCACCACAGTCTCCAGATCTAAATCCCATAGATAATTTATAGAATTTATTAGATCACCGTATTCGACAGCACAAAATTTCTTCCAAAGAAACATTAAAAAATGTGATGATTGAAGAATGGAACAAAATTTCCATTGAAAAAACGTCGAAGTCAGTAGATTCTAAGCCGAGACATTTGGCGAAGGCTCTCCAACGAAAATGATCAACTTCACACTAATTTGTTTTTACTTAAAAATTTTGAACAAGAAAACATGACAATAAATGTTTGTACGAAGACTTTTGCATACAGCTGCTAGAATAAATATCCGTACAAATGAGCCGTGGCCCCCCAAATCTTAAGAATTCAAATGATGAAGGGAAAATTAAAAAAAAAAATGCTTACGAAATATTTCTTCAACAAACTTCCATTTTCAAATTAAATGTTTTAAAATAAATTTTTAATTTTTTTAAGCGGCTAAAGAGGCAATTTTTAATGCATCACCGAGCACGGATTTACAAATACTGATAAACAATCAATAAAAAAAAACCTCAGACTGGGTTCAGTTTCAACACTTTTATTCCGGTCACACATTGATGACTCATAGCCACCTTTTACAACGTCACTCATCACCTTTCTGTCTGTATTGTTCAAACCGCTTAACTGTCAAGCATATCCTTGACAACTGCCCAAACTTAGCGACTCTACTTATTAAATGATATCAATCTACAAAAAAAAAATCTGAACAAATAAAATAAATACATTAATTATAATTATATTTATAAATAAGTAAATCATTGTAAACAATTAATCGCACCGTAGGCCCTGCTAGCTAGTGTGTGTTTTGTAAATTAGGGTAGTATTTTATATTATTCTAATAAATATTAATAATAATAATTTTTAGCAAGAAAAAATTTTCGTACACAAAAGTAAAATTAAAAACTATTAAACTTTTTTAGAGAAATAAATAAAACTTAATAACTTGTAGGATAAACATTTCTTTTTAAAACCTCATCAAGTCCGTTAGGCATTGATTTGACTAATTTTTAGGTCTCCCCCCTGTTCATTTTTGCCTACTCTTCCGTGATGACGTTTTTTAGCATTTCCTTTGAGGTAATGAATTCTGCGCTCAAGTAAATCCCACAGGTGTTCAAATGGGTTTAGACCTGGTGATTAGGAGGGCGATTTAAGCTGGTTTTTGGTGTTGTAAAGTAACCAAAGCTGTATATTATGCGCCGAGTGTTTGGGATCATTATTTTGCTGAAACCAAAAATCTTCCTTCAGATCTAATTTGTCGTCGTTTTTTTCAATATTTTGTTTGAGAATGTTTAGATATCCAATTTAATTCATTGTGGACTCAATAAATGATATATTAGCAACACTACTAGCAGCCATACACCACCACACCATTACACCACCACCACCGCCATTTTTACTGTTGGCAACAGATTGTCTTTTCCAAAAGCGGTACCACTCTATCGTCATACTATTTTTCTTCTCCGGATCCCAAATACGCAGACTTTACTTCCATCGGAAAATAAAACACGCTCCCAGAATTCGAAAGGAAATTCAATTGCAAAGTCCACGCTTTTTTTTACTATTCACTTCAGAAATAAAAGGTTTTCTACGAGCCACATAAACTGGCCTTCGTAGACTAGTAGGTAGTGTACTAGACTCGTAGTGCGAAGGTCGCAAGTTCGAATCTTGCCGCAGAACTCTGGCAGTTTGTGTTTGATAATTAAAGGGAGCGCACAACAAGCCTTCACTGGCTTAAGTGTATGTCGTATGACATGGGCTATCACACCCCTCCAATCAACCTTACCTTACCTTACCTTACCCTACGTGCCACATGAGCGTGATAGTTTTTTTTAAATATTTATCGGACGGTGTGTACGTGAATACCTTTTCCGAAGGATTCTTTTATATTTAAATAGATTTGAGAAGCAGTTATCCTAGGATTTTGTTTGACTGAAAATAGTATTATACGCTTTTCCCGATTGAATAACTTAGAAGGTCTTCCTGAACGAGATCATGATAGAATTGAGCCGGTGTTTTTGAAACTTTGAATGACGTAGTGTATTCAGTGTATTTTGTTGTAATGAAATATTGTTTTTGTTTAAATGAAGTACAAATATTTTTAGAAATAATAACTAATAAACAAATAAACTGAATTTTTTTTTTATTAATTTACACAAAATGCTGTTTCTTTTTTCATCCTGCATAAAAATCAAAGGCTTGTAAGCAGATTTTTGGTGCTGAGTGTATGTATATATTTTTAGTAGCGAATTTTAAGCTTGTGGTTGGTAATAAACTTGTGGCAATTACTTTTCAATGGCCGATACGATTGATATCAACAGCTCTCTGGATTAGAATATTCCCCCTTATTATGATTGTCGACGTCGACGTCACACCAAGTCGACATCAATATATTGGCAATTGTGGGATCGTTATCGAGAACTATTAAATTTTTTGATAGTATATTACTACTACTATGGCTTATAAAATTAGAATTGGCCAACAATATTAGCTAATTATTGCCTACAAGGAGTTCAGAACTGCTGTCTTTTTTACTGTCGACTTGATGTGACGTCGACGCGACAATCATAATGAGGGGGATTATTTCGTTTTAGAAATATTTTGAGGGGTTTTTTTATTTTTGAGGTTTTCAAGTACATATTTTTTTTTTGTATTTATATGTGTGTGTGTTAGAACTGACGTATAAGAAATAGGCCTGTGGTCGATTACGAATTACTCGTATTTAGTATGTGTCCTCAAGTCAATTTATGTCGCAAAGCTAATCATCAGTCCTAAGTGAATAATTAAGATACTAAGACTTTTCATTTTCATTTTATTATTATTATTATTTTTATTTGATAATAAAAAGTGTATTTTTCTTTTTTTTTATTATGTGATTGCTTGAACCTTGTCTTGGTCTGGTATTTTTATTAAGGTTTATTGTTCTGAAAAAAAAAACACAAACAAACAAGTAAAACTTAAGTTGGTGATATGATGAAACTGTTAGTACTAGTACTCGTTTATATACCGCTCGAGATAACCCTTAAGTGTTTTTTCGCCTTATGAGTACGTACTAATACGTCGTTGCATTACTAAATACATATTTTTATTCATTTTGAATGTTTTGAAATTTTTATTACGAAAATTTGCTAAATCACACTTGGGTTCTTACGTGTTATTTTTAATCATACAAAACATGCGAGCGATTATATGAACGTACATATTTATAAAATTTTATAATCAACTGGGAATTCATTAACTAAATATGATTCATTGTTGCTTAATATTTAAAATTGTAAAATTATATTAATCATCATATTTCATTTTTTTGTAAATTTATTATTTATAATTTGAAAGCGATTTTTAAAAGCGGATGTATAGGCCATCAATAATTAGAGAGTTCATTGATATATAAATGCGATAATGTGGTTTAATTAATGTGCATTTGAATATTATCGACGTAACAATTACGTACGGGTATATTTTCACAAAATGTAATTTTTTAAAACTTTTTCTTTAACATAATTAACCCCTACGGTCAATAACTTTTTAAAATTTAAATTGCTCACATTTCTGTAATAATGAAGATATGGCGATAAAACTCTATATCGTCGCGATTTAGATGTTTATAAATATTACAAAAGAAAATGTTAATAATATTAACTTGGTCTATATTTAAAATGGTTACAAAGTTGACACCTACGGGAGTCAATGACCGGGTATCCCGGTACTCCCATTCTATTTCTATTTGTTTTGCACTACATATTACTTTTTCCACCATAATTTATTATTAAAAACACATTTTTGAATTGTTTTTACTTTTATTCTAAAGGTTTATATTATTATTTTTAATTTTTACAAGTACGTTTCTTCATTATAATTGTTTACGGACATGCAAAGCATTTTGAAATATGTAGTTTTAGTATACTGGTAGCATACTGGCTTCTCACACACGCTGCGGCTGGAGGTTGATGGTTGTTCCCACGTTGTAATTGTGTCTACCGATTTGCCCAAATAGCATTCAATGGCAGACCTTAACGAAAACTGGCGCGTAATTTGCTTGTTCAATAAGAGGATTACAAAGATCCTCGCTGAGCCTCTGCAGAAAGCATTTCTTCTGTGTATTGTTGTATGGAATGGTGGTGTTATTTTGGAAATATATAAGATATGCTGCAAAAGCTGAAATATCTATTCTATTATAAAACAGTGAAAGCGGCCATCTGTTTGTCTGCCGTTGTGTTGTGTATTTGGTCCATAACATCGACGCCCCTTTTGTCTTATTGTAGAATCCAACGATTTCCGGTTTTCCGTTATCACCAATAGTGTTGTCTTTATGCACTGTTTGGTTGGTTTTACTTTGCATATATGAACATATTGTGACGTTGTTCCGAAAGCCAAATATCGATGACCCAATAGTTCGTTTTTTGCTCTTCATTTCATCTGGAATATATGGCTTTTTTTTCTCAATGTACCCACTATTGTTAGGTTAGAGGAAAGAACATGTTCCGCCAAAGCAAGAGTAGAAAGAAAATTATCCATAGTGACGTTGCGCCCACTTCCATGGAATGGACTTGTCAAGTCTTTAACCACTCTTTCTCCTTGCCGAATTTTACGACCCGTTGCCAGTTTACCAGTATATAGTTGCCTTGGAGTGGATACGAGTTATTGGCGTCACAAATCCACCAAACTTTAATCCCATACTTCGCTGGCTTTGAGGGTATATACTGTGTGAATTTAGTTCCACCGCGATAATTGGACAGCTGTTCATCGATAGTTAAGTTCTCATTTGGTTTGTAGTATGCAGATAGATTTGCATTATGCATTATATATCACGAATCGGTGCAGCCTTATCCGTGATTGCTCTTTCTCCTCTAGTATTTGCATCATCGAAACGTATAAAACTAGAATCTGTTAAGACCAGAACCTGTTAATGCTCATTGTTGCATGGTAAAGATGAGAAGATGTGATAGCCCAAAGATCTTTTGCATTGTCATTATTTGAATGATTATTTGATGATCAGTATACCAATGAATGATCGCAGTACAAAAGGCCATCCTGGGCCAAACCCCAATTCCATTACATTACAAGGCGTATAATTCAGCTACTGTCATATCCTTCATTTTAGCTGTGGTTTTGTTGGATTTTTTTTCGTTATAGGCGGTATAAGTGGCATGTACTTTTTTATTTGTCTGTCGCACAATTATGTCATCCATTTCCAAGCTCAAATAAGATTTAAAAGTTTGTGTTTTTGACAACATTTCTGTTGATCGTGCTGGGTCACAACGTTGACGCATGATATTAAAGCTCCTAACTTGATGGGATGGCGAAGGGTCTTTTTGCCATTCAGTACCATCACGAGCAACATACTTTTCATTTGTGCGATTGATATTTACGACATCTTCTTCATAGTCACATTCATCGGTAGACTCATCATCATCCTCTCCATTAGCCTGGTCAAAATTCCGATCAGTGACTAGAACATCTTCGGTATCTGATATTTCCACATCTCCTGCATATGATGATTCTTCGGTTTCTCCTTCAAACAATTGTTCATTGTCCACAATATCATCGAAAATAAATTCGATATAATTCGCTTTTTCTTTATCAGACAAATGATGGTATTGTCTTTGTGATAACAATTGAACTTTACGCGACATTCTTACTTGACTTTCAAATTCAAATGACAAAAATGCTGTAAAATTTTGTGCAAACTCTATCAAGTATTTCTTTCTTATAAATCCTACAAACGCATTACAACAGATGAAAATGGGAAACGTGAAGACTTAAAATACAAAAAGTAACTCGGATGTATACAACGAAATTATTTTTTATATATTTTAAAAAAATATTTAACACAAAAATTTAATTCTTTAGTATAAAAGTGCAAAAAAGGAATTAGGGGTACCGGGGTACCCGGTCATTGACTAACGTGTATTTTTTATTTTTTTGGTCATTGACCGTAGGGTTAATTGTATTTTACTACTGTTTTCTTAATATTTGTTTTAGGAACAAATTCTTCCTCCTTATTTTCTCGGGTTGTCTTTTATTTTTTTTTTTTGAAAATTTAAAAGCAAAATTTTTCAGTTTCCAAACAATAATTTTTAAATAAGAAGACATATTTTCTGAGGAAAAACGTCTGCTGTTCTTTTTTTCTTATACCGAACAAAATTTCTTAATTTTCATTACAACCAAAAAGTTCAAGTTCAGGTTCATTCTTTGAATTCTATTTATACTCGCATTACAAATGAAAAGCTTTTATTTCTCCACATGTTTATTTGAAGAATAAATTAAATTATGTAGAGCAGCGGGGAAAATACGCATCTTGTGTTTATTTCTCATATAAAATTTGGTCTGTCGATGATGGTTTATTTGTTTGTTATTTTGTTTAATTTTCTGTATATTTATGGTATTCAAACATTCTTATGTTATTAAGTTTATTTTAATAATTTTTGTCATTGGCTTTTCGATGTTTATTTTCTTTTCTAAAAAAAAATGTAATATTTTTAATGTCCTTTGAAAGAGAGAAAAACGAAATCAGTGTTCCTTAACAAGTGCAAACTTAAAAGGGAAAAAAAATTATTTGAAATAATTTATTTATTGGATCATTATATCGTTATGCATTATATTTAATATTTTTGACATAAAAATAGATAAAAAGTTAAGCACCCTAAGCAAAACTTTCTTAATTGGAAATTATTTCAATACGTACCCCTGAATTCTAATGTCACTAGGGCGGGTTAATAAGTCTGTGACTTTTTGAATGAAACACAGGTTTCATTCAAAAACTCTATACAAAGTTTCCAAAATATAAGATTTGTTGAGGCCATCAAAATAAGCATTTATTTGTAAGACGATCTCATCGTTGGAGTGAAATCTCTTTCCGCCGAGCCATTTTTTCAGATTCGAAAACAAGAAATAGTCACTCTGGACTAAATACGAAGTATAAAGCGGATGAGAAAGCAGTTTGTAACCTAATACATGAATTTGTGCCATGGAAAATGCACATGTGTGTAAGTATATTCCATTGTCCTAGTGAAAAAGAATATTTTCTTGGGCAAATGCGGTCGTCTTATTTTTCAACTCCTCTTTAAATCGTCCCAATAAGTTGGCATAATATTTAGCCATTGATTATTTTACCCTTTTGAAGGTAGTCAATGTGGATTATACCGCGTGCATCCCAAAAACGGATCGCAATGAGTTTATTTGCTGAAAAATCTATTTTGTCCATCTTTGGCGCTGACTAACTACGAGAAACCCAGAATTTTACTGCTGTTTGGTCTTTGTTATGTTGTGGTGGATCCACGTTGCGTCCACGATTACAAAACAGCGCAAAAACTCGTTCATATTGCAGTTTAATAACGCCAAACACTCCTACGAATTTGTCACGCGATTACGTTTGTGGTTGATTATGAGCATATGCATCACCCATCTTACTGAAAGCTTTCCCAAAACCAAGTGATCATGCAGATTTGAAACCACTGAGCCATGTGATATGCCTATGGCTTTCACAATCTCTCGCACTCTCAATCTCCGGTCGGCTAACACCATACCATTAACTTTTCCAATTGTTTTGGCTGTAGAGGCCTCAACACTGCGTCCAGGACGTTCGACATCTTCCATGCTTGTACAGCCACAACGAAATTCAGTGAAGCACTTTTTTTGCAGTTGAAATTGATGGTACACAACTCCTCTAGTATTTATCCATCTTAGCCTTTGTCGGAGTGAAAGCTTTTTTCCGCAAAAAATATTGCTAGACGAGCACACGAAATTCACTTTCTTCCACTTTCTCTTGAAATCACCCGGTAGTCTGCTATCAGAGATTAAAGACACAGCTTATTTAAAATTTTGATAGGAGTCAACTGACAGATGCCTGTTATCAGGAGTAGTAATGCTTTTTCAATCAAAGTAAGGGCTTATTGGCTCTCGGATGGACTTATATAAGCTAGTAAAAAAAAAAAGAACTCAAAGAAGTCAATGCGATTCACAACTTGTGATCTAACAGTAGTGAAAATTCGGATCTGATCCAATGATTTTAACATAGGCTTGTCATTGCAAGATGTTCTCCTTTTTGGATCCCGCCAATTGGATGTTATAAAAAATGGAATTTTTCGAAGTGCTTCAATAAATTCTATTAATCTTACATTATGTTTTACGTTGTACTGTGTCTGAAAATCATCCCTATTGCACATTTCATTGTTGTTTGTATGACTTATTTGTTTTTATTGATATTTTTGCTGACTGAATTTGAGAAATCGAACTTGGGAATATTATTTCATAATGAGAAGTTTAACAGTCATCGTGCAACATGATCGTATGAAATAGTAACAAAACTTAATTAATCTCTCATGTCATGAGAGATATGAAATTAAAAAGAACTTCGCAACAACTCATGAGCATGGAGACCTTTTGATGCAGGGAAAAAATTAAAATTTACCTCATTTCCGAAATATTTTGATAGTTAGAGCGAGTTCAGCTCATTTTGAAATGATTTGAGTCGTCATTACAATATCAATTAAATTATCTTCAATGTATTAAGAGAAGTAAATATATTTTTTTAATGATTTGTTATTAAATTATTACGACTAGAAATAGAAGTCTTGAAAGGATAAAAACTCGCCAATAGTATTAATTTTAGTTAAATATTTAAGAAAAATTATGTAAATAAATCTAAAGAAATAAGTACTTGTATCAATTTAATGAGGAATTTCTCATCTTGATTTCATGGGAACTTGAAATAATACACTAATGGATGCCTTTGAAGCAATGAAAATCTCATTCCTAAAGAACCATTTGCGTTTTTTTAACTGGGTAATAAAAACACTATTATGTAAGACGTCGACGATAAGGCTACGACCTCCAAATGCGTTCGTAGTTGCTTTTGATTAAGCCTTAGTGAAATGGCTACATGGGCTAGTCGAATGTCGAAGTAACGTATCGTTGATTTGCTAAAATAAGAATTAGTTCTACAGAAAATGAGTTTTGAATTTACAAACGAGAATTTACGAGATGTTTGAATGAAATCTGCTCACAATACGAAGAACGATATAACGCTTAGTTCTAGTTTTCTAACAGTGGCTGTTTTGAAGATTTTAAGCAGCATGCTGCCTTATATGGTCTTTAATTAGAGATCGTTAATATTGTGGCCCGAGGCCACAAAGGTATTGGTGAAGAGTTTAACAACTTGAATATGTTCAAATGTTTCTGGAGATTTTGTAATATAACCCCTTTTTTGTAGTAAATTACTTTATAAATGAACAATATACGAATAGTTGAGAGCTTATGCGAGGGTCAGGGTAATTTTCGAAATTTTTTTAAAACCGTTTCCAGAACAATGTTGATAAGTCCTAATAATTTAACAGAGTTTCTTAAAATCGCCTTCTAAAGCAAACGTTTGACACTTCATATGAATAAGTCGTTAAATATTTACATTTTCTTCTTTCTGGGCCAAGACATTATATCAACGAAGCTGCCATAATTTATACAGACTTTAATAAAAGATTAAACCATATTTGGGCCTGCTAGAGCTCTGAAAATGATTTTGTTTTTTTTTATCACACGTTCCTCTAGAACCACAATAAAGGACTTTGAAACATTTCGCTATGAATTTGATTAAAACTTATTTTCTTTGGTCCCATTAAAAGCACAAAAGTCGAGGTTTAGCTGTATAAATTTATTTGTAAGGCATTCTTCAAATAACACCACAACAACCATATACAGAACAAATAAAAATGCCTTAAAAATACGCGCAATAGAAGTAGTATCACGATAACAAGAATTAAAGAATTATTTATAAAAATGAGTTGTTTTGTTTATTCTTCTATTTTGTTATTAACGATTTGTCATGCATATAATGTTCTATTAGTCATTCTTATAAAAACATGTGGTTGTTAATTTAATAGAATAAATTTGAATAATGAAAATGTACACACAGACTTACATATGCATACATACGTATGCATGTATGTATGTATGTATGTAGGTACCAGTATAATTAAATTCGGGCTAAATGTTTCTAAAAACAAGTTATACTAAATTGCTCAATCGCTAAATTTGAATTAATGATCTAGTGCCTGTGCTGTTTGTCGTTTTCTCACCTTAATATTAGAATAATAAAGATATAATTTAAAAAAAATATTATTGTCTCAAAATCTCAATGGGAAAATCATTGTACGAGTATAAAAAGGCTAGTAGTGGTCGAATAATAAATAACCTTAAAAAATTTTAGTTCAAATGACTTTTTAACTTCCTTTTAAACAACGAGAAGTTATTGATTTCACCCCGGTTATCGCTTTGAGTTTATTCACTTTTGTGTGTATGCGCCTATGTGTATGTTAACCTCTCATATTTTTGTTATCTCTGAAACTGTCAGGTCAAAATTTGCGGCATTCTGCAGATATTGACCTCATCTGTAGAGTCCTTCAAAATAATGGTTACACATAAGATCCTAAAGTTAAATTTTAGTTTTCGGATACGAAGAGGTTAATTTTCCCCCGCTGTCTAAGATAATAAGATAATTTTTTTTGGGCTTATCTCGTGAACTATATAGGCTATGAGGGCCTCGTACCAATATTTCTTTTTCTTCAGTTAATAATATATACAAATCTCTCGTTTTTAATTAATAATCTATATATATAAAAATAAGTCCGTATATGTACGTCGCCGAACTACTCATAAACGCGTCGAGCGATTTCAACCAAACTTATACACTACGTAGGCAGTGGCCCATATATGGTTTATATGAAGTTTGGTTAAAATCCAATAACGCATGTGTGTGCGGTGCGTATGTGAAGTGAGTGTATTTTTGGGAACAAAACCAACTTTATTAAAAACAAGTGTGTTTCTTTTCTTATTTTGTTTTGCCGTGCGAAGCAGGCAACGGGCCCGCTAGTAAACAATAAAAAATCGCAGGCGGTAACATTTCCTATTTTCCTATGTTCCAGCACAATGCACTGCATAAATAGGGGTCGTCCCCTGAATACTGATGCAATAAAAAAGTTTGAAATATATCTTCAAAGCGAAATAACTCTTTGCTTTTATGGATTTTAAACAAAGTTTTATCTGGAACTTATTTCACTATTTTATTATATTGGCAGAACTAGATTTCTTCATTTTCGCTTACGAAACTAGAAACTAGTCTAAGCAGGCGATAATGAAAATTGGGGTGGTGTAGCCGTCTAAATATATGATATATTTTTGATAGATTGTAGTCGGTAGCTCGCTGTCCTCTATCAGCAATATTTATAAAAATTTATAAATACAGTAGAATCTTAGAAAAGTTAACTCTCATAAAAGTTAAACACGCGGATAAGTTAACAGTTGTTCATAATCCACGTGCAGCTCTAAAAAGTTAACTTTTCGGTTAACTTTTTAGAGCGTATACATCTAAAGACGGTTTCTCGAAAGCAGTTGAAAGCATCAATAGCGTTTTAAAATGGTTTGAGAGCAACAATGATGCAAATCATGTGTCAAACCTAATCAATATGCGCACGAAAATGATCAAGACCTATTATACAAAAGAAAAGAAACAAACAAGCCTTGACTGTTTCTTTAAACCTCTATAAACTATTTTTATGCGAACAAAAAAACTGAGCGGGACTGTGAAATTGAACACCCAGTACAAACTAAACCTAAGTTTCTTTTTTGTAATAATGAAAACTATTATATATGTAAGCCTTTTAATAAAAATGTAACATTTGGTATCTAAAAAAATTGTTTACATATTACATACATACTTTATTTATTCCTTTTTTCGACTTAAAAAAACCGCTTAGAAAAGTTAAAAGTTCGAAAAAGTTAATACCCCTTGGGACATTTTTGTTAACTTTTCTAAGATTCTACTGTAGTTTTTAAAACTTTGATAACAAAAACTGACTAAATTTGATTAATAGCATAAAAAAAACATTCAATAAGCCATTTATAAAATCGAAAATGTTATTGTACTGTTTATCCTTCTATAAACCGAAAATAAACTGTAAATTATTAGGGCGCAACTTATTTGTATGAGACCAACTTTTTTTTAAATTTTGGTTTGTAACATCAAATGTTCTCCAAATTTGTTTTGCAAAGTATTGAACTGATCATATAAAGAGAGGACGTGTCTAAATTGCTTTTTTTTAAATTATAAAACTTTAAAATTATATCAAATTTACAATACATTTTCATAAAAAAAATTTTAAAATGACATTAACTATATCAAACTCATAAATTTTTTTTATTAAATTAATAAAGTATACACTTGCAATTAGTATTGGAATATCCATTTTTAAATTTTAAATCAAGAAAATGTCTGATAATAATATATAATTTTTTTTTTAATAATGAAACAATATAATATTTACGTGCAACCTCCCAAAAAATAAGGAGCAGGCTAATATTTACAAGTAAACTCGGTACCCCGATAACTTTCGGATTATCTTTAAACAATACAAATTAATGCAGAAGTTTTTTAAGACTTTCTGTTAAATATCCTTTTCGATAATTTATAAAATACATACTCTTTAGACTTAAAATTGTTGTTAACATTTATTTTTTACTTGAATATCCGTTTAATCGATTACAGGTTTTGAGCATCACTAACAAAAATATTAAAAGGAAAATGAATAGAATTGCTGTACAGAAATATAAAACGTTCAATGGCTAAAAATTTGTTATTCTACGTTTATGAATACAAACTTATAATAATTGTTCATAATACTATGGAAAAATGTCCAATAACAATTGTGTTTTTAAACCGACAATAAGACTTTTTATGAATACAGTCGTATGTGTTGTTTGAGTCTTTATAAAGGGTGTCTCTGTAAGAATGAAGTTTTTAAATTTAGTATTAATTTTTTTTTTTGTGGAAGTGACAAGTCTGAAATTTGGCAGGTGTCACACATGTTTATTCCGATTATTAAAAATGGAGCGCTTTATGACTGAACAACCCGGTATAATTGTGAAAACTTATTAAAAATATTTGGAAAGTTATGCTGAGGTCGCTCGCAAAATTCGAAGAATTCTCAGTCGAGAAAGTACACCTAATGTCTTAACCATTTCAAGAGTGGTCCAAAAATGTTAAGAAACTGGGTCGCTTATGGACAGTAAGACTCCTGTGTGTCAACGTGGAGGTTGTTCTCTTGAAGACATTGCTGCTGCAAGCGAGATTGTCGCCGAAATCATCAATTCGACATCGTTCACAACAACTTCGAATTTAATGAAGCACTACGAAACGAATTTTGACCTTCATGCGTACACAATTCAGCTTATTGAGGAGCTCAAACCAGAAGACCATGGAAAGCGCCGGCAATTCGTTCAATGAGTAATGTAGCAAAGTGAACTGAATGTAAATTTTTCGAAAAAAGGTCATCTTATCCGAGGAAAAAACAGTTCCATCTGAATGGCTTCATGAATACACAAAATTTGCCGAATTTTTGGAGCTCGGAAAATCCTCACGCCATTTATGGAGTATACTGGGTCCAGTTTTGTATTTGATCTATACCTGTGATATGCCTCTAAGCAGTAATATCCTCACCTCTACATTTGCCGATGATACAGCCTGCCTTAGTATGCATGAAAACCCTCACGAGGCATCCCGTTATCTTCAGGAACATATTAAGCTGTTGGAACTGTGGTTGAACTTATGGAGAATAAAAGTAAATGAACAAAAGTGTGTTCATATCACATTTACCCTACGAAGAGACACTTGTTCCCCCATTCAAATCAACAATCAAGTTGTTCCTCAACATTCACATGTGAAATATCTTGGTATACACCTCGACCGACGCCTCACATGGAAAAACCACATTGACTCTAAGCTGACACAAATAAAACTTCAATTGACTCAGATACATTGGCTGATTGGTAGAAATTCTACCCTCAGTCTAGATTGTAAACTTTTAATATACAAGTCGCTTTTGAAACCCATATGGTGTTACGGAATTCAGCTATGGGGCACTGCTTCAGCTTCCAATGTTGAGAGAATCCAACGAATGCAAAAAAAAATTTTAAGGTTAATAACATCGGCTCCATGGTACATGAAAAATTCAATTTTACATCGTGATTTAAATATGCCACTTGTGACCGCTGAAATTGCAAAATATGCTGGAAAATATTTAACAAAACTCGAGTCCCATCCTAATCCTCTTGCTCGTAACATCTTGAACTTTACTGGACACATCCGCTTAAAAAAGAGGGATACTACGGCCTTAATACGCCACACTTCAGATGGAATTTTTTGAATATTTTTGTGCTTAACACATTTCTGTATTATTATTACTATCACTAAGTTTATGTCCGACACTGGTTGGGCCTAATTATTATATTTATACTTAAGATTTGAACACTTATTGTTAGTTCTATTTGAAGATACAATAAATAAATAGCAGTGAAAAAAAAATTTATGTGATACAAGTGCACCCACAACGAGCAAATGTCTGGTGCGGATCTTGTTCAGGCAGCATGATTTGGAAAATGAGCCCGAAATTGCAGTGAATATGAATGGCACTCATTACAGGAGCATGATAAGGGAGCTGTTGTGGCCTAAACTGGCCGGCGTGGATCTGGATGACATGTGACTCAGCAAATCGGCACCACCTACCACACCGCGCATTAAACAATAAATTTTTTGCAGCAACGATTTCCAAAACAAATTATCTCAAGAAATTCAAATGTCAACTGGTCACCGAGATCATGCAATCAGAAACAATTTTTGAGCTCAAATCCAAGATCTAACGCGTTTTCGTTGAGATACCGCCATATCTACGTGAAAAAGTCATGTAAAACTTCATGAAAAGAGTCTGCCATCAGAGCCGTGAAGACTTTGACGGATGTTTTATTTCATACTTAATCGGAATGTGTCCAATAAAAAAATCACGGCTATTTAAAAATACGTGTTTTCATTTTGAAATGGAAAAGTGCATTCTTACTGAGACACCCTTTATATTCGAGTTCTAAACTTCTTTTTGTATTTCAGTTGCAAATGCATAATTTTGCGTATTTAACTATTGATGGCACGCTTTCTTTTCTTCTGTTAATTATTATAAAAATTTATGTATTCACCCTTTTTGTGAATATTTTTTACTTCGAAATGTGTTGTAACCTTTTCATGACATTTTAATCGTGAACAAAAAATTTCCCTTATCGTGAATGATATTTGCCTCTAAAGTTTCTTTTTCCACTTTTTCCCTTTTATTAATCCACTTGGCATATGCTGGGGAACTGTACAGATGCATCATGTAAACAAATTTTTTTCCTATAATTAGAATATTAAGGATTTTGGAGTTCTCTCACAGGAAAGGTCAATAGAACGTGGCATTTCCTTAAAATTTTGTACAGAATGCCAAAATATGAAATTTTTGCGTCGTATTTCTCTTTAAGAGATAAAAATATAAACTTTAATAGAGGAAGCGCTTGTAAATATTCACTAAGATTTGAGGAATCCCATATAATTTTTCTTTTGCTACCGGGAATGATTAATTCAATGTATCCAGAGAGTACATGAAAAATCTGCTGCTCTACACAGAAAAAAATATTTTTTTCAACTCAACCACAAGATTATTGGAATGAAATATTTTTCTTAAAATTAATTTAAGTCCTACAAACACAAATCCAAGTTTAAATGCAACATTTTGTAATAATTTGTTTGAAAAAATATCTGATTTTCTTAATAAATAGTTTTAATTCAGTCAATTAAATTTTTGTTACAAAATTTTAAAATATTAATAAATTAAAAAGTATTAGTAAATAAAATTATTAAATTAAAAAGAAGAGAAATGTAGGAATTTTTGGTTAATGATCAACGAATGTAATTCCCCCAAAGGAAAACACAGTGAGTAGAAACGATTAATTTTGGGGGTTAATTTAATTTTTCTTGTTGGCCTTATTTCATATGAAATAATGCCCCAAATATTATATTGTTTTTGGCAGAGCTTGTTTAATTTTTCCACAGTATGAAATAACGCCCAAAATAAAAAAATTTATTTATTTTTATTATGTATGAATAATTTCATTTTCTTTTTGAAAGTATTTCATTTTATGAAAATACTCAAAATGAATTTTTTATTCAAAAAAATTTGGATGATATCATTTTGAGTCTTAGTTTGACTGTCTTTAATTTAACGAATTTCTCATAGAGAAAAAAACATTTTTGTATTTCCGACCTTTGGCCGGTGGCGCGGTTCTTATCCGCTTGGCATGTCAAAAACAGTTTTCGCTTCTTAAAAACTTTCTTCATTTTCGGCCTTTGGCAGGATTTGATTTGAGGATTTTTTCTGAAGAATATAAAAGCCTGGCTTGGGCTTCCAAAACAGTTTTACGTTTTGGATTTTTAACCGTCTTAAAAAGAAGGAGGTTACCAATTCGTGTGTGTTTTTTTACTTTTTGCTTTGTTTGCCGATTATATTAAAAAATCCATCGGATAGCTCCTCTATTGATGGACCAGTATTCAAAATTATTTTTTTTGTTTGAAGAGGTTTGCTTGTATTTAGTTTGGTTCCATATTTTTTTCAAAAATCGGAGATGCGATTTGCCCGACTATTGCATTATTTCTCCATTTATGAATGGACTTTGAAAAAAAAAATTTTTTTTATTTGAAAGTGTAACTCGTCGTTTGGCTTCACAGACATTTTAAGTGGTAATCGGGCGGACAATGTAACCCTCCAAAATAATGATTATAACAGAACTCTGACATTTATGGTCCTATTTTTAAAATTTTTTATTGAAGAACTTATTTAAATTTTTCCTAAGAGTAAAATATAAAATAGAGCAGGTTAATATTGGGTTTTAAACCAATCCATAGTTGCTTCAGTTTTGTAATCTGTTCGATTGGCTCTTTTTTGTATTGAAGACGGTTTTTTTTTTGCCTGAATTATATATCACAGGAATTTAAAACTTGTAATTAGAAAAAAAGTCTCATGATATGGGTGTTATTTCAATTTTGGATTAAGTAATTATTTAAATTTGCCCGGGATTTAATTTCAATAACTATTTTGCGGAGGTTTTCATTTCTAAAATTGGGGTTTTATTTCAATAATGAGGTGTTATTTCTTTACTATTTGGTATTAAAAATTGTGGTTTTATTGCATATGAAATAATCTCATTTTGGGATGTTATTCCCTTATTCCTGCGTAGATTTGTACTCCAAGTTGGGTAGTCACTTTTAATATTGTAAAGAAAGCAGAGAGTCTCCATTTTCCTATCGTAAGGGAAGAACTTACCACCACCATCTAAGGCTTTTAATATGAAAAGACATTAAAATTTTTCGTCGAACTTATGCAAATCCGAATGATTTTGCTTGTCCAACAAGTCATTTTGAAATCTTTTAAATTTCATTAAAATGCAATTTAATTTTGCATATCTAGGGTATATAAGTAAGTACGTACATAATGAGGCATAATAAACTTCTAACGATTTGTTTGCTTGAACTCTGCTGTCGCCATCATACCAGACATAATCGTAAAGGGTGTTTTTTATAGAGGTATAGAACTTTAAGTTGGCATTAATTTTCAAGATGGCGACCGATTTAACAGCTGTCAAGTGATTTATTCTCAGTTTGGTTTGGCAATTCATCATGAATAGACTCACGCCTGAACAACGCTTGGACACAGCTCGTGCCACAATAGATTTATTGAAAGACATGTTTGGTGACCGCTTAATTAGACGTTTTGGACCTGTGAATTGGCCTCCAAGATCTTGTGATTTAACACGGCTAGACTACTTTCTGTGGGGCTATGTAAAGTCATTGGTCTATGCGGATAAGACACAAACGCTTGACCATTTGGAAGATAACATTCACCGTGTTATTGCCGATATATGGCCACAAATGTTGGAAAAAGTCATCGAAAATTAGACGTCCAGATTGGACTACATCCGCGCCAGCCGTGGCGGTCATATGCCAGAAATCATATTTAAAATGTAATGCCACAAGATTATCTTTCGGATAAATAAAATTCATGTCAATCGAATAATCCATCGTTGTTTTATTGCAACTTAAAGTTCTATACGTCTATAAAAAACACCCATTATATACGAGTACATAAAATACTGCTTCATTTTTGAATTATTTTTTAACAAGTTTTTTTTTACTTTCACGTCTAAATGTTTTTTCGTGTTAATGTGTTTCTTTTAACTTATTCTTATCAAAATTGATTCGATGTTTTATTAACGTTTTCCGTCTGGCTGACTGACTGACTGTCTGGGTGTTTGTGTGGCCTAGTGGTTGAAAACAACACGTTTGTGTTTAAGTTTCTAGTTGCAATTTCATGGTTATTTTCTTATAACTCTCACTTTTTCTTTTATTGCTCGACATTGGTTTATATCTAGCAATTAGCATTGAGGCAACATAAGCCTCTTTAGCTCAGTGGCAGAGCACTGGTCTTGTAAACCAGGGGTCGTGAGTTCAATCCTCACAGGAGGCAACGAATTTTTTTAAATATATATTTCAAAGTATTTCAATATTATTTTATAAAGCAATTTTTCTGTGATAAACTAATTTTTATACAATATTTTTCTAACGTCTATCTATGTAATGTAGGCTAAGCAAACTGATAATTCTAGCTTTTGAAGTTCTAATATAGATGAACTGCTGTGCATAGATAACGCCACCAGTATTTAAGCAACCCGGTTTCCTCTATTACCTGTTTGTTCATATATGAGATTTCATACTAAAAATAACAATGTCACGTAATTTAATTAAAATAAAAGCATGAATTTGTTGTTAGTTTCGTTATTAAATTTGAATTAAATACATGAAATATTCGAGTTGATTTTTCTCCCTCCACTGATATCAAGAGTTCGAGATCGCCTGAAGAGACAATCAACAGGCGGGCAACAACAACATTGTTCTTGATAACAAGTGCAAAAAAGAAATAATTAAAACAAATTTAAATTGGAGCGGAAGTGTTTCTAAAGAAAATTCATAAAGTGCAACGAGACGAAATGCCCCCACCATGCCAAAAGTTCAATCAAGGTGATGGCCCAGCAATCACACATTCTAACGCATGATTGTGAATAGATTTTTTTGCTTAAAAAATTATCTAGCACGCTAAGTTGCGCGCGATATTTTTATGCTGGCGATTGAGCAAACAATGTAAAGGACTTTCGTAAATGCAGTACCGAGAAACAGAGAAGCAAATGGTGACCAATAATATGTTAAATACAGGTCATATATAATATAGTCACATAAGAAAAGAGCATCATTTGCTCTAGTATAGCGGAGAAAGTTTACTTTTCTATTGCAGGGCAGTACTGCATTTACGAACATAACAATACTAACATTTGTGACTGGGAAATTAATAATTGAAAGAATCCTTGAAATAGTATTGAAAACCTCGTGAATAAAAATAGGACATCTTGAAATTAGTGTGAATACATCTATATTTAAAATGTAAAGTATGAAACAGAGAGTCAATTTTGAAATATTGTGCTAAATTTCGAAATGAATTTGGAAAGCAACGTACGCTTAACCAAAAACTTAAATTGTAGAATTTAACAACATCATGTCGTGTCTGGTTCCGTAGTAGAAGGAAGCGGTACAAGTTCCAATGATTTACATAGAAGGAGGCTGCTATTTTTATATGGCAATGATCTAGGAGGAGTATATCTTAAGGGTCTGGTCTGCACCCCATTGACAAATCATGTACAATTTAGCATTGCCTACGACGTTACTGGTTCAATAAAAATAATGCCATAATTTAAATTGGCCGTAATATTGTTTTAAATAAAAAAGAACTCGGTTTTTATAAAAAGTTTATTTGAAGTTGTAAACTAGACGACATTAATTGAAAAAAAATATATCGCGCAAATGACATAATTGCCCTCATTTCACGACATTTTAAATTGTGCTCCCAAAATGTTAGGCTCCAAATTGGTGGCATCTTCTTCAGTGTTTAGGTTGCAAGGTTTGCAAGGTTCGTGGTTTTAAAAAGCCCAAAGAATAAAGTTTCATACTGTTAGATCTGGCGATCTCGATGGGCAGTTCAAATCTCCGAAACGGTAGATCACTCGACCTGGAAACTGGTGTCTCCAAATCTCCATCGCATCTGCCTATAACGCTCACCATTTACGTTTACGGTGGTGCCACTGGCGTCTTCAGAAAAATAACAGCCAATCATGTTTTCATTGCAAATGCAGTATCAAACAGTCACTTTGGGGGAATACAGTAGCGCTTAAAGCTTTTCATGTAGATTTTCTGTTCCCGAGCAATGAAAATTTTTTTTGCTAACACAACCACTTTAATGGAAATGGGCTTCGCCGCTCGTTAATATCTTTGATACGAAGTCATTCTCTTTTTGCACCAAGTTAAACAGAGTATGAAAGTATGTTAACCTTGTCCGACGGTCGGCAGGCGGCAATGCATGAACAGTTCGCACTTGTAGGGGAACAATGTTAAATCTTTCACCAAAATTTGTTGCAACGAACGCCGCCTGATGCTTGATTATGTGCGGTCACTTCTAGCGACATCTGTAGCAGACCCAGCACGATGCGCTCAGTCAGAACGAACACATTGACAATGACGAAATTCACGCTGCGTCAAAACAACGGATTTAAAATTTGTCAAACAAGCAATAACAATAATTCCACGTTCTTCAGGTGTGTATTGCTCCATGGCTTGATGACAACTAATTCTCTATATATCTACATCATAAATGTCAAATCTCAGATATTGTGGCATCTTCCCACTTATACGGATTAAGTTTCTTTAAACTTTATTTAAATACGGGATATAAAATTAGCGGCTTCAATCATATTGTAGCAGAGTGCAGTTGACCATAACCACGTTCGCGGCTTACAATGAATGTATTCATCATCGACTCCACGTTTGGTTTTTGCTGTGATGCTTAGTCAACTGTGTTCTCTCAACTTCTCCTGTCATATGACCGCGTTGTACGTTTCTTGGCAATATGAACAGATTGTGACATCATTGTTATAAACATAATTATATATTAGAATTTGTAGGTCCTTCCCTTGCAGGGTGCATATTGCTTGAAAAAAAGTTGGTGATGATACATACCTAATCCGGACCTCTTTCTACCTTGCATTATAGAGTTTTTTGCAAAGATTTCTCCACTTCAATCAATCTTGTTCCGCTGTTTTGGTAGTTCTGGGCTCGATTCCTTTGTCTGTCAGAATATTGTTGATAGTATCTTGCCACGTTATTTTTCTTCTTCCTCTGTTTCTTGTACCACTCAGTCTTGCTTCTGAAACTCGTTTCGGCAGTCGGTTCTCTGGCATTCTAGCCACATGTCCACACCACCTTAGCTTATTGCGTTCGATTTTGTTATTCAGCCGTTCCGTATTTGAGCTGGTTCATATAGTGTCGTTCCGTATTCTGTATCGTCTTGTTTTACCGCCCACAAGTCTTAAGTATTTCATTTCTGTTGCCTGAAGTCTGCTTTGATTTTTTGTTGTTAGAGCCCATGATTGGCAGCCATATGTAAGGGTTGGTGTATACGTGGAATTGTATACAGCAAGTTTTGTGCCGGTTGAAACTTCTCTTTTGCCAAAGAAATTTTTGTTTAAAGCAAAGTATAAATTTGAAGTTGTGTGAAGATAAATATGCCGAACTAAATTTGTTTCGTCGTAACTCTTTACGTCATATTTTATATAGTATTTGTGAAATATGATTTCAGGTTTGAAACATATTTATTATAAACATTTCTTTCTTCTTGGGTAATGTTGGCAGAATCATCGGCCAAGTAAAACAATTAATAAAATGGCTACGCATACAAATTAAGAAACTTATTGCGTCTACACAACACCAGAGGCGCTGAATACCAGCTATAAAAAAACTAATAAAACGAGGAATAGTAGAGTTGTTTGAGCTGTTTCTTTGTCTTCTTAACTTGACTTAACACCTTAAAAATGCATTAATTAAAAGGCATTAATTGCTTAAGTGTTACTTCTCTTTGAAAAAAAAAAAAAATACGTTTGCGTTTTTGTGACATACTTATATGTAAGGAAATATTTCCAAATAAGCGGAAATTTATTTTTTTTTTGTCTACCACCTGGGAGTTAAACAAAACTTTCTTTTTATATGAAACTTTTATTTTTTTTGCTAATTTTATTATTCATCTTTTGGTGTTAATATTTGAATATTTATTGTTAATTCATGCTAAATAAAATGTAATTTAAAATGAAAAAAATTATTATATTTTTCTGACTCAACTAACAAGTATTTTGAGGTCCGGTTATCGTTAATCAAAATAAAAATTCTGTGTTCATTAAAATGAAATGTTCCTGGGGACTCCCCGTATTGAGTAAGAATATCGTATAGATTTTTATTAAAAAATAAAACCTTTTTATTTGTTTAGATTTCGTATTCCGTTTCATCATTTATTAATTTTGCAGTGAAATATTTCATGGAAATGCCAAATGAACACAGGTCTGTACGTTTTTATACAGGGATATAATTACCCATATCATCTTTCAACGTAGGAAAATTACTACGCCTCGACGAGGGTTAAAAAAGTTTCATATATCTATCTATGTATGTATGTAGTTTTGTACTTTAAAAATATGTTGTGCTTCAAGCTGCTCCTTTGCATGATTCTAAAAAAACTTTGCTTTTTAAATATTTAATTCACTTTTTTTTTGTTTTGTTACAATTTTATTACTTTATTTGTTTTTTTTTTCTTACAAATATTTGACTCATACAAATATTTTAATTTGCAAAAAATAAAAGAATAGGAAACACACTCAGATGAAAGGTATTTGTATGTGATGCCGCCGCTATACATACAAATGTTGATAAAAAAATACCATAAAAATTCTATTACTCAAGGAAACTTTTCTAAAAGTATTCTAATAGTGCGTGTAATATGATTTGTGGTGTAATCTTTCTTTTTTTTGCTTTTAGAATTTTTCTTATTATTGTAGTGAAAGCATAAAGAATAACAGCTTCAGCTAAACAGACAAATTGAATTAAAATCCTTTAAGAAATAAAAAAAAAAATACTTTTTGTGTCCAGAAAGTTTAATTATAATTTATTTAAAAAAATTATTATTTGTTGTGGCTTTACGAAATCATCAGTGAACTTTAAGCCTACTCTTATTATGTATTTTGTAATAATCATATGCGATAGAGAATTCTCATATTGTATTTGATTTGTTTGGCTTAAAGATATGAGGTTGAATACCTTCAAACTGACTAAAACTGACTGAGCATTTAATATCTGCGTTAAAAAGCGAATTCGTTTTTGTTATCAAACATCAACTACAACATATTAAAATTTTCCCCTGTTAAACAACAAAATCAGACTTTATCACTTGTTCCTTATTATAGGACAGTTTTTAAGAACAAAAGAAAAAATTAAATATACATATTTTGACGAAAAACTTTTTTTAAACATCAGAAGTTTCTTCTTGAAAATCAAAATGTGTTAAGAAGATTTTTTAAGACCTCCCATAATTAGATAGAGGTTTAAAAAATTTTTCATTTAAAAAATTTTGATTTTTGCAGATTTTATTCCAAATAATTCTGGCAACGCCGATTCCGACACAAGCCACGAAGATGGAATAATAAAAACTCTATTTGAACTGATTAAATTTTATATGAATGAACGAGATATTGTGGGTTTCATACTACTGATCTATATTCAAGGATTTGTTGTTGCTTCGTTACATACAGATCAGATAGCTCCTTAGCCCAGCGTTTGATTAAACCCAGAATACCATTTGTCGATATGGTGTGACTCCTATATAGTAGAACTTTTAAATCGTTATAGGAATCAACTCAATAGAGAGTTTTAGCATTGGTAGTGTAAAATCCCTTCAATGTAAATGATCTTGTAAAAATTTAATATGTATATATATTAATTTTCTTACATTAATTTCCATTCTTTGTAATTGCATGAGTTTTCAGGGTTTGAGAGGAGGATGATAGAGATGATGTAAACTTTTCCACAATGATATTATCAGAAAGGTCGTCTGCGTGGCGACTATTCCACACACTGATTGTTTTGCTAAAGAACGAATTTTCCTTGCAATATGAAGAGGGTTATACTGGTACATCTACCACAAAAGGATGTGCTCTTAAAGAAAAACGATTTATTCGTAACAATACGGTTTTCTGGAACAAGCTTCCTAAATTCATTAGAATATATTAGACTAAAGTCACCGATTAGTCTCTTTAACCTCTCCTCTACGCGGTCAAAACCGACTTTGAAACACATTCTCCCAAGAGGAAACGCTGACTTTTCTGTGCTCTTTCTCCAAAGTCTTTCTAATTTTGCTTATAATTTTTTTACAACCCATCTTCCAAATTATAATTAATTATAATTCGTTTATTGATTATCACTTGAACTTTAACGATTTTTTTTTGTAATTGAGGCTATTATTTTTGAAGAATAATAATTATTTTAATTAGAATTTGTCGAGTTTGAATAGGGCTAGGGGAATACGAAGTAGAGTAAATTTTTATGAAATAAATAGTAAATTTCTTAAAACCATTTGAAGCATGTGTCAGTTTACAAAAAACAATAATTTCTTGACTGAAAAAATTAGAAATATTGGGCGTTTTTGATATGTTCCAAGTTCAAAGGGTATGACTCTCAAAATGTTCTTCTATTTTATTCCAAATTTAACTATAATTATTTAAAAAAAAAACACAAAAAGCTACTCCACCTTGTATTGTTTGTACGAGGGTGGCTCACTAATTCCATAGCTTTCTGAATGAAACACAGGATTTTGTATAAAAAATTATTTTATTTTCAATATAGTCTCCTTTGATTTCAATACACATTGTGAAACGCTTCTCGAATTATTGTATCAATTATAAAAAATACGATTTGTCGAGGTCATCAAAATGGGTATTTGCTTGTTGGAGTCAAGTCTCATTCCGCCGAGCCATTTCTTCAGGTTTGGAATAAAATATTCGCTCATGGGTAAATCCGGAGAACTTTGTTGATGAGGGAGCAATCCGTAGCCTTGCATTGTCTTTTTTCTTGGCCAAATGCGGTCGTTTTTTTTTCAAAACCTCAATAAATCGGCTCAGTAAGTTGGCGTAATATTTGCCATTAATTTTTTTTACCCTTTTAAAGTTATTGGATGTGGATTATACCTCTTGCATCCCAAGAAACGGTCACCATGATTCGCCCCTAGAAGGCGACTGCTTTGACTGCTCTTTGGTCTCTGATGTATTGTGATGGATTCACGTTTCGTCCGCGGTTACGTCTATATTGTGGTTTAACAACGCCAAACACTCCTCCGGAGTTGTCGCACGATGGCGTTTGTGGCCGATTATGATAAAACGAGGCAAACATCTTGCGGAAAGCTTTCTCCTTTCCAAATGATCATTCAAAATTCAAAGCACTGAACCAGGTGATGTGCCTATGGCTTCCACAATTTCTCGCACTTTCAATCTACGATCGGCCAACACCATATCGTGTTTTTTTCTCAGTTGTTTCGTGTGTAGAAATCTCAATTGTGTGTCTAGTACTCAGGAGTTGAGCTCTACTTATGCAATGCTTTGTGCTGGAACTAGGAAAATAGGATGTGGATCGTAAGATAGAAGGAGTAGTATTTGTAGACATTCGATTTTTACCTCTCCACTCTGGCGATGGCAGTAGGGACATCTGCTCGATAGCTCGTTCCACATACGAGCAGCTCAACTAAATTATTAGCATACCAAGAGGTTAAATGATTAATGTCGTCTTTGTTGAGCAATATTGTTAAACGAAATAAATACTTTTACATTATCTACATTTATTAGGAAGATATAGTTTACTATATCTCCTGATAATACATTTCTGTAACTTGAGTATGTATTGCGGAACTTGACATATTGTATTCTGTCTTTTAAATGAGATTGAATTTTTTTGATTGATGGAATAAAGTTAAGCCGAATGAGGATATAGTTTTTGGGATGTCACATGGTGTCCTTAATATTTTAAAATTTCGTGCAACAATACTTTTTATAAAACTGTGCCATAAATATTCTTAAGATGTACAGCACAAAAACTAAGCAAATATTTTATCATCATTAAAATATTTACAGATTTTATTCTTATTCTTCTACATTTCTTTTCCTAAATACTCGCGCATATACATATTATTTGTGTAAGAAATGTACGAAACGAATTTAAAATTCTTCTCTTGGTTTAAAGCTGCATGATGCAGGAATAGCGTACACGTAATAACGAAATATTTTTGCAAATGTTTGTTTAAGCGGATGTTTAAAAAGATAAATCAACATAAAGTACGTGACGCACCGACAAATTAAGTTCTTTTAATGTCAATGACTAAATTTGATGAAGAAAAGTGATACTGATGGCTAAGGAAGAGTTATAATGGATCGAAAATTATTCTCAATCGTTGTTGCTTGAGACTTAAGTCTCGGAAACACTTTAAGAAGTGATCGAAGAAGAGGTTGTGGACAGATCCACAACGAACAATTGTTTGTTATTCCATTCGATATATTTGACAATTTAAATATTAAATTTCATTTTCCAGGCTGTCAAATTCGAATAAACTAATGACGTTTAGAAGAATAAAACAAGAATTCTTAACTTATGTTTTCGATTAAATTCAAATCACTTTACATCGCTTGAAAGTAAATCCGCCTAAGCGAAAATTCATTTAAGTGAGTTTAAGATTATATAAAACCATGCAGTAGGGCCTCATTTTAAACGTATTACGAGTACATGCAACCCATAAAATCTTAATTTTCGAAAGAATTTCTGAGTCAATGAAAAAAAAAAATAACAAATTAAATATAAAAATAAATTTAAAAATATTTATTATTTTCTTAACTTTATGCTCAGATAAAATCAACTGTGTTTTGTCAACAGGCATCTAAACCGATTGTCTAACAACCGCAGAACAGACGTCGAGAGGTTTCCAAATAGAAACCAAAATTTTAATTTCTAAAAATTAAATGAGCATTCGTCTCCACATCTGATCGAGTATTGTTTTGTTATTGAGGCAATTTGTTAGAAAAAATTGTTCAACGATAGTGTCGCTATCGATAAAAACCCATCAACAGTCCAATGGAAAACAATTAGAAGTGTAGCTTTCGACGAAAAGCGTTTCATACAATATAATAAAGAACTGTTTGAAGTTGGAACTATTTTCCATCATCCCAAGTCAAATTTTGTTTGTTCGTTTATGGTTGTCATTTATATAATTTTCCTAATCTCTTCGTGTCACTCTCTCTCTCTCTCTCTCGCCCTTGTATTTACGTTTGTTTGTGCCTCTTCACCTAAACATTGTGAGTTTTAAGTTCTTTTGGGGAAGGATTTTTCTGTGCGGCGAGTTTATATATTATTTTTCATTAATATCAACTGCTGAAACTGTAGGGAATGATCAGATGCAGCGATTTATTTTAAACATTGTGAGTTTTAAGCTCTTTTGGCGAAAGATTTTTCTGTTTGGAGAGTTTATATATTGTTTTTCATTAATATCAACTGCTGAAAATATCGGAATGATGAAAGCTGTAGGTATCAATTAACAATTTCACTGAATAGCAAAAAAAGAAGGCCTGGATGACTAGTGCAATCTTTACAGATTGCTTCCAGAAAAACTTCATCCCAGAAGTTAGACGCTACATCAATGCAAAATGTCTAGAATTTAAAGTTCTTTTAACATTCTTTGAGCACACATATGTGCAATATTGGTTTCTTCATCATAACGCTGGACCAAGTGGTCATTGATACTTTTAAAACATACGAATACATGCTAGATAAACTAGACCTCAATGAGGAATTAGCGGTCTTTGATGTGTGGAAAAGTTCTTCTATTTTGGACTGCATTAATCAAGTTGGGTTAGTGTTGGATGACTTAAAGCCAACAAACTTGATGTTAAAAATATATTTGGCCAGAATGTGTCAAAAGCAAAGATCCTGATACTGGCATCACAATGCTGGCACATACGATTGGTGGAGATGGATTCGATGATCTATCACTTGCCGATATAGAGGATTTATTAGTTGATGAAAGCTTGATGAAATTATACATCTCATCCTTAAGACTCATCATGACAGAGAACATAGCGATAATGGCGAAGAAGATCCTCCCATTTTAAACGTAACTGTAGTTAAAAAGGTCTCGATCTTGCCAGAAAATTAGATAATCATGTTGAACAACATGATCCTGGTGAGGCGCGAAACGAGCTGCAGAATTTCAACGTGAACTGAAATCATTAATGGCATTTAACAGGGAATTTTATAAAGGCTTATCACTTAATTAAACAAACTATAATTTACTTTTTCTAGCAAAGTAAACCCGTTTTAAAAAGAGGAAGATTTAAACCCTTGCGTCCTCCTTTAATTCTCTTTTTTCAGGAACTTTTTTTACACGAATTTTTTTTACATTTTTTTGGGAACGCGTCTATCGTGTAAAAAGAGAATTAGGGTACTCATATTTTATCAAAAAACTAAACAAAAAATATTTTCTGGCGATCTTTATCTTTCGAAAATCCCAAAAAAATATTTTTGGCGAATTTTATCGATTGCTGTTTTGAAAATGGAGGTAAAATAAATTGACTTCTCTCTGTACTCCCTCTCTCTCTCTCTCTTCATCACTATGGCCATATTTTCTATTTTATTAATTTGGGGCGTGTACTTGAATGGTGTTCCTTCCCATATATCTAGTTGCCTTTAATTGTTCCTTTCTGGGTTTCTTTCTTGTTTTGATCATGTGTTGCTGCTTTTGGGTCTAAAACACCTCACGAAATGGAGAAATTTTTGTTATTGTAAGAAGCTCTTTGAAAAAGCACCTTGTACCATAAAAATTTCGCCCAAATCAATAAGACACGATTTATTTATTATGCAGTAATAAACAAAAATTGCTAAATTTTTAATTTATTTTCATCTATAACTTTTCAATCATAAAGTTTGCAACAAATATTTATTTGAGAGAGTTGTAGATTATATGATTATCTATAAAAAAAAACTTCTAACAAAATTTTCATATTTCTTACGGTTCAATTTCCTTTAACCTGAATTGCAAACTGGAAGATATTTAGCCTTACAGTTGAGAAGAAAACAAGCCAAAGAAAATTATCAATATAATTTTGTCTTGACTAAGTGCTGTTTTATAGAAATATAGTCTAACAAAAGCTAAAAATAATTTTTATGGACCAGCACTCAGAGTATGACCCCTACTCATGCAATGCTTTATGCTGGAACTAGGACAGTAGGTTATGCGTTAGATGAAAGAGGGAGTAGTGTCTACGGACATTCAATTTGAACGTTTCCATATTGAAAGTGACACGCATATGTCCAAGATTCACGTCAGTACCTGTCATAGACCCAACCTGATGGCGCTCTTCGCACTGGGTGAATACAATGCATAATAAATTATATATGAGTACCAAGTGGAAACAATGCATTTGGACATAACCTCCCCCTTGGTCAGGAGCGGAGCCTATCTAACTCCTTCCGATCTATAGGGCACGGCACCCGCTTGCAGTGCAACTTCACACCGAGCCTATACTCTTTCTGCGATTTGGGTTTAAAACAAACCACCACGTTACTCCCCGAAGAGCCTCGCCAAAGTCAGGAGGGAACTGAAGTTCCGGGGCAAACCTGAATCCCGTGGTACCATCATTAAGTGTCTGGTCAAACCTCGCAGCCGAAGCTAATCCCAGTTGAACCCCAAATAGCTCCGGACTGGTGGCCCACCACCATCCACAAAAAACATACATCTACAGCAAGGATATAAGACAGAACACACAACACATTTAACAGCGACTCTAACGGGGAACAATTTGCTCAACTAAGTGAGACCAGCAAAGGACAATACGCACAAGTTAGGACAAAATTGGACACAGTTCTCCCCACGGATTGAAAGTGACAGGAAGAACCTCTGGAGAGAGATTGATTATTCTACATATAAATTATTCAGCTAAAGAAAGGATTTTATTTTGTCTGTATAATGCGGTTCGCTAGAACAGCGACCGACCACAAATGGTTGAGCTCTTTATTAAGATAGATTTGTTCGTAAAAACGAGTGGGTTTCGTAAACAAATTCGTTCATTTGATTTGAGCGCATTCCATTCCAATAACAACAGAATTGCCAGTTTCCTCAGTATTGTCACCGATAAGTTTCTCCGCCCTCTTCTGTACGTGGTCGAGTAACTACAAAACAGACTCTGAAGGACTTTCCCATACAAGTGAATTGTATTCCATTGTGGGGATGAATTTATGTGGTATAAATATTAAGGAGTTCAGGTGCAGTGAAGTATATCTTGCTCCGAGGCACTCAAATGCTTCTGTAGCGATATGAAAAATGTACTTGATCGATCGAACATCACACGAATTGTGTTTTGCTAACACATCGACCACAAATGAATGCGCTCTTATTGAAAAATAAGTTGTTCGTAAATAAGAACAAGATGCCTGATTTCATTTACGTACATTCCATTGAATTAATGATCAAACAGTAAAACGCATGGCACGTTGCGTCAATCCTCTATTGATTCAATAGAGTTGGCTACACTTCTCTCTCACAAAAGAGATTTTTCGCCCTCTCCCGTAAACGGTCGAGCAAACTTCAAGATATATTTTGAAGCAACGGCCCACATATGAGAGTAGTTTTGCATCTTGGGGATGGTGTAAATAGTAGGGAAATCTGAAGGAGTAAAGCTTTGTTTGCCATTGTATGAGCCTTAATGGATTTTCATATTTTACACTGCTGAGGATTTATTGAACTCTGGACTTTTAATTAAGAACGCTGTAATTTATTTGAGATAATTTTTAATTTTTTTTTGTTCTTTTTGTTGTCATTTATTTCCATCATTTGCTCTGCTTTCCCCCATTCCAACTTTATTTAAAGATATTTTTCAAATAATAAAATCGATAGATACGTTTTGCTTTATCAATTTCATCTGCATTAGACATGGAGGGAAACTAATAACGAAAAAATTAAAACTTTTTAAAAAGTTTCTTAGTACAATCTATCTCCTTCGACTACTAGTTCATTTCATTGTGTTGCAATTCATTTTATTTATTTATTATTATTTTTTTTTTTTTGTAAAAGTTGCCCAAGTTTCCTTTGGAAATCTTTTTTCCTGACTAACCAATTCTATTGTAATGATTTCATGTTTGAAAGTTTTCTACAATTCCAGGCATATTTCTTTGATTCTTATTTCTCTATTCCTGCTGTTCTTTCTCCCTTTGCTTTCTTGTCTGCTCGTATAATTTGAAACTTTTGCTATTTATTTTTGTTTCTTTACTTTTTGTAGTTGAACATCATGTATCTCTCTATCGAAAAGTACTTATTTTTATTTTATCAATTTTTTTTAAAAGTATTTTATTGTATATGAAGTTTTTTTCTAAATGGCTTCATAGATAACAGCAGCACTATTGCTTGTTATTAATTTCTTTAGTATCGGACATGGTTTAAGCTGTTTGTTTTTTTCCCTCATTTGTGTTCTTGTAGGTATTCCTATTAATTTTCTAAAATGTATTTTACGTACGTGCCACAATGATCTTAACTTTATTATAAATGTGCCACTACTCATGTTTTATCTTTAAGATTTTTCTTGTACTACATATACTATATGCTGCAATTGGTGGGACTTCTTTATTTCGCAGAAGTGAAAGAAAACAATGTTTATGTGTATTGTTGTTAAATACCAATTAATTGTCAAGCCAAACTAAGCCAAGGAACATTTTTGTATAGTGATTTAAAAACCATGGTAAAGGAAACGCTGTCTCTCTGCCTGAAATAGAATTGAATTATGAAAAAATGGCCCTGGATTCTCTACATTTTCTCCTGTTTTATTTGATACTACGAGGGAAGTTCAATAAGTCCGTGACTGTTTGAATAAAGCACAGGTTGCTGGATAAATATCATTTTATTTTTGAACAGAGATTGCTTTGAGCTCTATACACTTTGTCCAATGCTTCTCAAGTCTTTTTTTATCCTTTTCGAAAATAAGATTTTTCAAAATAAGCCAAAATAAGGCCGGTCATTTACTACGACATATCTAGTGGGCCCACTTTGCTCGAGACGCTTAGCCAAACGTTTATATGATCGAACATGATTGAAACATGACGACCGAGAAAACGAAAATTAAATTCACGGTGCGCTAAAACAACAGATTGAAAATTTGCCAATCACCAGTAACAATAATTCGACGTTCTTGAGGTGTGTACCGCTCGCTGTAAGGCCTGTTAACAAATAATTCCCTATTTATATACATCATAAATGTCAAAGCGCAGTGACATTTGGCCTCATCTGCGAAAATGTCAGCCAATTTACATTACTTCTGCGCAACCTTGTCCATAAACTTTTTTATGACTTGTAAAGGGTGATTTCTAAGCAACTTTCTTTTTATCAACACTTTCTGGCAGCTCAGTTGGTTTCCTGTAATACGTTACTGTTGAAAACGTTCAGTTTGGTATACAATTTAACCGTGAATCGACTTACACACGATTAACGCTTGCAGATTATTGAATTTTATTATCAAAATTCAGAAAGTACATCGTCCACTTTTTTATCGGAAAATTGTGTTCATCGACAAAGTTCATTTCTTGTTGAATGGACAGCCAGAAGAGCAGCCAGAAGCATTGCAAGAACTGCTAATGCATCCCGAAAAAACAGGAAAGTTACTGTGAATCACAAGCGCTACCGTTCGATGATTACAATTTTTTTTGTTGCATAAAATAGAAGAGCTGGGCTTGGCTGGGATGTGATTTCAACAGTACGGTGCCACAGTGGCCCAGTTAAGAGGCAAGTTTGGTGAACAGTTAATTTTACTTTTGAGGCCGGTCAATTGGCCGCCTAGATCGTGCGGCTTAACGCCTTTACACTATTTTTATGTGGGGCTTTGTTAAGGCTCATGTCTATAGGGACAAGCAACGCAACGGTTGACGCACTGGAAGCCAATAATATTAAAGACTTTATTCGTGAGATACCGGCCAATATAGTGGAAAGAGTATGTCAAAATTGGACCCAGCCTATGAAACATTTGAGGCGTAGCCGTGGTCAACATTTACTTGAAACCATCTTTAAACATTGAATTATATTGAAAGATCTCATATATTTCTCTAAAATTTGGTGTGTTTTAATTTTAATCAAATCCGAAAGCTCTTAAAAATCAATTAATAATAATAAATATTAATAATAAATGATACTCATAAATAAAAATAATTCGTTTCCTAATTATTTTTCGAAATTTACTTCCCATTTATAATGGCCGCTGCTTTATAAAAAATTAAATAAAATTAAATTTACAAATAAACTTGATTTGGAATGCATCATAAATAATAAATTGTATATAAATAGTTCATGGAACTCTTACATTTTTATGTACGAGTGTGTATGTATGTATACATATACACATACACATGTGCATATATTTATATGAAATAGATTTTTATTGTAATGACAATCAAATAAAAATTATGTTTTATGTGGCAAGTATTTGTAGCAAATGGAATGAGCACCCAACAATTCAAAAAAATGCTTCACCTTGCAATTAATGATACAAGTCTAAATGAAAGAGGCTTAAATATAATCACGTTCAGACATACATACATACATATTTTTTATTGTCATTCTTTTTAATTACCATTGAACAACAACGTACATTTGGAAAAGGCATGTAAAAAATATCACACCTTTATACGACGATTGAAAACATTAATGAGGTCTAATTTTTTTCTTTGTGAATCGCTTTTACTTTTACAATAAGAAGCCTTGATTGCCAAAGTGGCTAACAACGACCCCGGAAAGCGGCCAAGGCGACCTGTAAAAAGGTTTTTGTGTATTAATTAAGATAATTGTAGGGTAGTGTTAAAATGTATTCCATTTTGGACATCAAAGGATTAATGAGGCGAGGAAGCAATTATTTGAAAAAAATTTTAGTCTAAATAACCAACATAACAAAGAAGTCATTAACAATACTATGTTACAATATTTGTATATATTGAAATCGAAATTAAAAAATAATTGGGCTTCCATTAGATGTAAGCAGTAGCCAACTGTAGTTGGGTTTCATTAAAAGTCTTAAAATGGCTGTTACTTATTGTACAGACTTTCAGAAAAAGATCTCCAATATTCAATGTGATACGGAATATTCCCTTGAAAAAATTAGATGCAGATTAGCATGTACACCTTTTGCCACAAAGTAGCTCTTTTAATCAATATAGACGAAACTATTGCCATCAAGAACCAAGACCCTAAAAGCATTATTTCTTGCAACTTGTCTAGGCTTATAACTTGTTGCTGTGCCTTCTAGGAAAAAGGTGTAATTCGGATTTTCCAGAAAAATTAAACTTTCTCATTTCACCACCTTTGGCCTCTCTATCACTATCCCCTTCCCAAAGATGCAACATTTTAAGTAGTAGACATTAATTGCTTAATGTGTGGGAGGATAAATTTAAATTTAAGTAGCAGGGACAAGAACCAATTTCTTTAACAGTGCTCATTTTTCGCTTAACAGAGCGCTGTTAGCCACTTAACAGTAATGGATAATTTCAAGAAATGTGGATAATCTAGGAACTGGTACCGGAACTGTACAAGTCAACAAATGGAACAGGTGCTCCAGAGTATACGTGTTGCGCTCAAAATAAAATGACTTGCAAAACATGTTTAAACCAATACAAAAAAGCAATTATAAAAATAGGAATTTTCCCAGAGAGATAATTGGTCTGTCCACGAAAGCCGCATAATTGCTAAACTCTATTGCCTTGATCCAGTTAAGTCCAACTCTTTCTGGCCCTTTAAGCCACTGGCTACTTATGGCGTCAACTTTGTACAACCAATCAAGGGAGATCTGTGACTCCCAGTTAAAAATTTATATCCTTTAGGTCCGAATTGCGGGAATTATCCGATCTCCAACATAAAAATTGCATCTATTCAACATTGTTTATGGGACGTGTGTAAGGCATTGCCCATGAAGATTACTGTAAAATTATGGTGAGTCTGAATGAAGAAGAACGTTGGTTGCTTGACATGAACATGTATAGGTTCTTTGGAACGCCCATTTCCTCTTTTAAGGATTATCTGCTTTAAGCAAATGGTAAACGGTAGCTGGAATAACCTCTTAGAGGGAATGCTTTCGAAAATAAAATAAAATTAAATTAAATTACAAGGACCACCTTAATGGTATGTGTTGATGATTCAGGCTTGTTTTCAAATAATGGCATCACAATGAACAGGAATCGTTTCAGATTAACAACAAGTATTTTCTTAGCCTGATTTTGGTGGAATAAAATCCATCAACGCTAATTTTTCAGTTGCACCGGTTGCTGAAAACACCATAGTGTTCCGATTTATTTTTATTGGTCGGAACAATAATGTTTTTCCTTTCTTTTATGTCTTTCTAAAAGATTGTTACTTTTTTAAACGAATTCGATTCAACAATAGGGAAAACACCCAGTAAATGAAAATTAAAGAGACTGCAATCAAGGAAAAATGTCAAAGAATATTCGAAATAAGCGATTTTCGATAGTTATTAATTTATTAAGTAAATTTTTTTTACTGATTTCAAAGAACTTTTTTTAAATGTTTTAAATTTGGTTTGAGGCGACACCGCGTCAAATTGCCAGTATTTCTTGCAAATAGGTGCTTTCTTCAGGAACTGCTTTGCGATCCATGCCTTCGCATAAGAGGCAGGAGTCACCGACAAGAGTCCACTTGCGGAGTATTAATGGTTTCCATTAGTATATATCAACTTAACAAAAGGGGATGCACATGTCAATGAAAATTCCATAAAAAGGTAGTCATAGCGATCCGTTAAACCGGGCGAGAGTAAAGGCTGGGGCACATAGAATCCGTCATCCGTCATCCGTCGACTTTTTCAACTGACAGCTAAGTTAAAATACAGGTTTTGTTATGAGCTTGGTTACATACAGTACGTCTCCTTCAACGCAACGTATGAAAGTTGGGCAACTTTTAACTTTTGACGTACGTTGAGTACTTTGACAACTATCAGTTGATTTTTTGGTATGTTTTGTTTTAATTAACAGTTGATTTTTTGGGTCTGACCAAAAATCTTCGACTTTTATCCATTATATCAAGACAGCTTGAGCTTTATAAAACAAAATTATAATTAAAATAAACTCCGTAATTTCCTCAAAATCCATAGAAAATGTTTACTCTTTAATAAAAAGAAATGTTGCAAACATGTAAAAAAAAACAACTGATTTTCTACACGTTAACAAAGTACTCATTGTGCCAACCTCATCCGCCATTGCGTTAACGTCAGTTGAAAAAGTCGAAGGATGACGGATGACGGATTCTATGTGCCCCAGCCTTAAGACACAAGCAATAAATACAATTCTATCCGCACCTACAAATTAATTAGAAATAATTAGCTTTTAGTTTGTTATACGCTTAGCTGCTCATATATCGATATTTTATTGGTGCTAACCGAATCATCAGTAAACTTTAAACCGATTGTAAGCATTCAAACTATTTTATTTATACGAAAAATAATATATACAATATGAGAATTCTAGCCGAAGAAAACTACAAAATATATATTTATAGCGACACAAACTGCACAGCAAACAATTTACTTTCGATATAAATGTATTTTATTTTTTCCTTCAACGAGTGTACAATTGGAGGCCCTTTTCATTTCAATAATTATTATTGAAGTGTATTATTTCGAGATTATTTCCAAATAATCTAAAATATTTAGCAACTTTGTTCTTTATGACAGCTTTTATATACCGGGACTCCTATTGTACAGTGTAGGTTTTAACCGAAACTATCACATGTATCTTCCTATTTTATAAAAATAATCTTTTGCTAATATATTTTGCATAAATTTTTTTCTAAGTTGACGTTTAAATAAAAGAAAAAAATAAGAAATACATAAAATCTGTTTTTAATCAAACAAGACTCCCTAAAGCCAACATGCTCATGCTTCACATTAATTTCCTGAAAATAAAGAAAGAAACAGTAGAAAACAATAGAAAACATTTTAATGTCTTTGATACATTTTCCTCTTTTTTATTGGCAAGAGTCCAGATTTGGCCGTAAAGGCAGAAAAGACTGATGAAATATTTTCCATTATTATTTATTTGTTTTTTTTTTGTATCTCTATATTTCCTTAAGTCAAATATTTTAAATATTAGTTTTAATCTTTTTTTGAAGAGGTATTTGAATGCTTTCATTTTATAAGACATTTAAAATATTTACATATTAAAATGGAAAAAGGTAATACGAAAAATAATGTTATTTCCACGGGAAAATTCCCTAAAGAGAGTTGCGAGAGTTTTACGAAGTGAAGCAATATTCTTTGAAACTCTGCTTAAATATTTTTGAGATCTTAATATTAAAATTGAAAATTTATTATTTTACTTTAAATTATATATCGTGCTATTTTACCAAAAGTAATCCCTAAAAGAGTAATCCCTAAAGGCTTCTCTTCAATGACAGATCATAAGCTTTATTTGGACATCGTTATGACTTTGGATTTTTTTTCTAGATCGCAGATGATCCCAACCCTTCCTTGTGACCTTCTTTGCTTCTTACCAGAATGCTGCAGGTACCTACAGAAACAAGTCTTCATGGTCTTTAGGACAAAGTGTTATTCTTTCAAATAAATTATTGTCACTTTTAAATATTCCAAACATAATTTCAAACATGCTAAGCAAGTTTATGTTTACATTTGGTAGTTAAATTGCTACAATTTTCAAAAGTGCAACATGGCTGCTCTACAACTAAAGTTCTTTTTACTGTACAATAATATGGTTATCCATTTGGTATTAAAATATGATAAAAACCAAGCAACTAATTATAAATAATCATATGTTTACAATTATATTATAAACATATGAGTAAACTGATTGATTGTGGAAGTAAATGTTGTGTGCTGATTGTAAATTATAATTATATGGATTGTATAATTCCCATTTGGTTTTTATTTTCAATATATTATAAGCACTTAAGGCTCATTTAGATTTTAATAACAATTGATAACGGAACGAAATTTCCTAATTTGAATTAAAAACTATACCATTCTGCTCTATTCTAACCTACGAGGGCGGGTGAATAATTATTGAATTTCTCGCATCTAAACTGGAAGGGCCAACACACTCCTGTCAACAGGCATCGGTCAGTTAACTCCTCTCAAACTTTTAGCACACTGCATGATTTAATTTGTGTTTGATAGCCATTAATAGCAGACTACCGCGCGATTTGAGGAGAAAATGGAAAAAAGTGACTTTCAGGTGCTCATTAACCTTTAATTTCTTGCCACCGGCTGAAAAAAGATCACTGTTTGTTTCAAAGCGACGAAGCAAACCGGTCACAAAGCACGGGCAAGGGTGGAGATTTTGAGACAGCAGTTTCCAGGTCGAGTGATCTCCTGTTTTGGAGATTTCACCATTCAGATCGCCAGATCTAACAGCAAACGACAACAAAGCACGAAACTTGCAAGTGTTGAAAACTTATATTGAAAAAGAAATCGCCAATTTAGAGCAAAATCTTTTGCGAGCAACAATTGAAAATGCTATAAAACGAGCGCAAATATTCATGAAGTCGGGAGGTGGCCATTTTGAGAGATATAATTTCTTCCAATTAATGTCATAAATTTGTCACTTTCCAATGAACTTTTTATGAAAAAAACAGAGCTTTTTTTAATTCATAAAAAAATCATGACATTACGAGTAATTATGACATTATGAGTAATTTGGCGTTACCTTGTATTATGGATCATAAATAGTTGAATTTTAATTTGTATATTCCCAATATCAACTGAAGAATGTATAGTCTACGCAAACGTGTCATTTGGTATCTGGAATGTTATAGAATTTGTTGTTATTTTGTTGTTATTGTTGTAAATTTAAGAAATAAATATGAATTAATTCAATTTAAGGTGACTTATTTTATATTGGAATTTAGTTTGTTGTCAAGGGAAACGAATTTTTGTATACTCGTGTGTAACGTAATTGAATACGAGAATTTTTAGGCTTCCTGAACACTACATGCAAAGTGTTCATTTAGCTGACATGAACCTCGCGTTGAACCGTCCTCGTGTATTATTTTGCAAATCAATTTTGAAATAAAACTGCCATCTAAGTGTTTTGAATGTTTAACGCTCTATATATGTACATACATATACATATATTATAATAATTATTTTTTTTTACTATAAAATTCCAAAAATAGATCGTTCTTCGGCATGCCATTAATATACGTATGTTTTTATGTGTAAATGTACGTGTATTTTACTTAATTTGTTTACTTTTCTTTGTAAAATTTAAATAAAACTCTTGCTTTTGAAGAGCAGCATTTGACATGATTTTTATTTTTGGATCATAAATGTTTTTTTATCATTTTTATTTTTATTTTTTATTTTTTTTGAATTTTAAATTTGATTTTTTTTAATACATAAATTGTTATGCGATATCATTATCGCATAACAAAGATTATGAGCTGAATATTAATTAAGTTAATAAAAAGGCAAAAAAAAATATTTGATTTTCTTGTGTCGTAAAACGAAACTATTTAAAATTCATAAAATTTTACAAAATCCATAAACCTAAAGTGAATGAGTGTTTGATAAGTAAAACAGATTTTTATTGGCAGTCCTCATGAAGAATTAAAAATTTGAAAACATTTTCAAATACAACCTGATTTCTTTAATTAATTAAGAGCAAAAATATTTTCAATGAAAGTTTGTTTAATTTTTGCAATATTGTTTAAAAATTATTGAAAGAAATTAACATATCTTTTTATAAATATACATGAATTATAATTGACTAGAAGTCTTATACCAACAGCTTTTATAATTTAAAACAATTTTTATTAAACTTAAATAAATTAAAAAAATCTTATTTTAAAACAGATTAAAAGGGAATAGACAAGTGCAATAATAGTATGAAAAACAAGGGAAAAGTCTGCCCCAATGTTCGAGGTCACAAGTGTGGTTTGGTTGTATGCAAATTACAATTACTTCTAAAAATCAAGTACAAGGTGGTGCAAAAGTATTGTCACAAATCGAGCTACCTGCAGTTTTGTTATTAGTAAAAAAAGGACTCTGTCTTCATAAAGAAAGTTGACATTAATTGAAAGACACAATATCGCTAGAATAGCCACTTTCACAGTTCATGAATAATTGCGCTCATTGTACAGCATTTTGAATTGTTGCTCGCAAAAATTCTGGCTCCAAATTGACGATTTCTTCTTCAATTTTGGCCTTCAAGACTTGGAAGATTCGTGGTTTGTTGTGATAAGCGCGAGATTTTAAAAAGCTTTTAGATCTGGGGATCTAGACGGCCAAAACACCAAAACGGGAGATCACTCGACCAGGAAATCGGTGTCGCGAAATCTCCATTGTTGCGCGAGCTGCGCGCTGTTGAAACCATAAATGATCAAGACTTAATGCAGTAATTTGGGGCAAAACAAAACTCATTTAACATTTGCTTTAAGCCAAGGGATTAATTGTTCGTTGCCTGAGCTCTATGAGTGATTGCTCAGTCTTGTTGATACCATTAAAGATCACGATTTAATGCAGCAACTTGCGGGAAGAAAAGACTCGTTTAGCATTTCCTGCAACGCTCACCATTTACGATTACGGTGGTGCCTTCGGCGTCTTCACCGAAGGCACCAATGACTTTTTCACTGCAAATGCTGCAGCAAATAGTCGCTTGTGGGAAATGCAGTGGTGCTTAAGGGGTTTCATGTAGATTTTCTGTTCCCAGCCAAGGCAAATCTTTGTTTGTTGACACAATATGCTTCGCCGCTCGTTATGATTTTTGCTACGAAGTCATCCTCGTCATGTACCAAGTTAAACAGAGTATGACAGTTAGTTAACCTTGTCCGGCGGCCAACATATAATATTTACACTTATAAAATATTCATTGCAAGGAATGTCTGCTGATCTCGTATGTTTGTGGATTCTCTCTGGCATCGTCGGCAACGGCAGCGATGTTTGAACGAGCAATACAAGGCCGGCCACTTCTTCCGACATTTGCAGGACACCCAGTTGGCACGATTCGCCCAACCAAACGCTTAATTATCCGTGCACATGGCACACGATGGCAGAGAAAACAACGGCGCTGCGTTATGACAACGGACTGAAAATTTGTTAAATCCATGGCTTGTTAACAACTACTTCTTCTTAGATCTACATCACAAATGTCAAATCACAGTGCAATTTGGCGCCATTTGCAAAACTGGCAGTCAATTCAAATTATGACATTACCTCTGCGCCACCACGTAATTTTGTTTATTTAATTTTTATCTACTGACCTTCGTAGACTAGTAGGTAGTGTATTAGACTCGTAGTGCGAAGGTCCCAGGTTCGAACCTGCCGCAGAACTCTGGTAGTTTGTGTTTGATAATTAAAGGGAGCGCACAACAAGCCATCACTGGCTTAAGTGTATGTCGTATGACATGGGCTATCACACCCCTCCAATCAACCAAACCTAACTTAACCAAATGTTTATCTACTATTTTAGGCAAAGGTTATTTATTGAATTGTTGAAACAAATTGTATTTTGTTTTCATATAAGCCATTTTTATTTTTTTAGAGCATATTTTTACAGCATTTTTCTCCCATTTTTACTGCATATTTAATGCGCATAAAACAGTTATTTTAGAGCATGTTTCCGGTTTCTCTGATTATAACACTTTTTGTTTTAAATATTTCCTAGAAATGATGTTTAAGGGTCAATTGGCAACATTATTCACAGAGATTGCAACGAAACGTTCGTTGGTGTTTTGCAATAACAATTGTTTGCCAAGATGCTGCAAAATTCATTAAGATGCAACAAAATACAGCAAAATTGATATTCAGCTGATAAACATAAAAAAATATTCACAAAAAAGAACACTGCAATAATTTGCCTTTTGCTGAAACTAAAAACTTATTGTATGGAATTCCTTCCTCCTACTTGGCTTTTTTCCTGTGGCCTTAAAATGTTTATTTTTAGTTTGTTTTTTTCTGCTTCTACGCTTCGGATTTAATTTTATTTAAAAGAAACTGAACCGAGAGATTTTAATCCGCTTATTTTGTAAGAAATAAAAAGAAGAAAATTTAACAAAATAATGTTGCAAATTATCATCATCATTATTTTTAACAACAAGATGAAAAGGGAGTGGAATATTCGGGGCAAATGTTGAAATTACAGCCAACATTTTCATACATATAGAAAAAATTTGTATGATTGTTTGTATGCTCGCGCAACTTGCGGAAGCTTATGAGAAAAAATAAATTTTTTTATGTCTCAAAAGGTGTGGCGCCTCCAACAATACAAAATATGTAAATATTACGGTTGGTTTTCCTAGCCTAGAGGTATAATTTGAAATAAGTTCATCACACAGATCTGGCTGAATTTATGCCATAGTCTAGATTATATTAACTGTGGGAACATCAGTCGACTAAAACCTATTGACTGAGACACCCGACATCAGCTAACATTTGTTGGTGTCAACATCTTAAGAATGATCTGTATGGCAAGTACCACCTTTTTGCTACGTATACTATTTTCACTGAGATTTTTTTTTTATAATTTAACTGCTGCTAACGCTTTTGCCCGAAATGGGATCAACAATAGTGTTTTTATTCGAACTAAAGAAGTCGCTGGCCTAAAATACTCACCAATCACAAAATTTTTGTGGATGCTCATCCCAACCTATTGAATCTCTTGTGGATTAACGTGGTTTCATTGACAGAAATTTCGCTTGCTAAGGAAAAATTTAGAAAAATATGACTTTGGCAGACGCTCCGAAACTTTGTAAAAAAATGTTGTTTATTGAGATCTTGAATGATGGTTTCTTTTCTAAAAAAATGTAACATTTCTTGCCCTTTCAAAATGGAACAAAGACAAAATAAAGTCAAGTCTATTAGGAAAGAACACGAAATCCTTTACGAGATTAAAATTTTTTGAATTAGGGAGATGTGTTTCCTCACAATTTTAAGTTTATCAATAAAATATTACACTTTTTTCAGAAAAGAACACGCTCCATTTTGAGCATTTATTTAGACAGCGGAAAACGAACACTTAATGTGTGAATAAAGTTTTATTTGAACTTGTTGCTCTGCTCAATTGAGTAACTTGCCTTGCGAAGATATGGGAGACGCACCAGAATAATATACGAGTCACTGAAAGTACAATGAACATGTAATAAAAGATTACGGCCCTATGCTCCTTATAGGAACATATGTATATATGAAGCAGCTAGTGTCTACATTTGACAAATGGTTTTTATCATGACGAACGTCAAATTCAATTAAGAAAATCGAATATTTTTATACTGGGCGTTTTCTAAATAAAACATTTCAAATTTGTCCTAATACCAATTCATCAAGTGCAAAAATTTTTTAATAAAATTTTTCTTTCTAATAAAAAAATTACAATATTATTGGACTATGTTAGTAAGTCATGTACGAGGATTCAGAACGAGCAGTTCTTTACAACGGGAATATAAGCCAATCATTTCACACAAACGCTGGAGTAAAACAAGGATGCCCTCTATCGCCCCTGCTATTTGCTATGGTGCTGGATGACATCATGAGCAAAGTCTGGAGCCTCTCACGCTAACTCGAAGATTCGGATTATGCGGATGATATCTGTCTACTTTCGCACAAGATCTCCACCATGCAATCAAAAGTAGAAGATTTGGAAAGATTAGCACGCAATGTTGGACTTGAGATAAATATCAAGAAAACCAAAGCTTTCAGAATCAACAACATTAGCAGCGATAACATCATGCTACAAGGCCAAACAGACGAAAACGTAGAAAGCTTCTGCTACCTAGGCAGCACAGTATCAACGAATGGGGGCGCTGAAGCAGACGTAAATAGCAGGCTCAATAAAGCGAGGGCGGCATTCGGAACACTACAACCAGTATGGAGAAACTCACAATTATCCAGACAAACCAAGCTTAGAATATTAAACGCATGTGCAAAATCTTTTCTGTTTTGGAAATGGAGGTGGAGCGGTCATACGATCAGAAACAATCCACATAGTATAACAAGGATGGCGCTAGAGTGGAACCCTCAAGGCTCAAGAAGCTGTGGTCGGCCAAAGAATACATGGAGATGAACGATATTTAAAGAACTAGGACAGTGTAGTCTTAAATTGAAAGAAGCGAAAACAATTGCAGCAAATCGTGTAAAATGGAGATGCTTTGTGGAAGCCATATGCTGCCAAGAGGGAAAAATCTTAGTACGTCAGAATCTGTATTTTGAAGAAATTTTTTGTGTCTACTTTTTAATGTTTGTTACAATTTAGAATATTTAAAAACAATTCATTAATTGCATACATACATGCATATATAAATAAGTTAACAAATGTATGAGTAAATAAACTGCACAATCGTCTTTTAAATTCTATTTCTTTGCAAAGTAGGCAGCGAAGCAGACCGGGCTTGCAACAAAACTTTAAATTACAAGTCCATCTTAACTTAAGTATGTATATAACAACAACAAATTCGTTTTTATCAATTTTATTCCAAAAATCTTTTAAGTTTATGATTACGGTTATTTATGAAGCTGCTATAAAAGCGAATAATTTTTCATGGTTTTGGCTTAAAAAAAACAAAAAGGGGCTGAACTTTAACATAAATTTGATGCGTGGCATTAGCCAGGCCTTTAATGATTAATAAAAACTACTTGAATACTTTGTTGGGAAAACAGTTGGAGTTGGTTTAGGGGCGTAAATATAAGATTAGGGTTATAAACGAGCATTTTCGTATATTTTTTATTTTTATAAAGGGTGGTCCGAACACTAGTATATTTTTTTAAAAATTTAATGAATTGTGATGACAAGGTAATGAGCCTGGTGACATGGTGTGCCATTCTTCTGAAAGTAAAGATTATTCAAGTACATATCTTTCATTTCATTCCACAAAGAGTCTGTTGCCTGAAATGGGGCCTCCAGCGGCATTTTCTAATGACCTCTTGAAAACAACGCGCTGATTTCTTGATTCCCAAATGCGTTAATTTTGTTGGTTAACATTGCCGCCCAAATGGAATGGTGCCTGATCAAAAAATGTGACTCTTTTCGGCCAAATTTGATATTCAATTATATTTCGCTATAAATCCTAACGTTGTTTAGGTGCAAAGCGACTGACTGATAGTCAATATTTCTTACAGTAAAAAGTCTTATGAGTATCAAAATAACATATGATTAAAATAAACTTGTATTTGCACCACCGTTTGCGTAATTGAATAAGTGTTTTTGCAGCCAAGATGAGTTTGGAAATGAGATAAATTTAGAAAAAATTATAATTTTTCAGTGCAGTATAAAGTGAATCTTAATAAAGCAAAAATATTTTGTTATATTAACCGAATAAGGTTCATCTATATTTAACAAAATACAATTTAATACCATTCAAAGTTGCTGTCTTTGGCTTAATTTCGCCTTTCATGAAAAATCATTACAAAATTTCAAAAATTTAAAGTTTTAAATTTATTTAAAATTTTGTTTATTTTGTTATTGGTTATTAGTTTTGAGTCTAGCCGTTAGACATTTGTTTAGTTCTAATGCTCCTAATTAGATTTTCAAACATGTTTCGAAAAGTTAGAACCTGTATACACATATTCTTAGATCTTCGGGAAGCATGTGAGAGTTTTTACGAAAATATGCAACATTTATGGCATGATTATAAATGGCTTATGGCTTCTGGTTGGCAGAAATTTGTAGTTGCCATATACATTATCATTTTGAGTATTTTCAGATTAATTTTTGTGGTACGAATGTTCATTATAATTTTATGAATTATACATCATATTTAGCAAAGATATACTATTTTAAGCAACATCCATAATCGAGCCATTGTTTTTTTCTCATTTATTATTTGTTGTACGAGGTGTGTTCAAAAAGTAAAGCAACTATTTATTTGTATGAAAAATTATTTATTCATATACCAACATTCAGGTTGTCTGTCTCCTTCAAATTACGTTGCCTAAAATATAATAAATTTTTTTCCAAAATTTTTCTAATCGTCGAAACGCTTCTGACAGACGCTTTATGGCACAGGCTGGAGCTCAAATACTGTGAACACGGTGACTGAGGCATTAATAAGAGGATAATATATTGATATCAAATAGACTCTGAGAGTTTTCGATTGATTTTTGCTTCAAAATATTGGTATCAAATAGACTATGAGGTGTGCGATTTGTTTTTACTTCAATATATTGATATCAAATAGACCTTGAGATTTTGCGATTGATTTTTGGTTCAATATATGGATATTAAATAAACTCTGAGAGCTTTTGATTGATTTTTGCTTCAACATATTAATATCAAATAGACTGTGAGTACTTGCGATTGACTTTTGCTTCAAACTATTGGTATCAAATATACTGTGAATATTTGCGATTGACTTTTGCTTCAAAATATTGGCATCAAATAGACTGTGAGTGCTTGCGATTTGTTTTTGCTCAATATATTGATATCAAATAGACTGTGAACATTTGCGATTGAATTGTGCTTCAAAATATTGTGAATGTTTACGATTTGTTTTTGCTTCACTATATTGAAGACTGTGAGCGTTTGCGATGGACTTTTGCTTCAATTTATTGATTTCAAATAGACTGTGGGATTTTGCGATTGAATTTTGCTTCAATATGTTGATATAAAACAGCTTACTAATCGATTGTGATTGCTTGGGAGCAAGCTTTGCTTTAATTTATTGATATCAAACACAGTTTGAGTGCTTAAGAATAAGTTTAGCTTCAATATATTGATAAATCCTTCGTAAAAAACTTCGTATTTCTTCAATAGTTTTTTCTTGAAGCAAAATTAGTACTACATAATACAGCCACTGTCAAATAGTTTCGAGTTTTGACATTTTAGATAACATACTTAATATACCTGTATCGTATTTTCCAGTCTTAGCGATCATGATAATTATCGAAAACTTCCATTTTGCAGGATTAGTGTTCATGACACTGACTGAGAAGACATATTAAAAAAATTTTATTTTGTCAGAAATTCATTGGGACCTTCTTTCAGTCAAGGAGAGCAATTGCGTTTTCAATCTGCCGAGTATAAGGTCTTAGTGGAATGACTGCATCAGTGACCACTGTTAGAAGCTCACTACTATATTTGCAACTGGATTTGGTTTGGATTCTTTTCTTAAATTGTTTACAAAAGGAATTACTTATTCGATATTAATTCCTATCCAGTGTTTCGTAAAATTTCACAATGAATATTTGACTTTGTACGGGTCCTTTAGTTTCTATAGTTTCTGGACACAGAGAAATGAATGCTGGTGGTTTTATATCGCGTTCCTCTTTTCTACAGTTGCGGTTTTTTTAATATTCTTACAGATTTTAAGGCTGTCTGATTCCTTTTTTAAGCCTTATATCCTAAAACCTACATTAAATAATGAAATAAATTTCAGAATTGGTAAAATCCTTTAAAATAATAATTACATAGTGTATTTTCATTATTTGACATTCTATATTCTTTTTAATTTGTCTTAATAAAAGAAAATTTTCAAATATGGAAATTTTGATCAGATCTGGCGCCGATTTAATAAGATTTTTTTTTTTCAAATTGAAGTATTAAATGATTTCTTGTAAAATAATTGAGCTATTCACAAGGCATGTTATCAGTCATATTGTAATAATTTTCTAAAATTTTTTTAAATCTTTTGATTTCAAGAATTCTTTCTTGGTATTATCATACTGTGACTGATAGCATACCTTGTGAATACTCTAAATTAATGTTAATATGGCTTTTCGTTGTATGGAACCTGGCATAAAAAACGTATCTGCACATTTGCATATACACGCCGCATAAAATTAAAACAATTGTTTTGTTTTTATTCCTGATTTTTTTTTTTGAAGTTTTAATGAAACAATGAAAACTTCACGAATTAATGGTTTGAAATTGCATACTAAATACAACAACTCGGAAAGGAAAACCAACACAGCAATAACAAAAGTAATAAGTTTCAGCAAATAAAATGTAATATACTGTCACAAAAACTGAAAACAACAAAAGAAAACTTAAATTTAAAACCCAATAGATGATACGAGTAGTAAGCAGTGGAGAGACGGACGGACAGGAGGGCAGATAGACAGACGAACAGGCATATTATGGTTGATATTAATGTTGCAAACTTTTTTGTTTTTGTTATTGTTACTATTGTCGTTGTCGTTTACGTTGTTACTCATGATAATGATGCTACTGATGCTGTTGCATGTTAGTTGTTGTTGCTGTTTCATGTCGTTTTTGCTGCGCTGTTAATGCTGCCGGTTATGCTGGTGGTACTTTACCCAATTGTTACTTCAAACGTTGTCGTTGTTGCAGTTATTGTTGTAACTACTGGTGGTTCTTGTTACTGCAATAAAATTACGTGACTAACATATGATTGCGTGTTGTAGTTTTTCCATTGCACTCATTGTATTTGCAGCCAGAAACTACTACCAAAGTAAAATTAATGTACTTAAAATTTTTTTGCCTACAGCCTGCTGCTTACAACAATAAACATTGTATGCAACATAGCGACAAAAACAAGAAAAAAGTATTTTGATAATAATCTCTTTTTTTGGGTTGCATGGATGTAAGAGAATGCATACGTTCAATTAATCGAACACACAACAAGTGAAATGAGGGGACTCTATAAGGAGTTCAAAAGATTAATGAATTCGTCTAATGAACAAAATATGAACATTGTTTATGTTCGTTCGTTTAACAAGTTCACCCTTTTTAACCTGGTTTCTAGCATCAAATGGATATTCTGCCATTCCAGTGGTTATTATTGATGACGTGCATACACCCATTTTATGGCTGCTTCTGTCAAGTTACTGGGCGGCTGATTAACATGATAGAAGGTTAGAGCTCGCTTGGAGCACATTTTAATGCAATTGACCAGAATAAGAGAAGATAATGATTTTATATCATATATGAGAATCAGTCAGACCATATTATAAAGCAAAAATTTATGGTGAAACTACCAGAGTGGTTTGTGGAATTTGGGGCTATATTCAGGGGTTTGAATCTCCTCATTACAAAGCGACTTTCCGATCACTGCAGTGCTTAAACACGCAGATATTATGGCTGTCTAACAGGGGTTGGATTGGTTGAAAATTATCGTTATGCTCACCGTCGCTGTATAATATCCACTTTTGAAATCGAAAACGTGCTCGACTGCCGATCATATTTCAATGAGATGGTTGAATAGTTGAGTAAAATGAATAATTAGCGCCCCGCGAGTCCGAATTTTGTTGGTGATGAGTTATATAGTCTTACAATTTCTTTTTTTGGGCGTTAAACGCATGGATTCGCCATTGTTTTTGTACAATTTCTGACGTTGGCACACGATTAAGGAGGTAACAAATCTCTGTATTGTCAATGAATTGATCACAAATATCAATGCTAATGCCTGTGGTAGCTAGACACTTTATTTTTGCTGAGCATGCACAAAGGTTTAGTATTGGATGACAACAACTTCTTGCGCAGCTGCCACAATGTAGACAGAGAAGAGAGAACATAACACTTCTTATGTCACTGTACCGGACTTGTAAGAAGATCAATCGTTCTCTTGAATTCGGGCATCTCTCCGACGTTGCAGTCAATAAACCACTCCACATCTTAAAGAATCATCTTAATTTAGTTTATTTTACTTCTAACAGTTTTTCACTCTCATCAAAAATGTTCTAAAAAAGATAAAGGTAATAATAATAAAATTTTAATATATATTTTTTAAGATTTCACTCCTTATATTCTCTTGAACATAATGTGGCATGGCGTGATTGTGGCACAATGCTATGCATAGGTATGTATGTATATATAAATTGCATACATACTTATTTAAAGTGTGTTTTTGGCTTTGGGGCAACCTTTTAATCTGTTTTGTAAGCAAAAAGTAACGTAAATACTTGCAAAAACGAAAAAAATGAAGGAAAAAAACGTTGAATGAATGAATGGCTTAAAAACGATATCAAGGACAGGCATTTAAATGTTTAAAATCATTTTAAAATTAAAAACAAAAAATTTAAGGAGAAAAAACCAACACTTTAAGAGGTAACGAAAGTGTGAAAAGGGTTATGTAATAAGGAAGGGTGACTGCCTGTAAGTTGAGGCGTCTGTTTTCTTCGCAGTATTTTGCAGATCTATCGATGCATGATCTTTAAATGTCAATAATCACCGTTCGGGCGATTGATATTTTAAAGCTTCTTTAGTCATAAATTGATTAAAAAAAATAAATTCATTTGAAAATTTAAAATGGAAAGTCCCCAAAATTATATCAGAATTTTGTTTTTTGTTTATTTTTAAACAATTTAGAATAAATTTTTTAATAAATTTTTAAAATAGTGATTGTCAAATAATTTCTCATAGTTGGTAGCAGACCTAGAAAAAATTTCAATAATGAAAAATTTTAATTTCAAATAATTTCATTAATTTTTAGACCTGAAACGATTTAATAAAATTACGGTTCTACGAGTAGTTGTGCCAACTGAATTGCAACCAATTGCAGTAAATGTTAACAACCTACAACGTTTTGTAGTTGTTGTTACTCTCTTTGTAATTTTTCTTTCCATTGTTGCTGTTTCTGTTTAACTACCAAATGTATGTTGTGTCTTTGGAATTTTAGCATGATTTTTTTTTAATTTGATCTCCCATCAATTGTATTTGTCAAGATAATTTTGTTATTTTTTCTTTTAATATTTTTTTTATCAATTTAAAAGAACTTTACTCCCATATAATGTTCATCTTTGCATTCCTTCTGCGCTGCTTGCCATTCCTCATTTACCATCCGTTCATTTCTGCTGCTGTGGCGACAATACCAGCAACATTTAATCAGGCATGTGCCCCACAGCAATTTATAGATTGTCAATTCAATTTGTGTTATTTTCGTTTTATTTTTTGCTCTTAATATTTTTCTCATTTAACCTCAAGGCATACGAGTATTAATGAATAAATTTACGTATGTATTAGAATGGACAATAGGATTATGCATAAAAAAAAAATAAATGAACACAAAATCTATTCAACCAAATTAATTTGCATATTATTTATCAAACTGTCCTGGGGCTTGGCTAGGAGCCTCAAGTCTAAGCTTTAAGAGATTGTAGGACATGAGAACTTTTTCCAATTAATGGAAATAATTTAAATAAATGTATATTTTATAATTGTAATAAGACTACAAGAAAATTTATTAAAAATATATAAATTTTTTTTGGGGGAATGAAAATAAAAATTATAAACGATTTAATTCTTAGAATCGGCTTCCACCTTCTGTTAAAAGGCTGGCCTTGTCTTCATAAAGATAACAAAACTTCTTATAATAGAAGTTGACGCAAAACTATTGTCATATTTTGGACTGTTTATTTCAAAGTGAAAAACTGTATTTAAAAGTGTAAAATTTAAGACATTAATTGGAAATATTACATATATCACTCTAGGGGCCAATTCCCTAGTTGGTGCATAATTGCGTTCGTTATACGGCATTTTTAATTGTTGCTCGCAAAATTAAATGCAAAATTAAAATTAAATTGACAATTTCTTCGTCAATGTTAGACTTCTTCAAGACCTGCAGGATTCGTGGTTTGTTGTGGTAAACGCGGGAAAAAACAGTTTGCACGAGGCGCTTAGACAAAAGCTTAAAACAACAGACTGAAATTTTTTTAAAATAAGTCGTAACAATAATTCCACGTTCTTAAGGTAAGCATCGCTCTATGCCTTATTGACAATTAATTCCCTACATAACTACATCATATATGTCAGAGAACGGTGATGATCACTTGGGTAGGAGAAAGCTTTCCGCAAGGTGGAGGCCGCATTTGCTCACAATCGTCCACAAACGCAATCGTGTGACAAAGTCGCAGGAGTGTTTGGCGTTGCTAAACCGCAACATGGATGAGTTTTTCCGGTGTTTCGTTATCGTAAATGAAACCACAATGCACCGGAGATCAAACAGCAGTTACAACCTTGAGCTTCTCGTGGTGAATCGGCGTCAAAGAAGGTGAAGGTGGTTTTGTCAGCCATTAAAGTCATGGAGATGTTTTTTTTTTTTTGGTATGCACGCGGTATAATCCAAATTGACTACTTTCAAATGGATAAAGCAATTAAATCAATGGCGAATATGATGCCAACTTATTTGGTCGTTTTAATGAGGATTTGAAAAAGTAAACGATCGCAGCAAGGGTGCACACATGTTCAGTCTCCATGGCGAAATTCAATGAATATATTTCCGAGTGAATATCTCTTGTTTCCAAATCTGAAGAAATAGCTCACCGGAAAGAGATTTAACTCCAACGATGAAATCATCTCACAAGCAAATAATCATTTTGATGACTTTGAAAAGTCTTATTTTTTTAAAGGGATAACAAATTTAGAGAAACGTAGGACAAAGTGTATAGAGCTTTAATTAGTCGTTATATTGAAAAATAAAATGATCTTTTATCCAAAAGCCTATGATTTATTCAAAAAGTCACGGACTCTTTGACCCGCCCTCGTATGTCAAAAAAATTATTTTGAAAGACCGACAGTAAGTCTTTTCTTTTTTTTCTTGCAATTATATATACTGATTCAAACAATTGGAAATGGATGTTTAAAAAAACGGCTTCCTGCCTGGAACACATGCTTTATATTGTTTCAAATGGAGAAATTTCCGTAAGGTTTGTTAACTTCCTTGAATATTTTTATCTATTACTACTGCTCACATTTTAGGATTCAGTTTTATCATTCGTTTAATTTTCCGTTCCAAGCGTGACTTAATATTTTTTTCATAGATCGCTGCCTAGAAATAATTTCAGAAATTTCTCCCAAACTTTAACCCACCCTCCTGGTGTAATTTTATAATTAATTCTTTAATCTTAATAGAAACTTTGTAATTCGCACTCATTTTTAATATTTATTAAACAAAAACTTAACAAAACGTTTTGAATCAGTGCTAAGGACAATACAATTTAAAAAGATAACACCATTTTAAGGATTCGTTACATTAAAAAATGTTTTGTTTGTTGTGGTTTTAGCTCTTCATATGGCGACAATTCATTGGCCGCTAAACCAAATCGTCAGTGAACTTCAAGCAGTTTGAAAACATGTTTAAGCCAAAAGATTTTAATACAATATGAGAATTCAGTATTGTATATAATCGTTACAAAATACATAATCATAACAGATTTTGAATGTTTTCATACAAACATTTTAATACTGATTCTTTTAAATCTTTAAATTCTCGAGTTTTTAATAAATAAAAAAAGTTTATTTAGATTATTAGTAAATTGGCAATTTTGTAGGTAATTTTTGACCATTAATAAACAAAACCAATTTGTTGGAGTATGTCTTATATTTTGGGAAATAGAAAGCATATAAGTTCTTAACTCCACACACTGTAGGGGCAATTGTTTGAGTCAGTGTATGTATATATTATTTTTTTCAATAATTGATAAATCTATATATATAAAAACAAGTCCGTATATGTACGTCGCCGAACTAATCATAAACGCGTCGAGCGATTTCAACTTATACACTACATAGGCAGTGGCCCATATATGGTTTATATGAAGTTTGGTTAAAATCAGATAACGCATGTGTGTGCGGTGCGTATGTGAAGTGAGTATGTTTTTGCCGCAGGCATTTTTTGTACCGCATACAGCGTTCATTAGTATTGAATACATTTTGGTCGTTTGTGTATTGGAGAGCATTGCACGGAGTGATGCAAATAGCAATTTGTTATCATTTCTCTTTTCTCTTTGGACGTCATTGGTGATTGATCTTATCATAATCGATTTTATTAATTTCTTCGCATTTTTTGATGAGTAAACCAACTTTATTAAAAACAAGTGTATTTCTTTTCTTATTTTGTTTTGCCGTGCGAAGCAGGCAACGGGCCCGCTAGTTTCAATATAAAAACGACTTATGAAAAACTTGCCTTTCAAATTCCTTTGAAACTGCATAACAAATAAAATTTTAAAAATGTTATAGCGATAGGAGAAGAAAAGAAATTGATATGATCATAAAATATCCGCTTAATGGCCACCCCTGCTGTTTAGCTAAAGCCATTTTCCTTCACTGGCCCTCCATCAAGGAGCATTTGAATAAATTTGTGCTGTGAAATAAAAAAATCAACTTGCAATATAAATAACCTTGTGATACATTCATTAGACAATAAGAGGAGTTTTAAATGACGGCTGAAAACTATTGAAAAATAAAACGATTCATTAGTTTTTTTATTTTTTTAAATTGTTTAAGAATTGACACTAATTTGTGTTCATAAAATTATTTAATGAAAAAAAAATTGTAATAAAATATACAATAAAATTTAAACGAATGAGAGCAACAAACTTATTTATATTTTTGACATTTGGCAGCAATTAAATATATCAAGGATCCAATTTCCAAATTTTTTAATGAAACCTGCGCTACCTGACCATATTTTCGTGATAATAAATACACGTATAAACTGTCAGTCGATAGCCGTCATATTGTTGAAGTTACATCTGCATCGAAGTGGCTGTCATTCATTCATGGCCGGTATTCAATAACACCTGCAAATGATAAGATTGTTTTATGAAAATTGGTAATCTGTTCGGGCAACGTTTTGTCCTCTTTAACCTTTTACGGTCGCCATAATGGTTCTACCGAAAGAACCACTGTCCACTGTGGTGGACAAACTGAAGCGGCCGATTTTGCTTCGCTTAAAAGAAGTCGCCCTTTGTGTATATTTTGGGCTCGCAACGTCATTGGTTTATGTTTCTTGAAGAACTACATTGGCCAGGCCATCACTGTCAACATTGATCACCATAGGTCGATGATCACCAACTGCTTTTGGCTCGAATTGAATTATATGGACACCAATGGCATGTGGTTTTAACAGGATGGCGCTAAGTGCTATGTATCTTATGCCACATTGGACTTGGTTATCTTAACCCATAAGTAGCCACCTAATTTATGTGGTACAAACTGCTACCTGGGCCTGGCTGGGACCACTTGTATTTTAACTGAAAATTAACAGCATGTTTAAAAGTTCTTAGTAAGAACAGCCATATGTATATTAATAAAAAAGGTGTTATTTAAAAAAAATAATGGAATAACATTCGTTATTATAAGGTTATTATAAGAAAAAATTATATTTTTGTTTCAATTTAAACATATGAAACAAACATACTCGCATTTTGAGTGCTGAGGACACACAGGACATTTCATTTTCCTTCTAAATTTGGGATTTGTACTTCGTAAGCATGCATTTTTCTTGTGAGTTTTTCACAAGATGAAGTTCTGTGCGAATAAGCCACAAACCACGGCGACCTTCAAGGCCAACATAAACCATTCTAGCGGTCAAATTCCGTCTTATTTATGCGCAAGAGTCATGAAATATTGGACATTTCGGATGCGCATCAACGTTCATTTGCACGACATCATATTCCAAACAATAATGGCATTAAAAAGTGTACGATTTGTGACATTAATTGGAAATATTATATCACTCAAGGGGCCATCTTCCGAGTTGGTGCCAAATTGCCCCCATTTACACTATTTTGAATTGTTGTTCGCCAAACATCTGGCTCCAATTTGGCGATATCTTTTTCAATGTTGGCTTTTGAAGACATAGAAGGTTCGTGGTTTATTTTGATAAGTGCGAGATTCTAAAAAGCTGTTAATCTCCAAAATGGGAAATCGGTGTCTCGAAATCTCCATCGTTGCACGAGCTGTGCGTTCTGTTGAAACCAACAAGATTCGTGGTTTTTCCTGGTAAATACGAGATTTCAAAAAACGCCCAAAGGCCATTTGGAGGACCATTTTAAATGTCCAAAACGGGAGATTACTCGATCTGACAATTTTTTTGTTAATTATTTTTTTATAAAACTGTAGATAGAAAATACGCACTCGCTTAAAGTTGAGGTTGGACAAATTGTCAAAAGGATATTGTATACATTTTTTAGCTTATCCTTTTGTTGCATTTATTCAAGTATATGAAATCGTCATATAGTGACGAACTTGATACTACATGGTTTTTGGGAGTCTTTGTATCATACTGATTGTATTATTTGAGTCTGAAATAAAGCTGTTGAAATTTTCAATATACTCGTATGAACCGGAATCTCCCAAATCAACTGAAGTTGCCTCCCCGACCTTTAGATCGAACAAAAGTCATACTATAGTTTTTCTGGCAAGCAATTCCATCTATATAAAATATTGTTTGTGTTCTTTTATATGGAGTTGAACAAGAAGACGAGGCAGCATAAATATTTGGCAATGTAAAAATTTAAAAACGTGTTTGGCTTAAAAAAAATTCAACAAATAACCATTTGAGGTAACCGGTTCCGCAAAAAAACACCGGTTAATCGACGAATAAACACCGGCACACGGAATTCGTCAAAAGTATAAATTATTCGTAACCGGTTTACTCTCAGAAAAGCAAAAAAACCGGTTAACCGGTTTTCGTGTTATGTTTTTGCATACTCTATCAATTATTATATATTTGGTGAACTAATCAATGGCGAAATTTCCCAAATTTTATGCGAGAGTGACTGTCTGAATAGGAATAGGAGGAGGCAGAGGAGTGCTCTCAATATAAAGTATTTATTAACTTTTGTATATTGTCGTACTAAAACAGTCGAAGCATCCAAATGTTATGTTCAGGCGTGAGAGGGGGTAGAAACGTTCGCTTGTACGTGTAGAATCATCTGGCTTTTGCATGATGCACGGGTCCTTTCACATAAATTATGTATTAATTGTTTGTATGTGGGAAGTTAGAAAAATAAGTGATCAAGTTGTATGGGAGTTACATTGAAATTAAAATCCAAATTCAGGCAGAAAACTACTTGGATAGGAGCGGGGAAAAGGTTACCTCAGGTTACCTAAGAACATTATATAGTTGCCTTTATCAGGAGATCTATAAATATTTAATAAACTATCATGTTGGTTTCCTTAAAAAGAAACGTAGTAGAATCCTACAATCTTTCGTATAATTCCTTATAACGTCATAATTTGAATTTGGCTGCCATTTTTGCAAATTAAGCCAAATGTCACTGTACTTTAACATTTATGATCGCCATGGAACGATGCACACCTTAAGGACGTGGAGTTATTGTTACTGCTTATTTGTAAAATTTTCAGTCTGTTGTTCTATGACATTATCAAATATGACATTACTTTTGTGCCACCCTGTAAATCCCAATTTTATTTTAAGACAATAGGCGCAGCGAAGCATACCGGTCATGGTTAGTAATTTAAAATTGCATTTCTAACATTTGTCAAACAAATGTGGGAAATATTTAATATTTAAGATTATATTTACATCAAAAATAGATGAAGGAATACCACATACCTAAAGCAATATTGAACAATATTACCATAATAAATTAATATTTAAGATTTTAGAAATAATTCCATAATTAAGTCACTGTTCCTTTTATTTTTTGTACCGTCTCGTACTCGTGACTTGAAGATTAATAACGAGGTTTTTTGCTTGATAAAATTTAGAATAATTCATTACAAAAGAGCAAAACTTGGAACGACATCCTTTTGAAAACAAAAAGCATTTAATGCTTCGTTTCTATTTAAGAAGTGACATTATCAATCAAGTAACAAGTACAGAAATGACCTGAATATCTCTCTGTCCGACTGTCTATCTGTCTTTTTGCCCTGCATAACTGACTGTAAATGTGTCTCTGCCTTTGAACTCAGTTACAATAAAGGAAGAAAGGAGTACATTCTCGCTTGTTTAAAGGCACGTCTAACTGATTGCGTTTCATTGTTTGTAGCTTTTTGATATTCTGTTTAGGTTTTTATGTGAAACTTCTCTGATGAATGACGGAATGGTATGGGATGTTGGTTGACTATTTTATGGGTTTTATATTTTTCGCTTTTGTTTTAGTTCCTTCATTTCATATTTAAACAATAACATACGAAGGTGGGTCATTAAGTCCGTGACTTATTGAACTTCCTGCTTTTAACTGCGGCGGCACTACTCCTCCTGGCAACAGACTTCATTCAGTTGGCTCCTGTCAAAATTGGAACAAGCTGCGTCATTTAGTTTGTGTTTGACAGCCATTGACAGTAGACTACCTAGTGATTTGAGGAGATAATGGAAAAAAGTGAAATTCATGTGCTCATTAAGCATTATTTTTTGCGAAAAAAACCATCTCTAGAACCCAGTCGAAACTTGCCCCATAAACTTCAAGGGCAAAAAGTGGTCTACTTAATTTCGTTGTGGTAGTGCAAGCGCGGAAGATGCCGAAAGTTGTGGATGCCCAGTTGAGGTTTCTACACCCAAAGCAATAGAAAAATACCATGATATCGTGTTGGGTGACTGGAGATTGAGAGTGCGAGCGGTTGCGGAAACCATTGACATATCATAGGGCTCAATAGTCTTAATTTTAAATGATCACTGGGGTATGAGGAACTTTTCCACAAAATCAGTGCCGCGTTTGCTAACAATCAATGACAAACGAACCGTTGTTAACAGAGAGCAGTCAAAACAGTGAATTTTTGCAGTTAATTGTCACCAACGAAGGTCAAAATGGGTTTATCAGCCATTAAGTTCATAGCAACTGTGTTTTCGGATATATGCGGTATAATCCACATTGACTACCTTCAGAGGGGTAAAACATTCAATGCAAATATTACGACACCAGGACAATGTAGGCGTGCCAGGGGTGCACAGTTCTCAGTTTCCATGGCCAAATTCCGTAAAAAATCCTAGTGACTATTTCCAAACCTGAAGTAATGACTCGTGGAAAGAGATTCGACTCCAACGATTGGAAGGGATAAAAAAATTGGAGAAACAGTGGACAAAGTTTATAGAACTCAAAAAATACTATGTTGCAAAATAGTCTACTAAGACCGTGTTAGAAAAGTCAAGGACTTATTGACCCACCCGCCTTCATATTAAAATATGATTCCCTGAAGTTGTTTTTACTAACGCATTTAAATTTTTGTTACTTACAGCTCAACTTCCAATGAAATTTTTAAAAGAACAGATTTTTTGACACGTTTTGAAAGCAAAATGACAAAGAAATGAACAGTGACGCCCACTGTTGTAAATTAAACTTTGCGTTGTACGAATATATGCACGAAGAATTCTAATATATATTTTTTTAATTAATATAAATGCAACAATTTCTGTTGCTTTAGTACATAAATTGATGAAAATATATACAAATAAACATGAATTGCAATGCATTCCCTTGAGATCAACATGAACAATGCTCTTGGCAACTCTGAACGAATTTTGACGTTCTTGTGTTTTTTTTTAACTCTAGAAGAAAAATAAATTTTAGAAATAAGTATTGCCTTTGACAGCATTTTGAAAATGAACTTTCACTTTGCTGTACAAACTTCTAAGAAATTGTCATAAAATTCGTATATGCAACTTTCAAGAAAGTACTTTCATATGTAAATGCAAGCAAATGTCTGTTTGAAATTTTCATGTGAATAATTTTTTCTCCATATTTATTTTGTCAATAATTATTTTGTAAAGCACAAAATGCTTGTAAACATTTTATTGTTTAAATTAACTACTTTTTGAATGCATTGATTTCAGTTTTTAATGAAAGAAAAAAAAATAAATCAATTTCAATACATTTTCAAGATTTGTCGCAGTGTGTGTACCGGCAAAGGACAAAAGGCCTTAAGATTGTTATTCCAAGATAGAAAAAGCTATAAAAATTCTTAACCATCTTGCAGAAATATTTAAAGTATTTTTTGTGAAAAAGATTATAAACAGAATTTTGTTTAAAAATCTTGGGCGGATTTTTGAAATTGAAGTCAAAAAAGAAAAGAAACAAAAGAAAACAAACAAGTGCTTTGTCGAATCATTCGTATCCTTCATCAGCGCACGATATTCAAATGTATTGAAAATTTTATTAAACATATTTTTTTTTAGTATTTTCTGTATTTCATTTTCCAAAATCTTTGTACACTTTTTAGCTTAATTTTGTTCCCTTATTTATAACTCCAAATGAAACAAAATGTGGCTGAGATATGATTGAAATTTTTATACATTTGAAAGTCCCAGGCGTGCAAGAGCACGCCTCTGCTTCGCTAGATGTGCGCGCATCCAAAGTGTCAAATTTTCAATGATTCTTGGCATTCATCAAATTGAATTTGACTAATGGCTTGTAACTTATTCGCGTAGACCTGCGACTGAAGAAAATCCCATAAATAAGAAACCTGACGGTGGCCAGTGCTCATCACCATCACCCGAGAGGACCATAACCTCAAAAACCGCTCGTGCGGAATGTCCAATATGGAATGAGGTGTGTGACATTAGCCCTATTAAAACCGCATGTTGTGGTGTCCATATCATCTAATTCAAACAGCACAGACGTTGTCTGATTGATCTTCAATAGAATAATAATTAGGCGAAAATTATCACCTTGAAAACCACTAATGTATACCAAAAAACTTTTCTAAATTCCGGAATTATATTTTACGTAAACAATTATCCCACCATTTAGCTTTGCTGCACCTTAAGAAACTTCTCAAGCTTCCTCAGCCAGTTTTTCATTTCTTATTCTACATTCAAGGTTAAGGGGCAATAGGGCTAGAGACAGAGTCAGGCATAGCAATTCATCTGATATTCCTTTAGATTGATCAGCTTACATCATAACGTGTCTATATTCTTTAATTAAAAAGCTGTATACCCGAATGCCCTTGCATAAACTTTGTGTCAGAATTACCATCCCCACTTCCCATTCTTCCAATTTATTAAAAGCCCTAAATTAATTTCATTTTAATAGTCTCTTTTGAACAAAAAAGAAACGGACAACGCCTTCGTATCATGTAACCAAAACCTTAACTATACTCCCTCAATCTAATCAGCCAAGTAATTTTTTCTTTTTATTTTTGACACCAAATGTTCGATTTCTTTCTTATTTATAATTAAAAAAGGCCATTCCATCCTCATAGAATACAAACGTGTTGACATTTAATATCCTTTTCTTGGACAGAAGGGCTAAATTAATGATTGGCTTAAAAGAAAATTATAGACTAAAAATACATACAACGAGGAACCACAAAATGAATTTGTATACCATACTATGTAATCAGACTTTAAATACATACAACAAATACAAATGCTAATAATGGTTCACAAACATTAGAGAAAAAATAATTATTGATTATCAGGGCAACAAAAAAAAAACCGAAATTCGGGTCTTCCAATGGTGACTTTAAACGCCTGACAGCGGTCATACTGTCTGCATTTGTCTATTTGGCTGTCGTTTATTCAGTCTATTTTGCCAAATCACCATGGACAGATATAGTGGTCATCAAGACGTACAAATGAGAACTGTATTTTCTATTCGGCCAACTTCCCGCTCGTTTTGCCTATTTTACTGTTGCCATAATTGTCCTATCGTAAGAATTATGTAGTATGGTAGAAAAATTTGAGTCCACCGGTTCAATAAACGAACACAAGTACGGGGATGAAATGCAACATGTGCCAAAAACTTTGCCGCTGTCCGTGAGTGTGTGGGAAATCGAAGGCAGCCGATTTTACAACACCGTGTATTTGCTGAACAGACCCTGGGGCAGTTCGAAACTGAGTATAAAAAATTAATTTTCAATGATGAGGTCCATTTTTTGTTGAATACGTACGTCAACAAACGAAGTTGTATAATATCAGACCAAGCAACACGCTGTCCAACAGTGTCCAATGTTTGCTGTGATTTTGTGGTAATGGCGTCATCGATTTATATATCATTGATTGGCCAGGTCATCATGTAGATCATTCCAATTTGGACATTCTGCACGAGCGATGTGAAGACGTGTTCATCTCATGTGAAGTGATGTGAACTGATCGTGCGACTTATACTCATACTTAGACCCGTTAAACTTTCTTGTGGGGTTTTCTTAAGTTGCAGTTGTATGTCTCTCAAAGCCAATTTAACCCATTTCATCGGACAAATTCAGCCTGATTTATGTAAAGCTGATTATTTCAGATGGTACACAACAACCAAAAAAGCAGCGTCGGAAATTTGGACAATGTTATGTTTTATGCTTAGGAGGGTGGCTTAACAAGTCCGTGAATTTTTAAATCAAACGCAATTTTCGGTAAAAATCGTTTTATTTTTCATAGTCTCCTTTAAATTCTATACACAATCTTATTTTCCCTTCCAAAAAATAAGATTTGTCGATGTCATCCAAATTGGTATTTGTTTGTGGTATGATTTCATCGTTGGAGTCAAATCTCTTTCCACCAAGTCACTCAGGACGAAATACGGAGAAGAGGGCAGATGAGGGAGCAATTCGTAGCCAAATTCATGAAATTTTTTCATAAAAGCTGCTTATGAATGCATTCCTGTTGTATTGTCCTTTTGAAAAACAATTTTTTGGCCGAATGCAGTCATTAAAACGACCCAATAAGTTGGTATATTATTCGCCATTAATTGCATTATCCTTTTGAAGGTAGTCAATGTGAATTATACCGCATGCATCCAAAACTTTACTTGCTGGCAAACCCACCATGGCTTTCTTTGGTGCCGATTCACCCTGAAAAATCCATTGTGTTTACTGTTTTTTGGTATATGGTGTCTTATAGTGGAACTACGTTTCCCCAACGATTGCGGAACGGCACAAAAACTCGTTCATATTGCGGTTGATCAACGCCAAACACTCCTGCGAAATTGTATACAATTGCGTTTGTAGTCGATTGTGAGTAAATGCGGCACCCATTTTGCCGAAACCCAAGTAATTATTCAAAATTTGATCCACTGAGCCATGTGATATGTCTATGGTTTCCACAATCGCTCGCACTTTCAATCTTCAAGAACTCAACTGAGCGTCCAGAACGTTAACATCTTCCGTGCTTGTACACGACCTTAACGAAATCAAAAACCCATTTTCCCATCGATATTGATGGTTCAGAATTCCCATAGTATTTATCAAGCTCAGCTTTCGTTTGTTTGAGTGGTGAGGGTTTTCCGCATTTATTCTTCAAGTCACGTGGTAGTCTGCTTATCAATGTCTGTCCAATGCGAACTAAATGGCAGGTGCCTCTTGACGAAAGCAGTGCTGTCCTTGTCTTCAATTTAATTTTATACTTTTTATTTATTTTGTAAAACTTTCCTAAAATTGAAATTTTCATCAATTTAGTTAAAATTCGAGTTTTAAATTCTTTAATTTAGATTAAAAATTTTCCTCAAAACACTTTTGTTTAGAAAGAAGTAACGAGAAACCAATTACAATACCAGAGCGGAATAGTAGTGGTTTCGATGGCCGTTTCACCGTCGTTATCTACATGGGAATTTCGCAATAACATTTTTTAAACATTTCGTTTTTTTCTTTAAAAATAATTATGTTAAAGATGTAAAAACATACACAAGAACACTGATGATATGGCGACCATCAAAAACATTACAGTTCCGTTCTGCTAGTGTAGTTGACTTGTCCTTAATTTTTCCTTAAAAAACTAGTTTGAGAAAAAATATTAACTTGAACTTTGGATTTCGGCACTAATTAGGATTTCAATTTAAGCAATAAAACCTGAAAAATTATGTAAAATAATTAAATGTCTTAGAATAAAGGAAACAAATTTTCTAAAATATATTTCTGCGCTCATTTCTTATGTAAATTCCACAAAAGCTTTAAAAGAAAAAAAATATCGAATATATAGTTCTGCCATTTTAAAACAATATTTAAACTTATGACCTCTTGTACACGTTCGTCCTTTCATGATGTTGCACTTTCTAACAAGAATAACTTCTCGTAGAATTGTGAGCAAAAGTACAAAGAGGATGATGTTCGCTTCTAAACACAAGGTGGCGCAAAATTAATGTCATTACTTGAATCGGATGCCATTTTTTTTTGCAAAAGTGAGGTTATAATTTTTAATTAACTACCAGTTCCAAAATGGATACATATAGATACACTTATGATGTAGATATGTGGGGCATTAGTTCTCAATAAACCCTGGAATTATTTGATAAATTTCCAGTCTTTTATTGTAACGAAGCGTGAATGTTGTCGTCGTGACGAAGACCATTTGATGATTATGCTAAAAAAAATTGGTCTTCTGGGACACAGAGAATCCACAAGAAATGCATGAAGAACCATTGCTCCCCTCTTAATAGCAGGCTGGTGCACACGCCGATGACACCGCCCCACCTGTAAATGGTGAGCGTTACAGGTAATTGCTGCATTTGGTCTCGATCATTATTTCAACAGGACAATGCAACTGCTCACACAGCTCTGGTAACGACAGATTATGAAACACCATTTTTAAGGTAGAGTGATCTGCCGTTTTGGAGATATGAACTGTTCGCTCAGATCGCTAGATCTAACAGCATGAGACTTCTTCCTTAGGGTCTTTTAAAAGTCTCGCATTTACTGCCAGAAACCACAACCTGGCAAATTTTGAAAGCTGACATTGAAGAAGAAATGGCCAATTGAAGCCAACCATTTGAGTGACATAATTTTTTCCAATTAATGTCATCAATTTTACAGTCTCTAATTAACTTTTCATGAAAACAGAGCTCATTTTTTCATCTATAGCAAAAAGGCTGTCAATTCAAATTATGCCATTACCTTTGCATTACTCTGTATATGTTACTTTCTTTTCAATTGGTTACATTTAAGAAAAAAGTTTTTGTTACCAAAACTTTTTGGGCCTGGCAATTTTGATCAAAAATGTTTCGAGACGTTTTAAGGGAATTAAATTGAAGTCCACAACATAAGTATAGATAATAAATAAATTTGTTTTAGATGGAAACAAATTTCTGTACACACCTCGTATATGGTGTCTGTATATTTTTGTTTGTCCTGCTTATCGTTGCAATGAAAGCAAAACCCGCAGCCAGATAGTTAAAAAAAACTTTGACTCGAACGCCTTTTTTTAGCTAAACAAATACATATTAAAAAGCCAATTTAATTAAATTCAAACTGATTAGTAAATAAGTAAAAATTCGACAAACACAGACAGTCATCACACAAATTGGCCTTCTGTCGATAAACAATCACATCATAATAAATTAATGCCTTTTAATCGACAACTCTTTCATTTCAAATACCCAACTGTCACATTTCCCACAATGTATTTATAAATTAATAACAACAAAATCAACAAAATAAATTAAATATGAACATATACTTGTATATAAAAAAATGACAACAACATCCTAAACACACAATGTAAAACTAGCGGTGATATTGGGAGCAGAAGGCACGACTAATCAAATATAAAGACCCACAAAATGTAAAATACCCCCGGAAAGAGAAACAACAAAAAATAAATGCATTGTATCATTGGATGTGTGTGTGTGTGCGTGTATGTTTATGTACCAGTGAATGGAAATGTGTGCAAGTTTGTGGGCCGTTTTATTTTTTTATTTCTCGTTATGAGGGTGCTGAGGTAGAGAAGTGGAGCCAAAGCCACAAGGCAACAAAAACGGGAAAACCACTACTAGAGTATATGGGTATAAATTACACACACACTACTTAATGGAGGCATTCAAATCTGTGATATGGGTAATACATATTCAATGTGTTTGTTTCTTGTTATTTTAGCGATATCTATGCACTGCATGACGTCACAGACGCACTGTAATAAAGGCAGTTTGTAAAGCACTTGAATTATTAAAAATATATACTGGTATTAAGAAAAAAAGTTCAGAAAAGAAGATTTAATTACGAAAATGATTGTATCAACCAGAAAACATATTTACACGAGTATTCAAATTTATTTATTACACTCATTTGAACATTTAGAGACTTCAATATAAACACACCAATTATACTCCGCTTTCATTTTATTTTTCCACTTTTTTAAACTTTTTTTGTTTTTTTTTTTTTTTTTTTTTGGTTGATTGAACTTTTTATATATTTATGAAATTCTGAATAAAATGGTATATTGCAAATATTTTGTATATAAACAAATTTTTTTTTTTATAATATGGTTAAACACATATAACTCTCTATCTTGCAAAATGTCAAAAACAGCAAAGCAGAAGTAAATAAAAGTAATCAAAACAAATGAAAAAATTTTGACATTCAACAACGAAAAAAAATTAATAAAACGTTATGAGCTGCGCTGTAAAATCCAGCTGTTATGATTTCTCTTTGATTAAAGACCTACAGATGAGCTGGCATAGTCAGTAGCGAATTATCAGCCAGTTGGCTTTTTTGAAATATACAGAAATAAAATCTTTTTCTAAATTGGCAAAACTGTTTTAAATAATTTATTTATAAGATATTCTAGGCCAAGGACTTGAATAAAGTCTTATATTACAACATAAAATTCACTCAATTATCCCTAATTCAATTAAGCGGAGATATCAATTATACGAAATCGATAATGAAAGAAAGATTTTTTTCTGTAATCTATTAACCGTGACTATAGTTACCAACTATCCGGGATTGCAAAGTATCTGTTTACTTTGCCAAATTTGTTTTAAACCTGGCAACAATAAAGTCAATTTGCTTCAAGTAGATGCATTCCTTCTTTGTTTGCATGATTTTCCTCAGCTGTTTGTAATTCAATTTGAGCAGTGCAGACTCATTTCGTACGATTTGAGAATGTAAGATAAGACGATTTGACAAGTCACCGAAGTGAACTCAGGAATCTAAAGCGGCCTAGAAATCAGCTGATCTGGCGTATAGATGGAGCAAGTAGTTTAAAAGCAATTACTTGGTGAAAGCGGCAGTTTTATACACGTAAAACATATGTTTGGAATATCAAGACGTCACGATATTTAGTATTTCTTTTATGGAGCTTTCGAAAATAAACGATCTTAATGAATTTGTGAACATAGAAAAAATTGGTCGTCGTTCTGTAATTCAATACTTTCATTTGAAAGGTCTCAGTCCAATCAATGTTAAAGTTGAGCTAGGGCAGTCTGCTCTCTCGTTTACGACTATTAAATATTAATCCGCAGAAATTAAACCAGGCCGTATGAGCTGCCAAGATGAACACCGTATTAGTTGACCAATTGAAGTGTCCACAACAGACAAGCTTATAAAAACCTCTAAAATGGTATTGGATGATCGTTGGCTAAATATGCGTGAGTTAGTCTAACTGATGGGCATTTCAGAAAGTGCTATCCATTGCATATTGACCGAAAATTTGAAGATGAATGCCACATTTACTCACAATGGAACAAGAACAACGTCGTAAAGTTGTTTCCAAACAGTGTTTGGCGATGCTTCACCGCAATAAAACCAAGTTTTTGAATCGATTCGTAATAATATATGAGACATAGGTTCACTATTCCACACCTGAGACCCAGGAGCAGGCAAAGCAGTGGACTGGAATGAGAGAACCGTTCCTAAGATAGATAAAGTTCCATCTACAGGCAAGGTGATGGCGTCTGTTTTTGCGACGCGAGTGAGATATTTTTTTTAATAAATTATCTTCAAAAAGGAAAACAATTAGCGGCAATTATTATGCGAACTTATTGCAAGCAGCGTATAAGTGATCAAATCAGGGGGGAAAATGCCGCATTTGGCGAAAAAGAAAGTGTTGTTTCATCAAGACAATGTACCAGTTCACAGATTCACTATTGTGATGACCAAATTCAATGAATTAAAGTTCGTTTTGCTTCCCCACACCCCTTATTTACGAGACTCAGATTCCTCAGACTGTTTTCTATTTCCAAACTTGAAAAAATTGTTCGGTGGTAAAAGTTTTGTGAAGAATGAGGATGTGGATGGCTATTTGCAGGAGGTGGACAGTTCTTCTAATAAACTGGGTCTCGAAGCTTTCAATATCGCTGATAAAAGTGTATCATCAAGCTAAAAGGATATTATTTTGAGAAATAAAGAAAATTTTCTTCAAATTATTTCAGTTTTCTTTGTTAGATCGGCTAGACCGCTCTCGTAAGATGATATTTGCACTTGTTCAAAAACAACACTTCAAAATACCATAAATGCATCAAGAACTTTACTAGAATTTTTTTTGGTGAAAGATTCAGCCTCTTCGAATATTGCGGAACAAAATAAAATACCAGTTTACGCTATACAAGGGAAGCTGTCGAATTGGTTGTCATTTAATCAGTCTATGTTGTAAATTCACTAGGAACGGATAAAACGTTCAACAACACGTTCAAATGATCAAATTGTTTTATCAAAGTGGGTGTTCGGATCGGGCAACATTCCGCGCCCTTCGCCCATTTATGATCGCCATAATCGTCCTCCATTTCTGGGTACGTGAACTAAAAATTTTGCAAAATTCGGGACGATACCATTACATACGAATTCCCATGCATCCAGAAAAGGTATGTACTGTGTGTATTTTGAGCTGGCGGCGTTATCGACCCATACTTCTTTGAGAACGACATTGGTCAGGCCGCCATCAGCGTCAACGGCGAACAAATGTATAACGACATATGGTTTCAAGAGGACGATGCTACGTGTCACAGCGCTCATGCCACATTGGACATTCTGCATTTTTGATTTGAGGTAATGGTCATTTCACCCTTAAGTGATGTGAACTGGCCATTGTGATCGCGCGATTTTACCTCCGTTCGACTTTTTCTTGTGGGATTTTCTTGAGTCGCAGGTCTATGTGAATAAGCCCCAAAACACAGGGGCTCTTGAAGCCAACAGAACCCATGCTTTCGATCAAATTCAAAGTCATGGAGAATTAGTAATTTTTAATGTGCGTTACTCAGCGAAACCGCGGAGGACATTTCTACAATTTTATATTCCATATATAATGGCATCGATAGGCCTTTCAAATGAATAAATCTCTTAATGATTTCTCTCACTCACTTTGTTTTATTTTAATTTAAAGATATAAAGCCTCCAATTAAAAATCCTTATTTTCAACTTTCCGAAAAATATGGCTGAAGTCTTAGCGAATATCATCTGCCTTAATATGGAAAAGAAATATTCGGTAAACGAAAATTCACGCAAGATTGAAATAGAAGAAAATTTAATTTGGTTTTGACTTTGTTTCGATTTCAACTAATTCTAAACAAAAGGTGTAGAGACAACAAGAGATTTCAATTAAGAGATGTGAATTTACGCCTTAATATTTTTTGATTGTTGCAGATTTAATTTTATTTTTTATATTTTTTCTATATTCGTTGATCTTATTTTGACATTCATTAACTTTTTTCTTTTTAATTTCTTTCAGCTTTAATGTGGTAAGTCTCTGAATAGCGAAGTAAATAACTTATTCTAAAACCGATTTACATATTCAATATTAACAATTGCAATGGCTACAAAATTAGGCTGGATGAAATGTTTGAAAATGATAAAAAAAAACTAAATTCAACTTCCGATCATTGATAATTTTAAACAATTAAGAGTGGCCCATTCGGCTGTGCTGGATCGTATATATCCTTTAACAAGGCATAGTATTCATTGAAAATACAAGTTTAAAAATTATGTTTTTAAAGTTTTTTTTAAAGCTTTTTGTTTGTTTTATGTCTCAAACTCATGCAATTATTTTTTGATCGCCTCATTCAATTATTTCTAGATCGGTTCTTTGAAGAAGGTAGCAGATCGATAATTTAAATTTCTACTCTTGAAGATTTTATAGAGCTTTTCTTTTGATAAATTCCTCAATCTCTTAACATCTAATTATTTATAAAAAATATAATTAAAAATACATTTTTTTTTAAATTTTACATCCTTTTTTCTATTTATTATATTTTTCAATCTCTTTGTACACTTGAGCTTCATTTCATTCAATTATTTATAGATCGTTTTGTTAAAATAGGTGGCCAATAGATGTTTCTAATATCTACTTAAAAAAACTGATAGGCGTAATTATAATATTCATCCTTATCTACCATTAAACTATAGTTTTTACAATTTCGAATTCAATAAACCTCATAGATCGATGTGTTTTATTAGTCATACACATTATGACCCATGATTGTGATCCTATGAAAGATATATCAATAAATTTACTAACGTATCGAAGTCTTTTTTATAAAAAAAATAATAAATAAAAATAGTAATACATTCAATTATGTGAAGAAGCCTTCCATCCACAGGCCGTAGAAATATTGAAAGTTGTTAAAAATAAATATTTTATTTGAAAATGTATTATTTATTGTTGGCTTAGTCTGATTATATGCCTGCTAACCAAATCATCAGTTTTCTTTAGCCTAATCATATATGAAAAACATCCAAGCTCATATACTTATACAAAGATCCTCCAATACTATATGAGAATTCTATAGAATTCAAACATATTTTCATATTTGTGATTTACAAAACATTTGTTTGTAAGCTTTAGGGGAGCTTTATATTTTTTACACTATTCGACTTATATGTTTTGTAAATCATAAGAATAAAAATGTGATTGAATTCTATAGAATTCTCATATAGTATTTGATGATTTTTTTTGCACAAAAATTTATAAGTTTTAATGCTTTTCAAGCATGAGTCGGCTGAAGGTCACCGATGAGTTGATTAGAGCCAATGAAATTTGTTAAGTAATATCTCGAGTAATGAATGTAATGAATTAATATTTTACTTTTATAAAAATGACCTCGAGCCTAATATATTAGTCAATACTTTAATCAGAAAAAGATCGAACAATATCATATGAATAAATTATTTAAAAAAAATGTTTTGTTTGTTGTTGCTTTAGCTGTTCATATGCCGATATTTCACTGATCGCTAAACCAAAGCGTCAATGAACTTTGAAAACATTCAACCACGTATGGTTTAGCGACCAATGAAATGCCGCCATTGTATGAACAGCTAAAGCCACAACAAACAAAACATTTTGCAAAAACTCTAATCATTTTAACAATTAGTTGGGGAGAATATTCCGAAATAATAAATTTCAAAATTAAGAAATTATTTTAACTTTTCAATTTTCAAAATTTCAACATTAATTATTTTATTATAGTTTTTAATACATTTACGTACAACAGCTAGAAACACGTTTATTGTTGTTATTCCCTTAGGGGGAACAAACAATGCCTAAATTATATATTATGTAAATCTGTGTATTCGATCGAAGAACCTGGGTTCGTGTCCCAACTGTGGCAGGTATTTTGTTATTCACAGTAAAATTAAATTTATATACTTTTTTAATTTCAATAGCAAAGGAGTAATTTTATTGAAAAAAATGTAAAAAAAGTAAATAGTTTTTAACATGTACGAGTATGTAATGTGTATGACAATATTTTTGAAAATGGGTTCCATCACAAAATTAATCAATTTCAATGGGGATACGCCCCTTTGTTTAAAACATAAGTATGTATTTTTTTTTAACAAAAATTTTTTATGAAAAATAATTTTTTCTGGCCCAATTTGGCTGAGCAATATTAATAACAATGTTTGCATCTGGAGAACGAAGCGTTCTCCAGATGTCATGCAACCAGTGATGGCAAGAGATTTTTACAGAAATCCCTACGCTTGTGAAAAAATCCCTTTTTCCCCCCAAAAAAATGGGATTTGTCTCTACATTTCCTCCTATGCTCTTCGTCGTAATACCTTACAAGAAGACATAAGGTTTTTTTAGGAAACGTCACTACGTCCATGAGTATATTCGAGAGTTTCTGATTAGAATTTTCTCTTGTTCTCTGCCTAAAATATTAAGAATAATTTTCGAATATTTGCTTCGCCCTAATTGAAATTTTTTTCATTATTGAAGAATCAGGTATAATTTCTTTTAATAGTGCATTAAGTGATCAATGACTTAAAAAGCTTAATTGTTTTCAGAAAATAATTTAAGCGTCATTGTTTTCTCCTGGTATTTGTTTGTCAAGAAAATCCATTGTTTGGGTTTATGTCCATTTAGGCATTGACATTTTTTGCTGAGATCTGACTTACACCAATTTAATATTTTTTCACAAGTCTCGCATCATCTTTGGCCGGCTCCACCCTCCCCAATTAGCTTCTCCTCTCTCAACCAACTTTAGAAAAATCATTATTTTCTGCATTTCTTTGAAGTGTTTTCAGCGCTATGGATAGACGAATCAGGTGTTTTTCTAAAATTAATTATTTTTTAATTTATAAGCAAGAAAAGTTTTTGTTTACTTGTCATTGTTGTGAAAGATGCCACCTACGAGTACTTACTTGCTTCATACTATAGAGGCGTTACCAGATTTACGAATTTCTAATGCTACAGTTAAAAAACTATATATTTTTAATTTTTTTTAGTTTACAGTTGGAAAATATATAATTTTTAGTTGTTAAAATAAAAAAATATCCACAATTCGACAAAAGTGAAATATTTCCCCGCATGGCAACTTTTTGAATGAAATCCCTACAATAAGGGCAAATCGCTACACTTGGCATCACAACATGCAATTGCCTTAATTTTTATCATAACGGCATATCTCCACAAGTAGAGTTCATAAAAAAATTCTACTTATAAGTATGTATGTATATTTCAAATCTGTTTGAGACAAATATTTTGGTCAGTAAAAGCAAAAAAAAAAAAATCCGCCAACAGATAGAAATTAATTTTTTTTTTTTTTAAGTAGCGAGCTAACTTGTACGAGTCAATCGCATTTATTTTCTTAAAATCGGCTACAATATGAAGCAAAGCACTGTGCATCGGCACAGTTTTTGTTCTTCCCATGACCGATTTGTCATACATAAGTACTTACGTTGCACGTCGTTGCCTATTTCGAACGACTGCCTTGTTATTTTTCCTAAAATCATCATCCCTTTGAATGTAGAGAAAAAAACCTCTGTATAAATTTTTTTGTTGTTGTTTGTTTTAAAAATTAATGACATTTTAGTCTTAATGACATTGAAACATAACAACTATAAACTGCACTTTTTTAGTCAACAATTCGCTTTGCTGGCAAAGTCATCAGCTGTCGTTTTACTTGCAAGATATTGTTCAAATGAAATGGAAGTAAAAAATAAAAACAAAATAAAAGAATCAACTACGGCTTTTAATTACAGTCATTGTTAGTAAAAATAAGGCGAAAATGAAATTTAAGTACACAATACATTACAATCAACGTCTTTATGTGTGTGTATAAGTATATGTATGTATATATATATGTGTGTGTGTGCGTATTGATTTTCAACGACAACATTACAAAACCCTAGTAAAAATAAGGCGAAAATGAAATTTAAGTACACAATACATTACAATCAACGTCTTTATGTGTGTGTATAAGTATATGTATGTATATATATATGTGTGTGTGTGCGTATTGATTTTCAACGACAACATTACAAAACCCTAGTAAAATATAAAACAGCTTTGATGAAAGCCATTCATTCATTCGGTGCATGTTAAATTGAATTTGATGAGGTTATTTGCCACAACCCTGTCATACACTAAATTTAACACCGACAACGACGTCTCTCTTCCAAATGCCACTTGTGCTCAATTCACATGTAGCGGCCGACACTTTGTTGCTTTCCTCTTTTTCTTTCCGCTAAAATAGAAATCTAAATTCGTGCCATTTTTACACAATTGATGTCAAATTTAGTGTAAATGATTTTATGAAAAAGTTATTAGAAATTGTTGTACACACACACACGCGCACACACACTCCCATACAAAATATTATTATTAAATGTAATTTACCCACGAAACTTTTTTCATTATGATTTCTCTACATCCATTCAATTGAAGTCGCATTTTTTGTGGGCATTTATGGCAGCAGCTATCAGCCAAGAAGCGAATAACAAACTGAGTGCCCCAATATGGGCGGGGGGTAGTTTCTAAAGTGCTTTTTGTTTTGTTGTTGCTACAAATGCAATTTACATTTAATGTGATAAAATTATGAGATTCCATATGAGTGGCTTGAAAAAATAACAGATTTTTTTTGTTGTAATTTGATATAATTTTCCTTGATAATTTACAATATTTCAAATTATTTTCAAACGCACTGAAGTTTGTTCACACATGTGTATATCAATAAGGGTCATACACAAAATAACACTCGAGGGTAAATACTCGTATGATGAAAATGTTTATGGATCACACATTCATGTGTGACAGAATTTATGGTTACGGTTACGGTTTTGGGTCCATAAAACAATTTTATTAAGTCACACTACTTAAAAATAAAAAAAAAATATATATAATAAAATTATTTATTTTGTATAACATGGCATGAAATAATTTTCTGTAAAAGAAAAATAGTTCCATTAGAAATATTGTTATGAAAAAATAGAATGACAAGTGTGAACGATGAGGTCTAATAAGTGATTTATCAAAAAATTCATTGAAACTTGTCTAAGGGAGAAGATATGATAATGACATGGTTGCGACAATTATGTTATGATCTCTGCAAATGGCAAAAAAAATTATTAAATTTGAAATATATCATGATTTTTTATATTGGTTCATAAACAAATTGGTTCATAAACAAATTATTTTATATTGGTTCATAAACAAATTATGGTTGTGTGCTGAACTGATATGAACAACTCTGAACTAAGAATAACGAGTGTATGCACTAACTAAAAACAGAATAAATAAATAAATAATTCCGGCAGAAAACCGACTACAATTTAAAGAGCCAGTCAAATATATTGCAAAACTAAAGTAACTATCGTATACTTTAAAACCCAATATAATCAATTTCTACTTTAACTCCCAGGAGAGATTCAAATGCCTTCTTCAATTAAAAAGTTTGAACCTACAGTAACAATAATTCCAGGTCCTTCTCTTTCCAGTAAAAGCCTTCGCTTACAATAAATTGTAATTTATTTAAGAGACTTACCCAACCCATTCAATGAGAGTTGTTTCGTATAAATTTTAGTAATTGTATTATAACAAAATTCTTAAGATTTCATTTCATTTTCTATGGCTTTAACACGCCATAGAAAAAATCATGTTAAAGAGTATAAAAAAGGGAGCATGTGAAGTCAGAATATTTAACTTGCCTCAATCGCCTATTGTAAGTTTCACTAAAGGAGTTTAGCTTCTGTGTGTATCAGAGAATCGGCCAAACATCTTCGATTTTATGTAGACTCCAGCTGAAATGGTGTGTTTTTTTATTTGTTCATTACAAATATGAAATGAAGGCTTTTTTAAAATATAATTCTGGCGAAAAGCACTGACTTCAACACAAGGCGCCAATCGAATATATTACAAAAGCAAATATACTACAGAAATACTATAGAAGCAAATATGCTTTAGAAATGATTGAAATGCCTACTTAAATAAACAATGTTGAAAATAGTTGGTGCAGTTATGTTATATAAATTATTTGGGGGCGGCTACATTGTCCGTTTGATTACCACTAAAATTTCTGTGAAATAAAACTGCAAGCTACACTTTTTTTCATAATCGATCCATAAATGGAGAAGATGTGCGATAGTCAATTAAAGCAATTTTCCCGACACCAAACTGCAAGCAAACCCTTTCGTACAAAAAAATAATTGTGAAATCATTCCCACAAATGGAAAAGTTATGCGATGATCCATTTTTCGGGAGGACAATTTGCCCGTCCGACTTCCAAAAAATAGTATAGAATCAAACTACAAACAAACCCTTAAATTTTTTTTAAATCGGTCCATAAATAGAGAAGTTATACAATAACCAATATTTTTGGGAGGGCAAATTACCCATCCACTTAAAAAAAAATTATGGCACCAAAATGAAAGCAAAACCTTTCACAAGTTATAAAGTTTTAGTACAAACATTAAAATTAAAAAAGTAAATACTTACACACGAATTGTATGTAACCTCTCCTTTTTTCTTAAAGTCGCTGAAAATACATGCTAAACTTAAGTTAACTGACCTTCGTAGACTAGTAGGTAGTGTACTAGACTCGTAGTGCAAAGGTCGCAGGTTCGAATCCTGCCGCAGAACTTTGGCAGTTTGTGTTTGATAATTAAAAGGGAGCGCACAACAAGCCTTCACTGGCTTAAGTGTATGTCGTATGACATGGGCTATCACATCCCTCCAATCAACCTAACCTATCCTAAGTTAATAATTCACTCAATATTTTTTCTTTAATTTCATTAACTTAAATAAGCAATAATGCCCCCAAAACTTTGTAAAAAAATGTAGTACATTACAATTTCAAAAAATTTTTTTTAAACTTGTCACCGTGAGTTTTATCAGGCCTCTAAGAAACATCTAAATGGCATCGTGTAAACAAGCAACTTATTTCATGTAAAAAAAAATCATTATGATTGAATGAAAAGTTTAAGGATTTTTAAGGACATTTTTTCAACGTTGCCTATAGGCCACAGCGAGCATGAGAGGGTTAAATACGCAAAAAATCATATTAACTTTTTGTTTTCGGTCTACATATAAACTTTGTTGTGATGTTTTGTTAACGTTTTGACTTTTTTTATAATAAAAGTTCTCATTTATTTTAAATAGTTTTTGTGTATAAGCATGCAACATTTTACTTTTTTCAAATATAGCTGACAATTTCTAATGAGCATCTGCGAAATGTTAGACAATTAGCAAAAACAGTTTCAAAAGTTGGTTCTTAATATGTGAATAATTGTGTTAAATGTTGTGTATGTTCTTTTCAATATATTTTAGGATGTTTCCAATTCCAGCAACAAATTTTTCTTCAAATGCAGAAGAAGTTTATAAGAAAACAATTAAATAAAATATTTTCCTAATGATGCCTAGTTCTGGTGAAATACTGAAAAAAAAATTAATAAAGAAAACTTCTTTAAATTCAAAAAGACCTGCTGCTGGAATAAACATTCGAGTATTTTCATAAATAAAAACGGTGGAAGGAATTTTAAATATATTAAAAGAAATTATTATAATTTCTTATATCAGTTGCAAGATTTTTCATTGTTTATTTGTTGTTCAGTGTATTGGAAATAAAAAATTTTGTTAAAAGAAAAACAAATTTTGATTTGGCAAAGATTTCTCAACACTGTGAAATTAATATACATACATATATACTTCTCGTATTGTTATTCCATTGCAATTTAGTTCAAGAGACTGATTTTTATTTAAAACTGATGCCCAGATAGTGGAACAAAAGGATGTGAATGCTGATGAAGAGGTCGTATCGGTCTCCGCAATCAGCATCGTATTCCGTTCTGCGTGTCGCGCTAGTCTCGATTAAATTTTTTTTGCTCATTCATTGCAGTAAAATGCTTAAAATCTCAAAACTTTCTTCCTTTCGAATTAAGACAGAATTATAAAACAAATTTATCATTTATGTTTCACAGTATATTTTAAGAATGTCTTGCTGGAGAGTGTAAAAATTCGTCATGACTGAATATACCATTAGTTTTCTGGTGTTTTTTTTATCAATTAAAAATTCTTGGTCATTTTCTATTATCATTAGAATACAACTATTCGTCTTATCTATGATGCAACAAGGCAAACAGGGAACCCTTCGAAAGATATTTTAATTATCTGAAGGCGACGAACAACACTACTTATCTATATACATTTTTAATATGTTCGAATAAGAGCATTGTCGTAGCTAGACATTTAATTTGGGGGTGAGTCGAACACATTATTTTAAATTTTTAATTTTGTTATAATTTTTGTAAAATTTGTGGTGATTGATTTCTATAAGTAAATGAAACCAATTTGGGTTACTGAAATGATTCGAATAATAATATTTATTTCCACACACAACAAAAGTTTTAATAATATTTTTTTTAATTTTAATAATTCCGGAAAAGAGACAAGACCACCCCCAAATGTCCTAACTACGCCAATGAGGAAATGTTTTTGTCCATCAGTCCGTCTATCTTTTCATCGTTGTAATGACGTTTTGTTTTGTTGGTATCTAAGTATTTGAAATATCTTTCCATAGGGACTCATTTACTTTCCTTGTCTTCACCTCTTTTTGTTCCCGAATAAGTTTAATTACTGTGGCTTTATCCACTTCTTGATAACTAATTATTGTTATTCAAAGAAATGTTCATACAATAAATAAAAAAAATAATTTTAGTCGACCATCACTTGGGATTACAAATTCAAACAAAACACCTTGCATGATTTTCAAGGTATGAATATGAAATGTGGAAAAACAGCAGGTTCAAACCCACCATTAAAGGACACGTATTGAAAAGGATTTAATGTTTTCTTTTCTAAATAAAATGTTTTATATCTCAATCAACTTACTATCGAATTTATAAAAAAATGTTTCCGTTTCTTAAAATTTTGTATGAAAATTTAATTAAAAATATATATTATTTTATTAAAAATGTTGTACTCTGAAAGGATTAAGTATTATATTCTGATTGTACTATAATTACTAGTTCATACTAGTGCAAATAGTAACAGTAAATGTTTTGAAATGCTACATCCGAATTTAAATCTGCAAGCTTTCAGTGGCTGCAGTTATAGGTTTTAATCATAAAAATAGTATCAAAATCAGCCGATATGACGTACAGATGGCGGCAATAGTCTGAATCAGGGACCGAAAATAACTGTTATATTTTTATTTCAGAGCAAAAAGGTTAGGCAAAAATGCCCTTTATCTGCATTTGGGAATTTGTAACCATTATCGTGACTTTTATATTATATTGGTTCCGCAACTGATTAATTGAGAAAATAAAAATTTTGGTTACAAATAACCATTACATCAACCAAAAAAAATTTTTTTGGTTGAAATTAACCATTATAGAAAAAAAATTATTTTTTTGTATTTATCAAATTCGTTATTCGAGATATTCTCCAAAATAACCATTTTAATATTATATTGTTTGTTGTTGGCTTAGCTAGGTATATGCCTGCATTTCATTGGCGCTAACCAAATCATCAGTACCCTTTAGCCAAATCATGATTGAAAGCATTCAAATCTTTTTTGGTTGAAATAATGGTTATTTTCGACCAAAAGTTTTTTTGGTTCATATAACGATTATTTATAACCAAAAAAAAAATATATCTCATTTCAATTGGTTAAAATAACCAAAATAAAATATATTACTTGTTAATGGTTGACTATAACCATTACGTAAATGTATCAGTAATAATTGTTAAATCTGATTTTTTTATCGTTTATCTTATAACTGTTACGTCCCTGGTCTGAATAGAATTACTTTGGCAAAAGTGGCAACCTTTTAAGTATCAAGATGCCACGTTGTTTATTTTTTTTTTTGAGTCATTGAAAATAAACGATTTCAGCGAATTTGTGGACACAGAAAAAATTGGTCGCCTTATGTAATTCAATACTTTCATTTGAAAGGTCTCACTCCAATCAATATAAAAGCTTGGTTAGGTGCTCCACTGGGGCAGTCTGCTCCCTCGTTTACGACTGTTAAATATTGGTCGAAAGAGATTAAACTAGGCCATACTACCGGCCAAGATGAACACCTTAGTGGTCGACCAATTGAGATCATTCCACGCCAGAAACACTTAAGAAAATCCATAAAGCGGTATTGGATGATCCTCGGCATTTCATAAACTGCTACACATTGCATATTGACCGAAAATTTGAAGATGAATGATACGTTTACTCACAATAGAACAAGAACAGCGTCGTAAAGTTGTTTTAATAGAGTGTCTGGCGATGTTTCACCACAGTAAAACCGAGTTTTTGCTTCTACTCGTAATCACATATGAGACGCGGATCCCCCACACTCCACACCTGAGACGAAGGAACAAGCAAAGCAGTGAATGTAACAATCGTGTCCAAAGAAGGTAAATACATTTCCATCTGCGGGCAAGGTGATGGCATCTAATTTTTTTTTATTGATTATCTTCAAAATTGAAATCAATCAACGAGGTTATTATGCAAAATTATTTCCAGGCAGCGTATAACTGAAGAAATTAAGGAAAAAATGCCGCATTTGGCGAAAAAGAAAGTGTTGTTTCATCAAAACAATGTACCAGTTCGCAGACTCACTATTGCGATGAGCAAATTCAATGAATTATAGTTCGATTTGCTTCCTTACACTCCTTATTTACAAGATTCAAATTCCTCGGGCCGTTTTCTATTTCCAAATTTAAAAAAATGGCTCGTTGGTAAAAGTTTTGTGAACAATGAAGAGATGGAGTCTGTTGTGGATGGGTATATTCAGGAGCTAAACAGTTCTTACTATAGTAAACAGTTTCATGAAGCTTTGAATATCGCTAAAGGTGTTGAGGTAGAAGGAGATTATGTTGAGACATAAAGAAAGCTCTCCCCAAGTTTCTTGTGCTTTCTTTGTTAGGTCGGCTAATTTTGGGAATAAGTGCAAGAAGTGGAAACACATAGACACAATTTTCATTCAAGGAATTTGTATTTTAATTAAATTTGCATTATGATAAAATAAATGAATATTTAATGTTAAAATTTATTATTTTCAATTAGAGTTTTACAACATGTTTTGTTTGTTGTGGCCTTAGTTATTCATACGCCGACAGTTCATTGGTCGCTAAACCATACGACGTTGAATGTCATTCTAAGCCTACTATGATTATGTTAATGTATAATAATCATATAAAATATATAATTCTCATATTGTATTTGTTTGTTTTGGCATAAACATATGAACTTCAATATTTTCAAACTGCTTGACGTTTACTGACGATTTGGTTTAACGACCAATGAAATGTTGGCATATGAACAAACAAATGCATAAATATAAATGCATATTATAAAAGGAAATTTCTTTCAAAACAACCCAATATTAATTTGTCTGCCATTCCCAGGCGAGAAATAACAAAGAGACATATTGCTTTTGTATTATTGTACTTGTAGTAGTTGGGCTACTGCCTAGTAAAAATATGCGAAGACGATTTTTATTTTTTTTTAAACACATCTTTGTTAATATGAAATTTTCGAAAATTATATCAAAAATGGAAATGCTCTGTTCTATCGCAAAACGCTTTTCTTTTGTACAGATGCGCTCTCATAGCCTGATAAAATAATTGAACTAATAACATGATCATAATATGTTGCTCTCGAATTATAACTGTATCAATCATATTATTTGCTTATGTGTGCGCACAACCATTAAATACCTGCTGGCAACAAAGTGGCAAGTGCGTAGGTTTTACTTGTTTCAAATTTTCCAAATTGTTTTTCCACTTTAACAATTCTTCGCTTAACATCATTTGCGAAACGCTTGTAACTAATTCTAACAATTCCATTTAAAACTGCAACATCAGAAATGCAGGAAGAAAAAAACCGAAACCCAAACATGAAACAAACGCCCTCTTTAACACTCTACACTCAAATGCAATAAAAAGGAAAGGAAAAAAGCAACATCTGCTTTTTTTGCTGTAAATTGCATTACAAAAAAACCTTAAAGTGTATTAAGTAGTTTTAGGAAGAAGACTCCTCTCTGGCAGTTTGCCCATCTTTTCAATTGTCTGTCTGTTTGACGCTGTGCTGCACTGTTCGTTTGTTCCTCTAACATTTTGTCTGCGGGCTTCTTAATCACAAAATCTTGTCGTAATGCTACACTATTCTGATGAATATTCACTCTGTGGCACTTGGTTTGTTGTTTTTTTTTTTGGTCTTGTGTTTTACTTTTCATCTGTTTTAATGCTCTGATTGTGTCTGTTGGAAAAACGAAATTAACCAAAATTAAAAGGAAACCGTATACCTTAAAAAAAAACTAAAAAAAAAAACATAAACCACAGGTTTTTGGTGCCTTTTTTCTCTTCCACACTGAAGGATGTTGTGTTCTATTGACTTTTTAGTAAAAGATGTGCGATATCAAAGTGACAGACATTGAGTATTCGTGCACTTTTCTAGATGTTGTACATTCACAAAAAAATTTCGTCTGTTTGCTGTTGACTTAAATATTTTGATTGTCGTGTATGAGACTGAACATTTGTTTTAGGTAGATTACGAGGGAGGTACCCAAAGGTATTACAAACTTTAAAAAATTTATACTATTTTGATTATTTTAATTTAATCTGGAAATGTTAATAACTAATTCGATTAATATCAGAGGTGGAAAGGCGATCCTTTATTGTCAAATTGTCTTATGTTTCCTTATTGACCTAGTGAAGCGACGCGACGCGACATAACATGACAAAATATTTGACAACAAATGTACACCAGCGTACATTGGAAGAACAATTAAACTACTGCATTTACAACATAAAGACCGACAACTGAACGTTTTGGAAAACATGGAACACAGAAAGCATTGTCAGATTGTCCCATTAAATCGACCCAATAAGTTGCCATAGTATTAACCACCTATTGGTTTAACCTTCTTAAGGTAGTGAATGTGGATTATACAACTGCATCCCAAGAAGCAGTCGCCATGATTTTATTGGCAGACAAGCCCACTTTGGCGTACCTTGGCGCCGATTAACCCTAGAAAGATTTTGTTTCGACTGCTGTTTGGTCTATAATGTGTTATAATGGATCGAAATTTCGTTTACGAATACGAAACACAGCAAAACTCGTCCATATTGAAGTGGAAAAACGCCAAACACTACAGCAAAGTTTTCACACGGTTGCGTTTGTGTACGCACCCATCTTGCGGATAGCTTTCTCCTACCAAAATGATCATCAAAAATTTAAACCGCTGAGTCATGTGATATGCCTATGGTTTCCAAGATCTCTCGCACTTGCAATCTCCGATCAGCTAACACCAGATCGTAAATTTTTTCAATTGTTTCGCTCAACTTGGCGTCTAGAGAGCGTTCGTCATAGTCCGTGCTTGCACGGCCAGAACGAAATTCACAGTATTTATCAATCTTAGCCCGGAAATGGTGATGGTTGTTTTCCATAAAGAAATAATTCTAAACGAGCACTTGAAATTTACTTTTTCAATATTCTCTTCAAATCCCACGGTAGTCTGCTTGCTATCAATTCCTGTCAAACTAGATGACGCAGCCTATTTATATTTTGAGGAGAGTTAACTGACACTGAACTGGCTGTTGACAGTATCAGTGTTTGCCTTTCAGTTAAGATGTCGGAAATTAAAAAAAAAACTATTGACTGATTGGCCTGCCCCATCGTATTTTCGATAAATAGGGATTGTACACAATGTTTCTTGCTTTTTAGTCACTATAGAAAATAAAAGTTGGACTATGAAAATAAATACATGCGCATACATTACAGTTGGCCAAAAAAAAAAAAAAAAAAAAAAGAAAATAAACAACATTTAATTTCTTATACAATCAAGACTCAACATCATACAACTAATCCACAAACCATACAACCAGCTTACAATCTTGCATAGACTCGTCTCAAATTTTACCAACGATCGTAACGTCTGTGACATGCCTAAAGTTTTGAGGCATGTCACAGACGTTACGATTATTGGTACAATTTGAGGGGAGTCTATGTATGATTATAAGCTGGTTGTATATTTTGTGGATTAGTTGTATGAAGTTAGATTTCTATTTGTATCGTTTGTACCGCCATGAACGCAGTTGGCAAAAATTGTCACCATATCAGTTGTCACCATTTGGCGTGTGAAATTTTCTTTATACTTTTTTCTTTCTTATTTTACGAACACTTACAAGTGGTTTTTTGTACTCATTTTTGAAATTCGTTGTGAGACGTTTAAATGTTGTCGCCTAGTTTTAATGTAAAACTTTTACAGGTCACTTTTCACTTGTATTTACCATGTGTATGTATGTGTATATATATTCTTATTTATTTGTTATATTTGTATTTGTTTTTTAAGGGATTTGCTTTTGTTAAAGCGATTTGCATTGAAGTGACTACATGTGCCTGGCTTGTTGTCTTAAAACCGTTCGTCTCTCTGGCATTTTGCATTGTAAATTGCAGCTATAGTTCCTGTCTGCCTCTTCTGTTTTTGTTCATGTCGTAGTTGTGTCTGCGTTTTAGATTTGTTTGAGTTTTCTGAAAGGAAAATAAATAAGAAAAATGTATTCCTTAGATTAAAAGAAATATTTAAGCAAATATTTAAGAATGTTTGCTTTTTGTTTTTGTGTAAATTCGTTTGTTAATCTTTAAATACTTTGTTTGAACAAGTAGAGGCATTTGCCACATGTGAATCCTCGAAATCACTTTAATTATTTGTTTAGTTTTTAAGCAAAAGGAAAACAACAGCCTTTTCTTTTGAATCCATAAAGATAAGAAATCTTTAAAGATATTAATTATAGGATTTTGTACGTTTTTATATTAAAATTAAACATGTCATGTGGCAGGAAGTTGTTAAATATGTGTTAAAGCAGTCTGGGTATGATGACGAAAGTTTTATTCAACTTATACATCTTCATTGTCACATCCAAGGTCTACTTACACATCAACCGTCCTTAAATAACAAACACCATATTTATAAAGCACTTCTGCCAAATTAGCAGATTGGCTAGATATGATATGCCCTAAGGGTGGCAAATAAAAATTTACCACATTCGGAAGTATGACGGTGGTCTCTAAATAACTCCTAGTCAAGTCAAAGCATCACTAACGGTAGGTAAGATAATTTATATAGAAAAAGGTTCTTTCACCCACGACAGTAAGGAGAATCCTTAAGAAATAAATAGTTCATGTATTTATGGGAAATTAAAATGAGTCCTTCTCGTGTACTTTGAAACTTTCGTCTTACTTTCGCATTTATAATTTTGAGTTGTGATCTGACTGCTTTTTTTATATAAAACTTCTTTTAATTTAGAATTTATAGTCAGTCATGGATTGTAATATAATGATGATGTCAGGTGGAAAGTAATTTTCCCAATTTTACTTAAGCATTTCTTTGATTACTTTACTCTATGGGCGTAGTTAGATAATTTTCTAGGTGGTGTAAAGGCCCTGGGAGTTTTTCTTGCAAGCGGCAATCCTTTAACGAAGAGAAATATTGTAGAAAGTTTAATAGAAATTTCAAAACAAGGACGAAATTCCTGGGTAGTGAGTGGCGAACCCCTGAGGAAACCCCCAGACAGTCCTATCTTCAGCTATAACTTATCCGCAGCAATATAATTTGAATTGTTGACAAATTTTTAAACCCAAAATTATTTAAAAATATTTGTATTGCTATAGATCAGTGTTTGCTAGTTCGTTGGAACACTGAACGGTATTGGCAGCTATTGATACTCTTCCATGGTAATGTACAGCACAGCTCTGTCCTTCGTAGATAATATTAGCGGAATCGCCGGCGAAAGAAACTTAATGGATCTACTTAACGTCGAAGGCTCCTCATTATTGCTATAAAAATTAACAAAACGCCCATTAGCAGGTTGCACAAAAATTAGATTTCCTAATTTTCACAATCTCTCTGCGCTATTCCTTCTTCAAAGGAGGAATATACATTAACTGGACGAGTGTAACTTTTATTTTTCACCGTATTATGATGAAGTGAAGGGTAAAAACGGGGCGAATGATTTCGTGTATTATATACACAATACTGCATTGGTAAAGTAGTAGCTAGAGTACTACACTATTAGTCAGAGGGTCGTAGGTTCGATTCCTGCCATAAGCTCTGCGAGTTTCTATTTTTTCATATATTCATTTATATATGTATGTTTACATTGGAGTTCGGTTACAGTGAATTAAACTGGACCGGACAATTTAGTACGTCATGAACGATGTTCTTTATAAACCGACTAATTATTTGTATTTTTCTTGTCAATAAATAAAAGTAAGCAACAGCGAAATATGTAGATTAGATTTTATTCTTATTTTTCAATATGTTTGCGAGACATATTAAGGGTTTCCCAATAGAGACTTCTGAACTTTGACACTTGATAGCGGCCATATTGCTGAAGCGACGTTGTTCAAATTAGCAGTCATTTATTTAGTTTGTTTTACGAAATTACCTTTGACGGATAAAGAGTTCAACAAAACGTGTACGTGATAAAATTGTTTTATGGAAATGGGTCATCTGTTCGTGCAACATTCTGCACCCTTCTACGTCAATTTCGAATTTGGAACGATATCAGTCCACATGAGATTTAAGAGTGTCCAATGCATCCCAAAAAAGTTAATGTGTGGTGTGTATTTTGGGCTGGCAGCGTAATCGGTCCACATTTCTTTTGGTAAGACTTCGGTCAGGCTATCTATGTCAGCGGCGAGCGCTCTTGGTGAATAATTATCGACTTCCTTTGTCCTGAATTGGTTAACATGGACACCACCGACATGGGCTTTCAACAGGACGATATTATATGCCACACAGCTCATGCCATATTCGACATTCTGCATGACGTGACGTGAACTGGCCACTGAGATTTATCGATTTCACCGCGTTATATTTATTCTTGTGGGGTTTTCTTAAGTAGCAGGCCTCCGCGAATAAGCTGCAAACCACAGGGGTCCTTGAAGTCAATATAACCCATCCCATTGTTATAGGAGAAAGTTCGTGAAATATTTGTACAAAATAGTTGTCGTATTTGCTAATTCAAAGGCCCTATTAACTCATCTGGAAAAAAAATTAATTTCTTATCAATTTTTTTAATTTTCATTCTATTTGAAGATTAAAAGTTTGATATCTATTTGCTTACCTTGAGTTATTGGAATTTATTTAAAATCTATTTATAAACTACTTATTCTGACTGCACTCCAGAGCTCCAGAAAATGGCTAAAGGAAACAATAGACTACTGGAATGCTATTATCAGACTAGACTTCAGCGGAACACCATCTATAATACCCATCTGCTTTTAAATATGATGCATAATTCTTAAAATTTCGTTTGGGTTTTCAAAGTATGGACACAGCTGTTGCAATGTAAGACAATTGTCTTCTTAAAATAATTGTAAGCGCTGGGTTTCTATGGAAAATGTAATTAGGAATACAAAAGTGTGTTAGATGGCCTCAATGTGACTATTACAGCTTTGTTTTTATTGTTGCTATTTGATATTTATTATCTTTTTTCAACTCTAAATGTGTACGAGTACTCATATAATGCAAAGTGAGATCGAACAAATTTTAACCTACAAAATCCAAAACCATTGAGTGAAGGGGAAGGGCTACGTACCTTATGCGGGGCGCAATGATTTGGTGTGCCCAAGCATGGCTTTGTATTCCAAAGAATTTCTGCATTGCGCAAAGAGGGAAATATTGAGTTACCCTCGTAGGCCCGCCTGTTAACTGAAAGGGCTCTGCACCTCTCAAAAATTTGAGCAAGTTGTGTTTGACAGTCATTGATAGCAGACTACCTCATGATTTGAGGAGCAAATGGAAACAAGTGAATTTCGTGTGCTCATTGAGCATTATTTTTTGCAATTGTTTTTCGAGAATGTGTGAGTTTTCTGATTCCCATATGACGCCGAGATGAAAATGCGCCTCGTTAGAAAATATGATTTTTTGGCCAAATTCAATATGCGATTGTTTTGCAATATTTCGCAACGTTGTTCAAGCATAAAGTGACCCATTTCCGTGGAGGTATGACCGATAGTTAATGTGTCGATCGAGAAAAAAATCTATCAGTGCCAAGATTAGGTCAGGTTGCAGATGGCCGCCAGTTAGATTCAAGACATAATTGTCTGATTAGAACGATGAATATCCGCAGCCTAAGTCCCGTCATTAGACCTGGTATAAAAGGAATGTTTATACCCCTTAAACCACAGATAAATACATCTGTGAGTTAACGCGGCGGTAGCCTGCCATTGTAGTCGATCTCTCTTAGAGAGAGATCAGGACAACGACAGAGGAAGTGTTCAACACTCATCCTCTTTCCCATGCGGTATACTTTCCAATTTAGCCGTGTGGTGTAGGTGATCGCAAGAAATCCCTTTCAGGATGTCAGACCTTTCACAGTCATAACGGGGCCAAGTCATTCTAGAGATCGCATAGGTAACCGCACCAGACCATCTGGTTTGTGCGATTCCATACAGTTCTCGCCGAGTCAGCACATCCATCAGTCCAGCCGTTCAGTCACTTAAGCTCTGGCCATGGCCAGCTTATCCGCAGCTCCTATCTCGTTAAGAGATATGCGTTATTTATATAGCGAACTGGATGTCATGTAGACATACGATAGAGATTTCAACACAGCTTTGCTCTCAATATAAATTCGGATTTTCTCTTCGTATATTCCATAGTACCTCGTCCAGTTAACTGCCCTGGAGGCCGATACTTCGAAATGCAATACACTGCACTGAACTTTTTCCTCCTTTGAAATCGAGGGATGAGGATGCCCATTACAAGTCTGACATACATATATCCATCGGTATATATATCAAGGGTGCCCCATGTCGGTCCTGAACAGGCGGCATGGGAAATAACAAATATCAAAATAACGCATGATTAAAGATACTAGTATTTGGACCACCCATTAAAACAATTTCGTTTTTAATTTTTCTTTTGTAATTAACAATGCCTACGCCATTTACAAATTTGGAATTTGTGTTAAGTTTTTTACGATCTCACTCCTCACGTATCGGTGTGTAAAAGTAAAAATTACTTCCAACATCTACTTACGTGCTGGATGGCTCCAACAACTAAAGTTCATTGTGTGACGTTGCCGTTTGTAATTTTTTGTCTTGTGTTTCTGTAATTCACGCCTGTGCATTATAATTCAATTAATAAGCTTTAATTAAACAAAAATTAGTCTCTAATTGTATTGTGAACGACGCATATATGTACGTACTTATGTAAATACGTACTCTTTGCGTTACGCTGTTTCATTCATCATAGAGTAATTTGAACTGCCCGTTGTGTTTAGCTGTCTGTCAGTGTGTCTGTCTGTCCACATTTAAAAATTTATAAAGGAAAGTATGAGAAAGATGACTACTGTTCAGTATTTGAAGTCGTGATGTCTCCTGATTCACATATTTGAGTGAATGTGAGAGTGTGTGTACGTTTGAGTCACATGTGTTTGACAAAGAACAAAGTGAATAACAACTAGAAGAAGAAAATAATCCCCTGTAATAATTAATGGATGTCAGGTTTATAATTATTATTTATGGGCCATATTTAGTTAGATGGAATATACAAATTACAGTAGAGGAGGGCAGATTTAGCCCCACCCTAGAAATTTGACAACAAAAACTTAAGGTATAAAATTTACTTGTAAATTTATACGAAAGCATTTAAATTTCAAACAGATTCAAAACTAAATAGGATGCAAAAAAGAGGGAAAATACATACATAAGTTGTATTAAATTACCAGAATCTTCTTATACCAAATGGAAATATTCAACTTTAAGAGCAAAATAATTTTAAATTTCTCCTGCTGACAAAAAGTAAAACGAAATTTATAAAGGACATTCGAAAGGTTAAAAAAAATGTTTTTTATAACAATTTCATTTCATATGCCAGTCACATACATACAACACGTTTTACTCATGAAACATGAAATATTGGAACGTGAATATACAGAAATAAGGGGTTTTTCAATGAAATAACGAGGAAAAGTTATTTAGTCATCCTTGTAGAAAATATGAAGGTTAAGGCCACTTTTTCCGCCAGATGTAGTCTTAAAATTTCGGAGAAATTTGACTACAAAGTTAATTTTTTATTCTCTTCAATATCCATATGATAAGGATATTAAAAAAGAATTTTAATTTATATGCCTGGCTGGAGTTCGATTACTAGATTTCCCAATTCAGATTAAACAATTTTTCAAATTAATTTTATTAAGGAAGAAGAAAAATAATTTTGAAAAAAATATTAATTTGAATTGATAAATTCATAATCGAATTGGATACACATTTTAGCTAGCACGTGTAATACGAAAAAAAACCACGCAAAAATTTAACTTTAGAAACATTTATAATTTGTTCGTGTACAGTTGTAGAATTCACAAGATGTTGTAGATGGTAAGTCATAGAACATACAACTACAGCACTTGCGAACACTCAAATGTAGGTTTTTTTCTTTTAGACTTTAAGCGTTAACATTTTAACTTTAAACATCAATTGAAATAAAAATATAATTATTATGAATAAAAGTGAACAAAACAAAATAAGTTCTGCATTTTTTGATTTATAGAACTGAAAAATGTTAATGGTTGGATCAACAATATAACAATATAACAAGTGGTGCAAAATTAGAGTCATAATTTTAATTGGCTGCCATTTTTGCAGATGGCGCCAATTGCCATTGTGCTCTGGGATCTATGATACATAGAAAACAAGCCATGGAGCGATATATGTATGTACATATCAGGAATGTGGAATTATTGTTACTTCGTATTTCCTAGTCGTCATGTTTCATGTGCTCGAACAATTGAAATTTGCTTAGCGCCTCCTGCGAAGTCAGTCCACTATAGCTGCCACCAGAAGTCGCTGGCGTAGTAATGCTCAGTCGATAGAGAACATCACTGCTGTTGTCGACGACGTCTGGAAGAATCCGTAAACATTGACAAGATGACGAGCACAAAATTAGGCATTGGTAGACGTTCGTTCCAAATAATTATGGTAAATGATTTGAAAATGTTCCCAACCGAAGTGGAAACTGTTCACAAATTGATGCCTGCTGGCCGTCGACGAGATGTGTTAAACTTGGTGCAAGAAGAGAATTTTATGAAGACTCCGATGGCAGCACTGTAACCGTAAATGATAAGCGTTACAAGCAGAAGCTAAACGAGTTACTTTATGCCGCTGGAAGAGTAAGATCATTGTTGGTTTCAACGGAACGAATCAACCGGTTACAGAGCTTGGTTAACGATGGAGATTTTGAGACAGCAATTTCCTAGTCGAGTGATCTCCCGTTTTGGTGATTTGAATTGACCATTTTAACAGCATTAGACTTCTTGCTTTGGCCCTTTATAAAATCTCGCGCTTGCCTTAACAAACCACGAACCTTGCAGGTCTTGAAGAAGATTAATATTGTTTTGTTTTTTTGGAGCCAGATGTTTTGCGAATATCAATTCAAAATGCCATAAAACGAGCACACTTCTACATCAACTCGGGAGATGGCCATTTGAGCGATGTAGTTTCGTTTTTCAAATAATTATATCAATTTTACACTTTCAAATAAATTTCTTTCACTTATAACTTTTACGCCACCTTGTATAATACATCTAAGATTCACAATTTGAACTAAATCCTTTTAAGGCGATTCGTAAGAGGATTATGAATTCCAAGAGAATTTCATGTTTTTGTTGTTGTTAAAAAAACACCGGGGTGTTCAGCAAGCATTGCCAAGATCTGGTATATGAATTCAAAGGGTGTTGATGACACCATCTTCAATCAAGTTGTTTGATTACTTCCGCCTGATTTTAGTCATATTCTAGATGCCATATGCAGCTGATAATTGTGCTCTTCTGTGCCTCTGTTTGTAAAGTTGCATCGTTTTTTGGCATTGGAAACGACAAGACTATCCAAATTAGAACAAGGCGTGTTTTTTAAACTATTTAAAGAGTTAAAAATAAATATTTGCACTCGCCAAAGTAGAGCGAATGTAAATTTTTTCAATCACAAAACATAAGCAAAAACGTAATTGTATTGACATTCCCATCCATGTCATAATATGGGAATTGAAAAATATAGAAGAAAAATTTTTAAGTGCCGTAGCAAATATTTTTACAGAAAATATTAAAATGATTTGTACAACTATTGTAGAATCTGACGACTTACGACTCGTACAATAACTTATGAATTGGATAAATATTTATTAATACTCGTATTCTTATAAAAATTTCACCAGATATTTTTTTGTTGAATTGTGTGACACATTCATTTACTCCATTAAATGCTTCTATTCTTTCATAAGAATGAAAGTTTAGAATTAGTTATAGTATTAGTTTATAGAAATAGATAGAAAAATCGTACGGTCTTATGGTGCACAGCATTAGTACCCATTGACTGTGTGAAATCATGCCTAAAGAAATCAAGGCAAAAAATAGAAACTGAATAATTCCCAATAATTCTCATAGATTTTTGGAGTTATTGCTTTATGATAAACTCCCAACTTCTTTTTAAATTTATAATTATTTCCCTTATTCCTATTGTCGTCCCTTATTCCTATTGTCGTCCTAGGTTTCTTCAAATATGATTTGTGTTATTTTGAGAGAGGGGTGCAGCTAGGTCACAAACTGCTCGAACAGGAGCGGGGAGGGGCAACACCCCACACAAATTATTTATTGCCGTCTGGAAAGTTTGATAGCAAGAGCTATCAAATTTGGTATGACTTGATTTGAAGACAAGATGTGTAGTCAGGTGAAATACTGATAGAATAGGCGTGGCCGGAAGGTCTACTTCCTTTACAAAGTAATTAAAATTATGTAAGCTAGTGAGAGGCTTTTTTCTATATCGCACGAGTTATTCTGAGAGAGCCGAGTGAGATCAAGCTAAAATCTGAGGAATCGGGGCGCTGCTTTGAAGGCAAAATGCAAAGTCGGGTAAACTAATGCAGTAGGTTCGGTGGAAGGGGTGCTTTTCTTACACAATAGTCAATAATTATGAGTAAAATTTATGAGTTAAATTTAAGCCAGTTTGCAAAATAATACTCAAAAGCAGATGTATTATGAGGAGCTATAAAAATCAGAACGCTCAAATTTGGCACGAGCTACTTTAAAAGTATAGTACATCGTCAAAGGAAACACTGGCGGAATAAGAGTGCCGCACCAAGTAATTATGAATTATCTTACAACTTTATAGCTGTAGGAAACCGATGTTTTAAATTTCTTGCGTGTTATTTTGAGAGCAAATGGCGTAAAATTAAAAAATAAAAAAAATATTCACATAAAGTCGCTAGAAAGTTCGTTTGAGCATTACCTACTTTGAAGCCAGTGCCAATACGACCGAAACTGTGAATGAAGTACACTTCCCCTACTTTCTATCTACTCAGTATTTCTTGTGAATGCGTGCACTGGCCGGAGAGTAACCCAAGCCAATTGTCAACAGTCGCATATTTATATTGAGTATTACTCTGCGTGAGCATTACCATTACCTCTGGTCTTAACACATATGGGGCAAATGGAAGCACTTGTAAAGTATACACTTTCATATAACAAGAGAATCTCCAAATGTGCTGGCGGCGGAAATCGGTCCATATTTCTCTCAGAACGACGCTCACCAGATCATCACGGTCAATGGCGAACGCTATGGGTCGATGATGCCCATATTTTTTGTAGCCCGAATTGGATGTTTTGGACACCAATGACTTGTGTTTTCAACAGGATGGATCTGCATGATATACAGCTCATGCCACCCTGGTTATTCTGCACTAACTATTTGAGGGCGTGGTCATCTCACGTGGAGATGATGTTAAAGGGCTACCGAGATTATGTGATTTGACCCCGAATAATATAAATTCAGCCCGATTTATATGCCACAGCCATGGAAAATTAGAAAAAATGAAAATAAATTCTTGGAATTTTCATACTCCGATCTTCTATGTACCCTTCTTGACACCAAATAAACGCTGCTCTTGTTGCAAGCTGTAAATATGATTAACAACGTTGAACTCAAAATTTCTACAGAAAATCTTTAAATATTTCTATTGCAGATTATACTTTATTTCTCCTGTGGCTTTCTATTCCATAATTAGTTTTTAATATAATACGAGTAGAAGCATTTAATGTTCATGGAACTCTTTCAAACAATTTATTATTTTTAATATGATTTTACTGCATGATAGAAAAAAACTCTGAAGCAAAAAACACTCGGAGGAGTAAAAGATTTATGGTCTTCTTTCTACTCAGCAGTTCATTGGGACACCCTTTAAATTTTTATTTTATTTTGGTTAATGATTGTTTTTATAACTTTTGAAAAGAATCACCGCCTACAAACGACTACCAGCCACAAGATTGTAAAATGTCCACAACAACAATAAAAAAATATAAGTCCTAAATTTATTATCAAAGTGTTGTACAGGGCTTTGTGTCGGACTCTATGTGTGTGTGAGTATGTGTGTGTGTTTCTTTTAACATTATTCCATGCAGGGATTGTAAATTGTTGCTGTTGGTTGCGCTTGTGGTTGCCTTTCTAATCCTATCTGTACCATAACTATCCCTTGGAGCATAAGTATATTACAATATTTTATTATTTATGATAATGAATCAATAATTTTTCACGAGAACTACGTCTTTCCATGTTAATGTATCGTGTAAAAATAATGTTGTTTATTAATGTTGTTCTTTACGTACAAAGTCTGCGTGTATAAACTTGTACTTGGCGTTCTGTTGTTGATGACTTTAAGGCAACATTTGGTGGAGGCGTAATTTTGTTTTCAAAATTAATTATTTTATATTTTAGATATCGTATTGTTATGTGTATGGCTATAGACTATAGCGATAGGGCCTGTCGGCGATGAAAAATTCTCATTTGAAGGAGCAGTAAGTTAAATTGAAAAATTTCTCATTTAGCAAATAGTTTTATAGATAATAATAGAAACGCTTTCAAATTTAAAAGCCGTATTTCCGTTTGTTTTAGATATAGATGTTTTTAAAATAAAGAATTATGCTGGTGAAATGCTCTTCCCACATTAAAAAATTGGCCCAAAATTTATTTTAATGTTACCATTTTCTATGTCTGGTGTTACGAGTAGAAAGACTTTTTAGTACGCTGAACAATATTAAAAGAGATTCCAGATATAAATTGTCATCTGATGTAGTTGTATCAACTACATACGAGGTCTGTTCAATATAATAGTTGAATTTTTAAGTGCATTCGATTAGCGATTATTTTATATTATATATATTCTTAGTATATATTTTTTTGTATTTAGTTTATTTTGTTTGTGAGAGGCATAACAGTTGGACGTGTTTTGCTTGTTCGGCGATTTTCTGCTGTGGAAAAAAATATATCAAAGAATTTGCATTTGAATTTGGAAAGTTAAAAAATTGTTACAGATAATCGTCGAATCTCTATTAGAGAAGTTGCAGAGGATGTTGCCATATCGGTTAACTCCTGCCATAAAATTTTTTCGCAAATTTTTGGGCACGGAGTGTGCTAGCGAAGCTCGTTCCAAAATTGCTGAATTTAAAAATAATCGTCATTTGGGAATCTCTTAGACCATCCACATTTGTTTAAAAGAGTCATAGCTGGTGACGAATCATGGGTATATGGTTACGACATCGAAATAAAGTCCAATCTTCCCAATAGAATAGCCAAGACTAAAAAAAAGCACGCAAAGTTCGATCAAATGTCATGGTTTTGCTTACTCTTTTCTTCGATTGCCATGGCGTAGTGCATCATGAGTTCTTGCACATGGTCGTACGGTTAAGAAGGAGTATTATCTTGATGTTATGCGCCGCTTGCGAGAAGCAATACGCAAAAAAAACGTCCGGAATTACATGGCTTTTGCATCACGATAATGCACATGCTCATTCGTCATTGCTTGCTCGTAATTTCTTGGCCAAATTATTTTGATAAAGATAAAAAATTTTTTGACGAAACTCTTTTTTACTATTTCATTTAGTTTTGTATTATTTTTGATTATTTTTACCCAAATTCTACATATTTTTTACTGTTGGCAACACTGAGAGTGAGACGAGTCTCATAACCTTAAGAAGAAGTCCAACGGTTCAAATCGCTCGTGCAAAGTATTCAATGTTGCATCGATTATTGGGTACGTAGCACCGTCCTGTTGAAACCACATGCTGATATCCATATCATCGAATTCAGGTAGTCATCAAGCGTTGACGATTATGGGCTGTCTTTGTCTAAGAACTATGGCCTGATGACGTCGCCAGCCTAATGTCCACAATAAACATTGACTTTTTCTGGATGCATTCCACGCTCTTGAATCTCGTGCAGATTGGTACCTTCCCAAATTCGATAATAAAACAATTTTAAAATTTGCACTTGTTGTTGAACGCTGCATTCATCAATGGTGATTTGGAAAAACAGACTGAATAAATGACACGATTTGAAAGGTTAAGATTCCCCAATAGAGCCGCTAGCAACTGTCAAATTTTGTGAAGTCTCCATTGAAAGACATATTATTTGTCCCTTTTCCCAGAGCAGGTCAGCTGACTGTAACCACGTGTATGCGAATAGGATGGACGGTAGCTGCGTAGATTCACTGAGCGGTTAAAGAAATCAAACACCAACTGCATCAAGTGGGGTTTTTGCAAGAGTAAAGCGTAACAGCAGCGTTTTGTGCTCTCTCCAGGGCATCCATACTAAATCTCACCTTTGAGTCCAGGATAAAATGAAAATATCTCTAGCTGGTTGCTCTGTTTTGGCTTATTGCCGCGGGCTATAGTTGGATTTTTTCTTTTTTAAGGGCAAATTTGGAGGGCTACAAGTCCTTAAAGGAAAATCGTTTGCAAAAAATTTAGGGGAACCTCTAGGGAGTTTTTCTTTTTTGGACGTTATAAAATCTTAAACCAGTAATTTGATCTGGCTTAAGTCTGCCGGGAAAATTTCTGTTTTGATTTCTTAACACTGTTCCCCCAAAAACGGGGAACTGCTGCTGCTTTAATCATACAATGCAGCGATTAATCTTAGACATTGAAAAATATGCTGCTTCACCGAACTTTTTTAAGTCTTAGAAATATTGATGTTTTTGATAAAAAAAAACTTGTCCATTAAGGGAGACTTAAAAAAAGTATTCCTGCTTTTGAGGGGTTTTAAAAATTTTCGAGGGGAAATGAAATAAACTGTCGTGGGACCACTGGCAATCATATGATTTCATTATTGGATTTTGTTGTTAAAATCAACGCGAATATGACTTTTTTGCTTGTATAGAATGAAAACGTCATAGAACTAGTTTTCGCGTAATATAAGGTGAAAAAATCGTTTACAAATATACGAGGGAAGGTCTATAAGTCCCTGTCTTTTAGGATGAAACACAGGTTTTTGTATAAAAAAAATTATTTTCCAATATAGTCTCCTTTGAGCTCTATACACTTTGTGGAACGTTTCTACAATTTTTTATACCTTCCAAAAAAATAATAATAACATTTGTAGAGGTCATCAAAATTTTTATTTATTTGCGAGATGGTTTCATCTTTGGAGTCAAATTTCTTTCCTCAGAGCCATTTCTGCAGGTTTAAAAACAAGAAATAGTCACTCGGGCATAAATCTAGGGAATAGGGCGGATGAGAGAGCATTTCGTAGCCCAATTTATGGAATTTCTGCCATGTAAATTGCACATGTGTGCACCTTTGCATTGTCCTGGTGGGAAACAACTTTTTTTTGCCCAAATGCGTTCGTCTTTTATTCAAGCCCTCATTAAATCGGTCTAATAAAGTGACATAATATTCGTCATTGATTGTCTTAACCTTTTGAAGGTAGTAAGTGTGGATTATACCACTGCATCTAGAAGAACGATTGCCAAGACCTTATGGCTAACAAACCCACCAAGGTTGGCTAAAGAAGGCCAAGGCCTTATTTGGCGTCAATTCGCTCCGCACTGTTTTTGACAGCTTTTTGGCTTCTAAGGTATTTTAGTGGAACCAGATTTCGTCCGCTGTTGCGAAACAGCGCCAAAATTCCTAAATATTGTGGCTGAATAACACCAAACACTCCTGGAAACTTGTCACACGATTGTGAGCAAACGCGCCATCCATCTTATGGAAAACTTTCTCATACCCAAGTGACCATTCAAAATTTTAACCACTAATATGCCTATGGCTGCACAATCTCAAACACTCTAATCGGCCAACACCATATCGTTAACTTTTTCCATTGTTCCGTTCTGGGCATCCAGAACGCTCGGCAACTTCCGTGTTTGTACGCTCAAAACGAAAATCAATAAACCAGTTTTTTACCATTGAAATTATATATATGTACGTACCTCTTGATCCTATAAGAAGCATAGGGCCTCATTTGAAATCGATGGTTCAGAATTCAAATAGTATTTATCAAGTTTCGACTTGATTTGAGAGATGGTTTTTCTTCCCAAAAAGTAATTCTTAATAAACATATGAAATTAATTTTTTCCCGTTTTCTCCTCCAATCACGCGGTTGTCTGACAAATGGCTGTTGACAGTAGCTGCCAGTAGTAGTTATCGTTTCAGTTAATAGGCGGTAAATTCAAAAGGTATTGAATTATTGACCTGCCCTCGTATATAGAAGTTTTAAAAGAAGTCAACGGCAACGAATACTTGAAAAAATTAAATCATAAATCAGTCTCATAAGAAGGCACTTACTGCTACCCTGCTTAGCTGATGATTCTGTGTCTGTATTGGAAGGCAAATGGTTTTTGTTTTAATTATAAAACTTGAGTTTTTAATGTGAAACTTAATGAGGGCAGGTTCTTCTATTAATGATAATAATTTGACGAAACGTTTAATTTCATTTGGTTAAAGATAATTATTGTTACATTGTTTGCAACTGTTTGTCAATAAAAAAAAGGTATTTTTAACTTATATTTGTTTCTGCTTTTGAATTAATCAAGTGTTTGCACTTGCTTGACGAACTGTAGTTTTCAATATTTGTTCCTCGTGTTAATTATATTCACTTTGTATGGAGATGAATAAAAAACATTCATTGTATAATTGTTTCTAATACACGTGTAGAAAAAGCATAAACAAACGTTATCATTGTTTAATTTTAATGGGACGAAATTTTTTTAAATAAATAAAATAAAAAGTAAATAAATACATTGAAAACTAAAACATCGCTTCAGTTTTTATTTTAATTGGGTCACATGTGCCGCAAATATGGATATTAAGTAATTAAGAGCGCTAGGCCAAGGCTCACTCATGCATATGAATTCTTTATCAAAGTGTGAAATAAAAACACATAAAATATTTTTTAGAAAAGAAAAGAATTTTTTCGAAACACGTAAGTCTTTGGCTGAAATGGGCAATAGTTGTTGACTTTAAAGACTTTCGTAGTTTTAACGCTTCTAAGCATTTTCTTATTTTAATTTCTTCTTTCTCCTTTTGTATCCGATTTCTTTCCATTTGTTTAAAGAAAATATTTAACTTTTACGAAAAACTTTAATAATTTAACTAATTCGCTTTGCTAATCGAACTTTCAACCAATTGAATTTCATCGGTTGTATATACCATCCATTGGCAACAAAATTACCTCATTACGGCAAGAACACGAGACATTATAAATTTAATTTTTGGCTAAACAATTTTTTAAAATCCCAACATACACATGCATACACTTTGCCGATATTCTTTCGGTAACCAAAAATTTAGTTCTGTGGATTTGCTATTAAAAAATAAAAGTATATACTTTTCTAATATATTTTATAATTTAAAATTATTTGGTTTTATTTTTAAAATAATTATAAGATATTTTTAGGTCACCTAAAAAATTTTCAAATGAAAAATTTTCAAATTATCGAGGGAGGACTGTAATTTATTGTTCTAGTTCAGGAAAGTGCATACATGTGTATATATTTTACTCCGTTTTATTTGAATGCATACGTTTTATTTATAATTTATTTATTGCTATTAAAATACAGGAATACGCCCAGTTTAGCCTACACCAAATGATATTTTCCTAAAAGAATTAATTGGATACTCTTGCAATAACTTTTAAGTCTATTAGTTATTTGATATTCCATTCATTAGAAGTTTTTCATATTTCTCTTTGGCTCCTTCATTTTTCCAACTGTAAAGAGTCCACTGTACCTTTAAGTAATTGAAACTAAATAAAACAAAATTATTTTACTAAGAACTTAATATGGAATTAAGTATGCATTACACAAGCCAATGAAATAGAACTTTTTAAATTAAAATTTAATCAGGAATAGCTGATCCTTAAGTATTTTAATCTAATGATTACGAAAACATCATTAGTTTTTATTTTTCATTTATTTATTTCTTTTTCTTTGTAATGGACCAACACTTAGGGAGTGGCCGGTACTCATGCAAGGCATTGTGATGGAACTATGTAAATATGAGTAGATGATAGGAAGGGTTGTCTGTGAATGTTGGATTGAAACCCGTGCACGCTGAACGTGATATGAAAGACCTCTAGAGGCAGGTTATTTTACCTACGAATTGTCTGGCTAAAGAACGAGTTCTCTCTGTAAAACGCAGTCTGAAACGCTGGCACATCGACCACGAATAGCCTGTGTCTTTAATGGCAACGTTAAGTTCATAAAAAGGAGCGGGTCTTAAGAACAAGCCCCCAAATTTCATTATATCACAGTCTATTGTAGTAACGATGACACAACGAAAGACACCCGACGTTGCAACGATGCTTCAGGGAGTTAATGGAGTACGCTGTCGAATAAATTTAAATTACATCAGAGTTGTATTCCATTTTCGATCGGATTTATGTCGTATAAAGGGTTAGAAGATCAATGGAAGTGAAGTATCATTCCTTACACTGTCTTAAAAAGCCGAGGCGCTTGAATCATGAAAGATGTATGACTGTGTAAAAACTATTCAATAACAAAAGAACGTTTTTACCAGGAGAAAAAAGTAGATGGAACAACGTTATTAACACATTTGATGTGTCGACAGGATGCGTGACTACTGTTGGCAACTAATTAGAGAGTATCAAAATGCATCCCCATCAGGCAAATCGTAAAACTTTACAGAAAAATGGAAGTGGAAATGCAAATTCAAGTTGGTTGCGAAAAGCTCTTTTCTTACTCTAGTCCTAGACTTTTCCAAATTTAATTAAAGTTTGATTTAAAAGACAACGTCGGGGTCATTCAGTTTAATTGGTTTATTTTAAAAATAAATTAAGTGTTTTCATATGGTGGATATGACAGTGCGTGACACTCTCTGCATTGCGCAGAAAATTCATTATTTTGTCGAACAAGTCGTATATTTAACAAACTCTTAGCAGAGGTGTTTCCTGCCATCTTTTACATGGGAAGGTTCGAGTCGTGTGTTCAAAAACATCAAAAACACCTCTTATACTCCTTCCCATAATCGATTTTCCTTCGTTCTAGCACCCTCTGAGTACTAGACCTTTTAAATGGAAGTGGAGGATGGAGGGATAAGCATTCGATATGAAGATTGAAGTCCTACTGATGGGTTAGTATTAGCGGTTTACAATAGATAATCAAATGTTTGAAATTTTTATTAAATTTTTAAATGTGAGAACTTGACCGGTGTTGCGAACTTTTTTGTTCATTAATATTTTCTTTAATTAGTTTATCGAATAAGACAGGAATTAGTTAAAACTCTTGAAATTTTTCGTTTTCATCGATGGCCTGTGTTGTCAATGTTCTAAAAAATTAATGATGAAAACGAATGCCAAAATGGAAATAAAGACTTCAAATGATAATCCCAAATAAAGTATTACTTTTCCCAGCAAAACATCTTGTTGGCACTTACAGATATTATTGAAGGCAAATGAGTCCACACGTATGTGCCTGCTTTTGCCTATAAAATTGTTTCTTTTCTTCACTCTTGCAATTTAAGTGGGTTGGGATCACAAACATAGACCAGCACTGTTTACGTATTTCATGAATTATTTTGCCATTTATTATCCATCCCGGCAAGCAAAAAAAAAAAAAAATAATAATAATAATAAACAGTGAATGTCTGTTGGAGACGAAGAGCAGACACAGTCAGATATTTCCCAGATACTTGTACTTGTTTATGTTTAATTTTTGCAAATTCCTGGAACTGTATTTATCGATTACAGAAAAAAATTTTCGTTCGGATCTGTGTTGCAAGTGCTCGTTTTCAAAAATGGCCTTAAGTTAGCCAACAGCAACCGGCATAAATGGCATAAATAAACTTACAACTAAACGAATGGCTGCAACTACACTTACTACAGCAATAACAACAACAATAACAAAGAAAAATAGTGGCATATTTATACTAAATGTTACAGAGCATCAGCAGCAAAATCGCTGTGAAATATTTTTCTATGTATCTGAATGCAGCAAATCTGTAGTATCTTATATAGTTTGGAATATATAATACCACTTGCAATTTTGTTTGTAGTAAATTGGAATACTTGCCACATTGTTGTAGTTTTTGCATTTTGTATATATGCCAGCAGTCGGCAGTATGGAAAATGGAAAATCTCGGATTTTTTTTTAATATGTAACAATGAAAATAATACATGTTTAAGAGAAAAAAATTCAGGTTCATTGGAATTTTCAGTCAAAAGTTTTTGTTGTTGTTGATTTTGTACAAAAAGCATAAAACATGCGCATTACACGGGCGTGGTACACTCTTCAATAGTATTTCCTTTACAGGCAGGGAGTCTGTTGCCAGGAATGCTGGAAACTGCACCCTTCGTTATTGGGAGAGAAAAAAAGAAACAACAACCAAATACCGAAAACAAACACTTGTTTAGTTGTTGGCACACAACAACATCTCTCAACATGTTGTGTTTGTTTTTACTTTTCTGTTGTAGGAGTGTAACAGCTGTTTTCAAACTCACTGGCCATTAAAGAAATATTAAATGTGCACATGTCAGATTATGTACGAGTGCACTCATATTTGGTTTCTTTTCCTGACATCATTTTTTTTTGCATGCCGCTTTTACTACTGCATCTAGTGGTTCTATTCTGTTTAAGTAATCGACACTTTTAAATAAACATGCTGAGAGTTACGAGGAAATCCTAGAAAGAACATGTTGGCATTGAGATGCTGCAGGTGTAATTGAATGTGGGAGAAAATTTCAAATATTGAACTTAATCTTCTTCGCTTAAGTTATAAAAACAATCAATTGAAACCCAATTTACTTTAAACAATTGATTACTGGACTAGTCAATGATAAAAAATATTTCACAATAACCAGTAAAAAAGTTCTTATATCGCAAAAGTCTTAAAAAATTACAGACCATGTGCCAGAAATTGCTAATCGTAAGAATTCGCTGATTCCCAAGGAATGCCATCATCTTTATGCATGAGATGATTCATATAGCCACCAATTCTAATAAAAAGTTACATATTTACAAAAATTAAGGCTTTTCTTAGGCTTATGCATTCACTCATACATGGATATTTCAATGTTATCTGTGTGATCAATTGTGGTATATACAATACGCCGCCCTCCTTGTGCAGGAATTTGGCACCAAAGCTATTGGAAAGTCCGACTTTGTTGCAATATCTGAATAAAAATTTTATAAAATAATATTTTTTCTTCATTACCCCTCTTGGGAGCATATGGTTTCCACAAAGCATTTTTTGCCTTGTATCAGTTTCGTTAATCGATCGTTGCTCCTGCTGAGTAGACGATTGATCTACTGTAGCAGTTTCTGTCGTGCCTCGAAACAACACCCGCTGTGTATTTGGTGTAGTGGTGAGGTGGTTACGTCAACAAGCAAAACTGTCGCATATGCGACTCGGAGAACCCAGAAGTGTTTGTGGAACAGCCATGTGACTATTTGGTGCCCATTATTGTCTGGAGATGTCATTGGAACGCATTTGTTCGAAAACAATGCTGGAAGAATCCTTTACCGTCAATTCAAAGCGCTATGGCCGTACGACAATTGAATCGTGTGATTTTAAAACAACACATGTCGCATTACCAACACATGTTACATGTGTTGTTTTAAAATCACACGATTCAATTGACTTTTTTTGGCCAGCAATTAAAGATTATGAACTGGATGATATGTGATTCAAACAAGACGGTGCCATGAGCCGCACAAAACGACCGATTTTGGCTTTATTGCATGGAAAGTTTCCAGAACGCAGAACGAATTTCACGTTTTGGCAATATCGATTGGACACCAAGATCAAGCAAATTGACGCCGTTAGACTTGTTTGGTGGGGCTACGACAAAGACTCTATTTGAAAACTGTCATTCGTCAAGTTATCGCCTAGATACCGCCCGAAATGCGTGAAAAGTAGGATCAACGATTCCAATCAATCTAAAGGCGGTCAATTAAATGACATTGTACTTTGTAGGTAATTGGAAGGTTGAAGCATTATGATGAAATAAAAATTTGATCGAAATCGTAAATGTATCTAGGTACATATACATATGTACATATATGTATGTATGTATGTATATATATGTATATGTGTGTATACATATGCATCTCCTTAACCTGAATCATTATTTTAATGTCTTTATATTCAAAATTGAGTACAAAATTTATTTGTTTTTCAAAATTTTCGTGCTCTTTGTTCATTTTCTTATAGAAATATGTTTGTTTGTGTAAATTTTTTGTTGTTGTCGTTTGTTAAAGTATTCTTTAAATTGGTGCCATCATTATTGCCTTATCATGCTTAATCTAAAATTATAAAAAATTAAAAAAAAAAAATGGAAAAGAAACCCTCCTCCTGTTGCCACCTTTTTGTGTTTTAATTTCTAAAAATGTTCTATTGTTCTCTAATAAACAATAAAAATGTAAAAAAATAAAATATTAAAATCGTATGACTATGAATACACAGAACAAGTAGGAGTAATTTTCGTATACATTTACTAAATTTTTATTGTACGTAAGTACGTAGTTTTTGTTACTACACATCTACTGATTATTGTTAAATTTACAACACAATAATGGGGCAAATAAAACAGTGAAAAGAAAAAATGGGAAAGAGATTAACAGGAAAAAAAGCTATTCATTAAAAATTCTTTTGTAGGAGCCTGTTTTTGTATTTAGTTGCCATATTTGGGTTTGACATCACAGGCAACATTTTTTATATAGAGAAACGTAACTTAACGAGCCAGAGATGTGGCATGTACGAGTATATGGAAGTAAAATGACGACGAGGCAACCAAACAGCCAGCCACATTTCTTTTGACATTAAATTTCATGGATTTAGATGACATCACAAAACACAAAACAAAAAGTATTACAATTGTTACAATTTTTGTATTGTTTTGAAACAAACAAACAAACAAACAAACAAAGTGGAAAAAAATCTACTAAACAAAAGCGAAAACAACAAATGAGACTAAAAGAAGAAAAGTTTATGAAGAAATGAATTATTGTCAGTCAGTTGAAGGGGATTTTAGACGTTGCTTTATTTATTTTTATTTTGCATTATGTTTTCTGTAAAAGCAACTGAATAAGATGAATTAATGAGCGAGTGGATTGAATAGTTGAAGTTTTATTTATTTCTAGTATTTAAAAAAGGGGTTTTAAGAAATATTTATTTTATTTTTTTTATCTTCAAAAGAGATGGATGGTAAATACTACGGTGGAGAGCACATGTACGTAAGTCCTGGTGGCATAAAAATGTAGTAAAACCCATTAAATGTAAGAAAAGAAACAGGAGTTTCTGCTTAAACTATTTAAAAAAAAGTTGCAAAAAGTAAAATCAAAACTTTGATTTGAATACTCCATGTAATATTTGAACGCCTCTTTATTTCAATAGCTGCTTAGGTGCGTGTTGGCATATTTTTTTAGCCGAGTTCAGCCTGATACGTTTGGAATATTTGTCCACTATGGTTTGGCTTGGGACCAAAGTTCATTTAATTGTATTTGTTTATGATCGTTTGGTAAGAAACATATTACATATTTTGAACAGAATGCACAAATTTTCAATTTGCTTGGAGAAGTTTAGACTTTGTGATTGACATCACTTTATTTGAATTTTTCGATTTGAAAGCCCATTATTTCCTATTAACATATTACAAGTGGCTGCTATTATTTATGACGTAGCAACTGTGGCAGAATTCATTGTATTCATGCCTGTCAATGAGACAATATCCAGTTATAACAGACACAAGTCTTCTATTTATGAACAGTAGAGAGGTTATGTCCTTCATGGTTAGATGTGACCATATCATTTTTGAGATCCCATAGCTACTTCTTATAACCTGGCTCCTGTTTGTTTCCCCCTCACTCCTGCACCAAAGTATGAGTTAGTAAGATATCACTGACAAAGACACAGACACTTTTTCCAGTTCTGGTGGAATGTGTAAAGATCTGCCATGCTTAGCAAGCCCATCAGACCTCTCGTTCCTCTGAATCCTTTTCTATCCTGCGATGCGTTTGTTTCAAGAAGCGAGGATTCCAGCGCCGTTAGAGTGTCTTAACTGTCAGAATAGATATTATCAGCGATGATGGAAATTAATCCTCCACCTGTACATACTTATGTATATTTTAGAACTGTTTGAATACTAAAATACGAGTGTAGCATATGCACTACAGTGAAACTACTTTAGGATTATCAAAATATTCAGAATTTATTACCATAATAATTTTGAGTTAAAAACATTATGATTTTTTTTTATCATAATTGTTATTTTAAACCTTCACAATACCTGTACGAGGTCCGTCCGTTCAACAGAAAATTTTTCTCAAAAAATATTTATTTATTCATCACTTTCTATTTTCTTCCCTTCAAAGTATTCGCCCTTAGCGATTAAGTTTTTACCTCCTCAAACGTCGCAAAACGCCGTGCTTTCATGGGTCTCATGGGTCAATTTTGGGTAAACGAAAAGGTCGTAGGGGGCCAAATCTGGTGAATACGCTGGCTGAGCCATGATTAAGGTATACTTTTCGGCCAAACAAATTACAAACAAGAAATGACGAGTGAGCATCTGCATTATCGTTTCCGGACATTTTTTTGTAATACCTTTCGCAAGCGGTACAAATGTAACTTGAAGATAATACTCCTTATTGACCGTACGACGATGTGGCAAGAACTCATGACGCACTACGACACAAGAGTTCAGAATTCCCTATTGGAAGGTCGTACATTTTATTGCCGAACGGCAGGAAACTATAGTGTACGTCCTAAGATTGCCAAGTCTAAAATAGTTACAAAGATAGTTACCAACAAAAATTTTATCTGCTAATATAATATTTGTGTAATGGCTAAGCTTCCCTTGATTATGCGCGATTATGAATTGTTATCAATAAGTCGGTACTTTTTAAATTTCCCACCTCTCAAAATTTGAACCAGCTGCGTCATTTATTTACTGTTTGACAACCATTGATATCAGACTACCGCGTGATTTGAGGATACAATTTGTGCTCATTAAGTAATATTTGTTTTGAGAAGGAAAAAAACCATCACGCTACCGTTGATAAATACTATGGGAATGCAGCACAATCCATTTTAATGGTAAAGAGTGTATGAGAAAGCTTTCCGTAAGCTGGGTGCCGCGTTTGCTCACAATCGACCATAAACGCTATATGGACGAGCTTTGGCGCCATTTTGTAACCGTGGACGAAACGTGATTCGACCACAATACATCAGAGACCAAACAGCACTAAAAACAGTGGGCTTCTAGAGGTAAATCGGCACCCGAAGGCTAAACTGGGAGTGACGGTATAATCCACATTGACTACCTTCAAAAGAATAAAGCAATCAACGGCGATTGTTATGCCAACTTATGCGGTCGATATAATGCGGATTTGAAAAAAAAAACGACCGCATTTGGGGAAGAAAAACCTTCTATTAAATTGAATTAATTAAGCATAAGGTACTGAAAGTACACTATGTTGAAAAATAAAATGATTTTTTAACTGAAAAGCCGTGTTTTATAAAAATAACCACGGTCTATTGGCATGTCCTTGCAGTTTCTACTTTATCCATAACATGGATGATTAGATTCTAGTACTACGTGACTTCTCCTAGAATTGCAGCCCTACTGTTCTGTGATTGGAAATTATTCAAATAAATTTTACTTGTTTTGGGAAGAGAGTACGAACGTGGCAGCATAGACCTTCACCAAACTGAAATTTCTTGGATATTGAATATAAAATTGTTTATGCAGTGGGTAACTTAAAATGCTGATTCTGTTTGGCGGTACTAAACTTCAATTTAAAGACTATATAAACCAACAAAACTCAATATGTGCCGGATTGACCTAAAATAAATTCGCACTTTTAATTGAAGGCAGTTGGTTTCTCAAGGAAAATAAAAATTTTTTAAATGATTTTATTCCCTCCAAAAAGTTCTAAATATTTTTCCATACCCTTGCCAAACAAATGCTGTTCTTTATAATGAAACCCTTTAGATAAAAGTTATTTCTTTTTGAATTCTTTTTATTTTCATTTTCCTGAATCGATCCTTGACGTGTTGCTGGAAACACGATATTCCACTTATCTAATCTTTAATCAAGAATATCTTTTTGACATTTTTAGGGTGAAATATAAAAATGTAAAACTGGAGATTTTGTAATTCTTTTCTTAGTTATTTAAAATTCAATGACACGCACGTTCATACTATTTAGTTCACTTTTCAATGTAATACCCTTTGTTTTCTTTTATATTTTCTTTTGAAAGTGTCGCTTGCAATTTGTACAAAGGATACACGTTTAATTATTTATGCATGAAAAGTTTTCTGGAGTTTATTTCTTTACTTTTGAAAACATTCTCTTGTTATTTTATTTTCGAAAAGTAGAATATTGTCATTATCTGGTCGTATGCTTTTATATTTATTACTCTTGCTACATACCAGTTCTTTTATTGCGTTTTTGTCTGTGGCACGGTAACACCCTTTGGTTTTTGTTTTTTTTTTGAGTTTGCGGATTTCTAAGAACATTTTACATATTGCAGTTTTTTTTTACTTTTTATATATAAAACCTGGTGTTGCAGTGTTGTATGTCGATAGAAAAATAAAGGAGAGAAAAAAGTTACTGGTTCTTAAAGCAAACAATGCATAGTAGCGTCAAGGACATAGTGAATGGCAAGAAATATGTATGCATGGAACGGTCAAGCTCTCAGCCAGTTATTATTCTACTATATGAAATCAAAATTATAAAATTTTTTAAATGTGAAATATTTGCTACAAATTAAGGGGCGCACATATTTCTTCAGCTTACATAGTTTTCTATGGCCCACTGTTTATTGAATAATTTTGAGGAGTCCAGTATCAGGTTTTTGTTGCTGAGCTGGAATCTGCATTCCATATCATTAAAAAAAGTCTAAACTATGCTGTTCTAACATCGTTTTTAAGTCTGATTATCAAATTTTCGGTTTCAAAAGTACAGTGTAATAAAACACACGTAAAGCTATAATTTTTATTCAACGTTTATTGCATTATAATGCTTCAAACTTGCCATTACGTACAAAGTAAATGATCGGCTCTAGATTTGTTGGAGCCGTAGATCCTTTTGAGGTGATTTTCGAACACTTTTTCGCACATTTCAGGCGGTATCTCGGCGATAACTTGACGAATGTTGGTTTTCAACTGCAGCACAATGTTAGGGAATTATGCGCGTCGACACATTCTTTGACGTAGACCCACCAAAAAAGTCTAATGGCATCAAATTACTTGATCTTGGTAGTCAATGGACGGCGCCAAAATGTGAGATTACACGTTTTGGAAACTTTCCAAGCAATAAAGCCAAAATCGGTCGTGTTGTGTGGCACATGACACCATCTTTTTGGAATCACATATCGTGCAGGCCAAAAAAAAAGTCGATTGCCGTACGTCCATACCGCTGTGTATTGATGGTAACGGTTCCTCCAGCATCGTTTTCGAATAAATGCGGCCCAATGACACCTCCAGACAATAATGCACACCAAATAGTCAACTGGCTTTTATACAATCACTTTTTGGTTCCCCGAGTCGCATATACGACAATTTTGCTTGTTGATGTAACCACCGAAAATTCAGCATTGAAAACCTGTTGCTGTAGTGACCAATCAGCATATCTACGGTATTGTGAGTTGCAAATACAAATGTAAAATATGCCATAATGAGCCGTAAGATAAGCCTCATTCCAGAGAACGTAGTGGAATAGACAAATTCGGATTATTCAGCACACTTTCACCAACAGAAGCGTTTTCAGTTGCTTCACATTTCTCTATAATTTTGCCAATTCCTTGCACAGTAGGTTGATTATGACGACCTTCTAATGCTCGAAAAGTAACCGCATTTGAAGCACCACCCTTGTGGAAAGTTTCAACTATTTTTACGCCTTTTTCAGTTATAGACCGATCAATATTCGTAAATGGCAAATATTTTATAAAATAAATGATATTTTAGATGACAGATGTTTAATAGCTGACAACCTCGCCAGACCGGAGGTTTTGAAATCACTTAATGGATAACTTGATAGTTTTGGAGATCTTATTAAACTTGTGTAAAAAATTTTTTATACAATTTTTGCTGTTTGAAAATTTATAATAATTTGAAATCCAGACCTCGCATATGTGTAAATATGCTGTATCTTATTAAAATCGTATTAAAATAGTAAAACTTCTATTAATTTTATTTATAATTAAGTGATTTAATGAAAATTGCGATATGCATATAAAAGTAGCATTTTGTGCAGAGAAAAAAAAAATTGAATTTGTTTAATAGTTTTTGCTTCTTTAAATTTCTGTTTCAAAACTTTTATTAGAAAATATACAAATTGTAGGTCACATAAGAACACAGTGCATGGGATGGGTTTTAAGAAGTGGCAACCGACGAAAAATTAAATAAATTCATAGAATCGCTTCAATTTCTAAAAAGTTTATAAAAATATTTTATTTAAAAAAATGTCTCATAATCAAGTAGTCACTCTAATTAAAAAACAGATTAATATTCCAAATCCTCTTCCTCCTAATAAAATTGCGATTGTTAAAAAAAACAGGAAATTCCGCTTTTTCTCTCTGGAAAGGCAAATATATTTGATTTTCCTAAAAGAATAAAGACGTTAAGATTTCACCACCGTCCCCATCGTTCCTTCCAGAGGCACATACAGGGCGAGGATCTACATGTGCCCTCGATGTACCATGTACAGACACCTTGCTAAAGTGCTGCAGTTATCTAACCTCCTACCACCCCAATGGCCCAGCCGTAAGAAGTCCCCCTATCAAATGGACAACTCATCAACCGCAACCGTCAGAGCAGCTCTGTCGAATAGCAACAGCACATAGAGGTATATGGCCTAAAGAGAGCATCTACAATAGGGTCACTAGCACCATATCGCAGACACAATCATCCGACCCATAACTCTTCTCGCGTATCTTTGGGTTTTAACCACAGCCACCACGTGATCCCCTAAGGGGCCTCACCAATAACCAGTCTAGGACAAGTCCTAGGGGCTACTGGTTCCCTTGGCACCACATAGGATCTCTGGTCGGCTTTATGTTAAAAACATCTTCGCATGCGCGCTCGTTACCCAGTTAATTCAGGGATTGGGTAGCAACATACAAGTTTTTAGGGGTTATCAGCAAAAAGGCCTATGTACGGAAACCTTATAACCTTATGCCCAGAAGCATAACACCAAGCCACCAAGACAAGATGTATAATCCGTGCCCCTGGAGGAATCTCCGTTCTGTCCGGAGAAAGTAAATGAAAATTTATATTTTTCTAAACTGGTCCAGTCAATATCATGAAACAAGCCAAACTATTTTACAAGGTGTCTTACTTCCGCAATTTTTACAGATGATCGAATTGGATGATGCCAACTAAGAATTTTCCATAAGAATGAAACCATTATTTTTTGTTTGGGAAGGAGAGTCTAAATTTCTAATGGTGTATCTACGCCCATGATGTTTAAACTAGCCTTATGAGCAATTGGAAGCGGCTCGAAATTATTTTTCGAAAGTTTTCGAAATTATAGACCTGCACAATGTTTTGGGAATCGCCATGAAGCAAACTAATCTATAATTCCAGGGACAAGAAAATTTTTTTTGATTACTATACCGGTTGCATCTATGAAAAATAATCAAATAATTCACATCCTTTTTTCGGTTTAAAATTTTTCTTTTTGCTTTTTTTATAAATTCATTTTGAAAGTAATTTTACTTTATATTATTTTAAAAACTAGTTCTTGTTGCTGATTGGCTCCACAGTGCAATACCAAAAAAAAAAAAAAAACAAAAAATACATATTCATGATTTATATGACATCGTGTTGCAGTGAAGTTTGTTGAAAAAGACAACCAAATTGAAACTGCTCTCAAAGCTTATGTTTAGAAACAAATAGATAGAAAGTCTTCAAATTTTTATTGCTTATTCTAATCGTATCAGCATTATAAGACTTGTATTGTATCACCCACGTCGTCGTGTGTTACGTATTAGAATTGTTGTGAAAATCGTGACGACTTTTAGAGATGAACCATTTTTTTTTCAATAGATCTGAATGTCAACAGACTGTAATAATATTTTGTTAATTTAGATAGCACCTACTAACTTTTCAAGTTTTATTTATCAGCGGTTAAGTTCCTCTAAATTGGTCGATTTGTTATATGGGGTCAAAGCATTGTATGACGTATGTGCTTAACAATGGTGCAGCATGGTGTTTGATAACGATTTCTTAACTTTGCTCTTAGAAATAATATTTTCAATCAAATATTGAATTTTATTTATGATCCTTTGAACGACAATGTAGTTGTAGGTGCTCATGGCATGCCTTCATGACGCTACATCTAGACAAAAATCTGATACTATTTCTAATTAAGTGACCACAAAACTACGTAATATAAATTTACTTTCTCAAAATTGCAACAAAAACGGCATAAAACCACCTAATGCTGTAATGAAATGTGTAGCGGAGAAAACTGTACAGTCAACTCTCGATAATTTGAAAATCAAATGATCGCAGGCAAACGCTAAAAATTATAAAATTGTAAATAATGCAAATATTTTTAAAGAAAGACTCAAATAATCGATAGACTAAAATTAACGAATAACCAGCTATCGACAGTTGACTGTATATACACTTTTTTTGTTTGTCTAATTGCTTTTTAAAATCATTTAAATGCAAAATATTTCTTAATCCATAAAACTTCATACCAAATTGCATTTGGTTCTTTTTATATCAACAAAAAAATAAGTATATATTTGTACTACGGTCTCTCGTTGCTTATTTTATGGCCACCTCAGTAGTTGGGCTATTTGAACTCAAAAGCCATAAGTTTTTTTTTTCTAATGAAATCTATTCAATAAAACTTTAAACATTTCAACACTTTATTTTCAAAGTTATTAAAAACTTTGCCTTGGCTTTTTTTATGGCTCATATTACATTTTCGTAACTTGAATATAATCGAAAGCTTTACAAGTGCAAAATATATGTGTGTATTTTGTAAAAATGCCAAGTTTAACTAAAAGACGAAGAAAAAAAAACAACAAAACCAAAAAAAAAAAAAATACGAGACCAATTCAAAGTGTAATAAAAATACATTTTCAATACGTTGTTGTTTTTATTCTTTTATGCTTCAACATTATTTTCATCTTTACGTTCTGTGTAAATAATAATAAAATAAGTAATACTGCAACACCAACAGCAAGTACAATAACAACAAATTTAATAAAGAATCTTTAGGCTGCCACATGCAGTGGTTGTTTTTGGTTTCATGCAACATCTTTATAAATGCAATATATAAGAGTAGAGAATCACAAGAAATGTAAACAATAGATATTAAACAGAGTCCTAAAAGAGGGAATTGTTTCCTGAAATGCTTATGTTTCAATCAAAGCCTAAATAACAAATCCTTTGTTCTTATATGAAGGAGTTACTAGAGACTGTTGAATTTAGTAGACTAATAATAGAAGGTACTTTTATAAAAAATAATCCTTTTATTTCCTACAAAAAGTCCAACTAGTGACACGACTACTCCCATATTTCCCCATAAATATCATGTTGTCAGAATTTAAAATTCCCTATTAGAATACAGGACAATAAGTCCGTGACTTTAAACGAACACAATTTGATTTGTGTTCAAACTTAGTCTCGTTTAAGCTCCCTATACCTTGTGCAAAGTTTCTCAAAAATTTTTATTCCTTCGGGAATAAGTTCGAAGAATAGGGCGCTGCTTAATTCATGGCCATGGAAATTGCAGATATGTGCAACCTTATATTGTACTTTTTCGCTAAATGCACTAAATTTTTTCCAATATTCATTAAATCGACCCATTACACTTCACCAACAAACTGTCGCAATAACTTTTTTGTCTGGCAAACACACCTTGACTTTCTTTACCGCCGACTTACTCTGGGAAATTCACGATTTTGATTTTCTTTTTTTTGAAGTCTGGTGTTTTATGGTGGAACCTACTTCCTCCACGATTACCAAACGGCGCAAAAACTCGTCCACATTGCAGTAGAGCAACGCCAAATGCTCCTCCAAAGTCGACACACGATTGTGCATTTGCAGTCGATTGTGAGCAACCGAGAACTGAGGCCACCGCCTCAGCTTCCAGTACAGAAAAAATTCAAAGACGTCAAAATGAAATTTTTAATTTAGATCAATTTAGTCCGTTTTGCTGGCTGATATAATTTGTAAAAAAAGTTGGAAATAGTGCGTGTATGTAAGTACGTAAACCGCTCATAAACTTTGAACGGCTACAAATGCGGTATTTTGAGGATCTTAGGTTTACCAACGAGTATTAGTCGATATTGACACATTTTCAGACTTTACGAAAATAGTTTGTTATTATTTAAACAATAAATTTTAAACTATCGTTTCATTAAAACTGCAATATTTTATTGAAATCGAAATCAAACTGCAAATTCTATTCAAATCTAATTTCGAAAAAAGTGCTTTATTTTAATACTAAAAATTTTTGTGCAAATTGATTTTAAAATTGGGCAAATTTTTAGATTTATTCTTATAATAACACAATGCTGTGCAAAATTATTAGCAATTCTTTCCACGTATCTTAAGGAGAGTTGAAGGGGCTATTGGCGAAAGTATGATTGCAGTTTGAAATATCTGGACCACTATTACAGTAAACCAGGCGGCTATAATCTTGTACGAATTCATTCTTTTACAACCTGTCTGCCAACGTCTGCAAAAAGGTTTATTTATACTGCAAAGAAAATAAATAAATATTCTTTTTAACAGCAAAATAAAAATACACTCTAAACTACATACTACGTATTGGCTTGCAACAAAACCTGAGGCACAAAACTTCCTCGACTAACAGACAAACTGACTGCTTGGCTTTGGGGAAGGCAGGCAAACTAAATTCAATGTTTATCTGGAAGTACAATAAAATGTGAGATGAACAAAGATAAAAGTATTTAAAAGACCAACAGCGAAAAAAACAGCATGAAAGCGCCATGCCGACGTTAAAATGTCGTAAAACATTAATCGTTGTCGGAGCATTTACAAAAGGAACTCTCTCAATATGAAAAACAACGTCAGCAAGAATAAAAGCAGGGGAAAAAACAATTCCAAAGGAATACAAGAATTTAAGGAAAAAAAATCACATACACACACACAAAAAATGCCGGCAACATTCAATAATACAGACTATTGAGGCAGTCTTTAGTAGAATGTTTTTCTTTTTATCTGTCCGTCCGTCTGTTTTTTGCCTTGATTAAAGTGTCATTAAAGGAACACATACACGGATTTAAAGGCAAGTAACATTTTCAATTCATAAAACAAATTTGTTTTTATTTTCTTCTTCTACTGCAAACTTTTGGCTCCTTTTTTTCTACACATGAGCAAATTTTCCTTGTTTTTGAAATATTTGCCACTATTTGTAGGCCCACATGCTTAAATGAGGGTTTTTTTCTGAACTTCATTTTACGACTTTTATCTGATTTTTTTTCTATGTAAATAACTTTTAGTTAAAAAAGTTCTTTATCAATTGTGGTCCATAAAATTTTGTGAAATTGCTTGCCACAATGGGGTGCAGTTGTGTGGGCCGATTGTTTTCTTTTAATGTATTATTCTGCGTAAAAGTTGCACATTGGGAAGGGACAAATGTTTGGTGTAAAATGCAATAGTAAATGTTTCAGTTGTTTATTTGTTTAGAGTTTTAAGCTACAATGTGTTCATTAATGCAGTGCTGTGCTGCAATAGTAAATTAAAATGTTCTTAACTGCAACAGTGAAGCAGATGGTGTCCAAAAATATGCTCAATACGAATCAACTGCAGTAGTTGTTTAAGAAAAAACCTACATTTGACTTGCATCGATATAGCGGACAAAACTTCTTACTGCATTTACAAACGTAACCCAACTATTGATTCTAACAATTCGCTGATGCTTCCGCCAGCTCATTAGTTATTGTATAAAAATAGAAAATAGAAAAAGCAAAAGCAACAATAAAATTGTGCTGTAAAATGTCTAACCATTTTATTTATTTATTTGTTTATTTGATCATTGTAATAAAATAATAGGCTTTAACCGCTGATGGCGCTCATATTGTTGAAGCTACACTTGTCAAATTAGCTGTCGGAACACCCATATAGTTTTACTAAAATGGGTGTTTCGTTCGGTCAATGTTCTGCGCGCGGCTCCCATTTTACACTCGCTATAATCGTCGTACCGCGAGGACTCTTCGCATTGTGGTGGATAAATTTGTGTCAACTGGTAAAGCGAATAATGCACCAATACATATGTGATGAAGAAGCGCAAGATTTGCCGAAAACATCACCGCTTTCCGTGAGAATGTGCGGGGAATTCGTGTCATTCACAAAAACTCGGCCGTTCGCAGACTTCAACTTTACGAATTTCGTGTTGCGACTTGGGCCTGCATCCGTACAACATGTGCTTGCGGCTGAATGGGTACGTCAACAAACAAATATTATCGATCTTGGGACGATACCGATCCACATGCGATCCAAGAACAGTCAAAGCATTAAGAAAAAGCCACTGTTTCGTGGGGATTTAGTGTTGGCGGCGGCATCCGTCCATATTTCTTTGAGAACGACTTTGGACAGGTCTTCATCGTCAACGGCCAGCGCTAGAGGTCGATGATAACCAACTTCGTTAACCTTATAATGGATACTAGCAATATGTGGTTTCAAGACGGATGGCGCTACATGCCAAACATCTCAGGATCATTTCACGTGGAATTGATATGAATTGTTCACCTAGATCGTGCGATTTGGCCCCGTTAATCTTTTTTCTTGTAGAGTTTTCTTAAGTCGCAGCTCTATGCGAATAATCCATTAAGAACAGTGGTCCTCAAAGCTAGCTTAACCTGTGCCAGCGGTCCAATTCAGCCTGAATTATGCGTCAGAGTTATTGATACAGCTTTATTGAGTCATTCCAATTTTAAACGTATATACAATGATATATGCTGTCTGTTCTTTTATTCAGCCTTGCAACCCTCTGCAGGTGATTCGGCATGAAATTTTACGAATAATAAAAATAAAACTTTACACAGGCTCGTGGAATTTGCTCACAATAGAATAGAAACAAAAAATATTTTGCACACAATACGTACGCTTTTTTTATTTTATAATACGGACGACACTGGAGCTGTGTTCGAAAATGCAGTGCTGTGCTGCATTATCAATACAAATATTTTATATTCACCCATATTATGAATATCAATGTTGTTACATGTGACGCCGACGGCGGCAAAATATCATTACTGTTGTCAATATTGGCATATACCGATAACAATTGACAACCATTTTACATTTTCCAAGGCAATTTGACGCCGACATTGTGTTAAGTTGACTCTGTTTTTGTCAACAAAAATATTGTTAACGACTGGTGTTTTTAAAATGGGGGAAAAAATTAAAATAACGACAGTGAAACAATTTGAGGAATTAATTCAGCAGCTTGAAAATAACCCAAGCCTGGCAAAAGGATTTCATAGGGGTACGACTCCAAATAATTTTAAACATGAATGGGAAGAAATCGCAAATAAATTAAATTCCATTGGACCACCAATTCGAGATAGCGACGGCTGGCAGAAGGTAAGTTGTCAAAATGTGCATTTTCAAATGAAAAAATTTGTATGTATGCGCAGGTTTGGAGAGATTTCAAATGTAAGGTGAAGAGGAAGTTGGTGCACAACAAAGCTGAAGTTAATGCAACAGGAGGAGGCATATGCAAATTATCAACCCTTTCACCTTTAGAAGAAGCTGCTGCTAACTTGGAAAAATTTCAAAAACAATTTAATCCTGAAGGTTCACTTCAAGGAATTCAGTTCTCTACTGGGGAAACAGCAAGACAAGACATATCTGAAGCGGAATTCGTAATACTTGAAGATGCGGAAGATTTGCCATCAACTTCCGCGGATGCAATTTCAACAGAAGTGGAAGTTATTTCTAAAAAAAGAAAGAGAAATGAAAATCGTGAAAATTTTCAGCGAAATGAATTATTCGCGAAACATAATTCTATGCAAAAGCAGGTTCTTGGTGAAATATCTAATACAAAGAAATCAAAGATATTTTAAAAGAAACAAGAAAGCTATGCGAGGAAACAAAAACTGCTTTAAAGGACACCAGTCGGTACCAGCGAAAACTTTGGGAGGTTGAAGAAAAGAAATTGAAGTTGATTGAAAGACAGCAACATAGAGAAGACGAACTTTTTGAAAAAGAGATTCAATTGAAAAACATTAAATTGCAAATAAAGAAAAAGGAGCTGGAAGTACTTGATAAGCATTAATTATGTATATTGATTACTATAACAAAAAACCACCTTCACGCCGTTTTTGAATAAAATCAATTTATTTATATTTATTAGTTATAAAAAACAACTGCAAAGAATTGAAATACATAATTATTTTTAAATTATAATAAACTGTTTTTTATTTGTTCCCTGATTTCTACAGCTTCGTTGCTTTGCAAGTTTTCAGTGCTGGTATCAAAAGTTTCATAGCTGTTTTCAAAGTTATTTATTTGAGTATCATCGTCGATAATCAAACTCTGATACTCAATACAAATATTATGCAAAGCAGCACAAACATTAACAATTTTGGTTGCTTTAGCAGGTTTATAGTGAAGTTGGCGAGCACCTATTAAGCAACGGAAACGGTTTTTGAGAACACCAATTGTTCTTTCAATTATATTTCTAGCCTTTGCATGTTTACTATTATAAATAGCTTCAGAACTTCTTTCCGCAGTGGATCGGTAAGGTGTCATTAAATAAGGCTCAAGGGGATATCCAGCGTCACCTACGTATATATGCATACGAAGATTGGTTCAAATTTCTAAAAGAATTATATATTTTTATTATAGTTGTTACCCAAAAGCCAACAATTTTTTTCGCCGGCCTCATAGCGTTCACGCAAAATTTGCCTTATTGGACTAACGTTCCAAATAAGAGAATCGTGAGATGAACCTGCATACCTGGCGTCCATGTATCTTATTCTCATCTTGTTATCGCAAATCTGCAAATAATAAATATTGAAATCTGTATGTATGTTTGTAGCCCAAGAAATATTTTTATAAATTTCTTACAACCATTGCATTAAGGCTAAAAAATCCTTTTCTGTTGTAATAAAGATTTTGCTCTTCCCTACTGGGCGCCAAAATCTTGATATGAGTGCCGTCCACGCAGCCAATGACGCCGGGAAACCCAGTCTTTTGAAAAAATGCCAGCTTACATTCGGCCTTTTCTTCGTCTGTCATTTCAAATTTAATAAAAAGAGGACAGATTACTGTTTCTAATGCATTGAGTGTCTCCTCTAAAATTAATGACACAGTGGGTTGTGATAATCCAAGATTAAAATCGTTCCCAACACATAATTGATAAGATCCTTGTGCTAGGAATCTTAGAGTAGTTGCCAGCTTTATTTTATTTGAAATGAACGTAGATTTTACTCCATTTTTCATTAAGGGCTCTATTTTTCCCAAAACAAACTTGAACGCTATTTTATTCAACCGAAAATAATCCACAAATCTGTAAGGAAGCATAGCATAACACTATTAACTTTCTGCACTAGTCACAAATTTCTAGCAAATTTTTGTTTTATTCACTTACTTCGCATCTGGCAAGTTATAGATGTCTGATCTTTGCCTCATAACTTTCCTTCTACGTTTAAGGTTTTCTTTGTTTTCTTCATCAGCAGAACATTCACTTGAATCTAACATAAAATACATTTTCTTTTAAATTCGAAAAACTAATTCAAGAAAATAAACAACGTCAACATTTACAGCGATGATATTTATTTCCTTAACATTATCGATAACAGGACAACAGCAACACAATACTTTTTTTTAATACCAATATAGCATTGGGGTGATGGCGATGGCATACCAATGTGACGACGGGTATAGTATTGTGTTGACGTCGACGTCGGCATTCATAATAAGGGTGATTGTGACTATGGAATATGACCCCTATTTAACATATTTTTGGAGACCAAGTTCATCACTGTTGAAATTTTAATATACTTTTGCGCTTTACTGCATTTACGAACATACCCAATATGATTCTTAAAACGAATTAATTTCTGCGATTATGCTTTCAGTCATGATTAGATTATGGTAAATAGGTTGAATTGCTCAAGCTGGCAGTTGCTTTAAAATCGTCTTATGGACTGTTTCGGTTTATCTTGTCTATATGTTCGGGTTGTGGCTGCCAATTCAACAAACAAATTGATGGAAGATGTGCGACGCTCTGGCTACTAGTCTAGCACACTAACAACTAGTCTACGAGGGCACTCTTAGCCTATTAAATAATTAAGTTCAAAGATCTTTATTTTTCTTAAAATGTATTTCATTTTTTCAAGCAGCACTTTTTTCTATTTTGTTTCCCTCTTTTTTATGTATAATTTTCCCTCGCAAACTTCTTTTCAAATTCACCCACTTGAAGTTTCAAAAAATAGCAACTGCATTATATATCTTGTCATGTTGCATAATTTTCAAGTTGTTTTATAGAATCATGTTTTTTTTCTCTCATTGACATCATTTAGCTTCCAAGTCATTTCCCATGTTACGATTTTTGCATATAGAGCTTTACACAATTTCTTTCTAAGCTCTTTTATGTACATTCGTACATTCATGCTTGGAAAACTGAAGTTTATTTAAAAGAAGTTCTTTTTTCTTGAATTTTTTTCCTGTACTCATATGCAGGCCAACAACAATGTGATTGTAAAAGTTGGCTTTTTTAGTTTTTTTTTCATAAAATTTTATTATTTGTGTATTTCTTCTTTCCAAGGAATCTAAAGAAAATTTCGAGACAAAAAAAAAACAAGTGGAAAGAAAATCCTCAGGGAGTGGTTGCCACATACAATAGTCTTGCAATTCAAACAGTTTGCTGAAGAGGCAAAAAACTAAATATAATAAAATAAAAAACATGCACTTTAGTTTTTAAAACTGATGTTTTCTTCTTTTTATGTTTGTATTTCAACTGTTTCTCCTGCTCCTTTTACTGTTTTAACTTTAAGGAAAATTTTCTTCGAAGAAAAAAACAGATTGCACGACATGTTGTCTAGTATTTTACATTGAGAAATATGGTATAGAATACCAAATGCATCATACTCGCGTAGTAAAGCAGATTTTGTCATTTTGCTTTTTATATTAGAAATAGAGATGGACACATGGGCAAATTTTCGCCGGTACTCATATAGACACTTACGAAAATAATAAATTTGCTTCGGAGTTTGTATATGCTCAACTCGAATGATGTACTCATTGAAAAAAATTTGTCACTAATAATTAAAAAAAAATTATACACCCTTTAATCGATGCTGCTTGATGGTGGTTAGTATGCGTGACAGTCATGTAAAAATCCATCAAAAAGAATCAAGTGAATCAGTTTTGAAAAATATATTACGAGTCCGAGTAAATCTGTCGGTATCCGTATCCAAGACTACAACCAGTGAGTAGACCGTTCCTTCAGCGTTGAGAAATCTGACAATGTCACCTTTAATAATTTTAAGAGGTTTTATAGTAAAAGACTAAATAAAAATTTCTGTCTTGAAGCATGCCACAACCGCTATTCGTGTAGAAGACAAAAAAGCATATCTTCGTTGACCTAATGTTGTACTCGTAAGCAAGGCATAGAGGGACATTCCATTTGAAAGTGACAAAAAAGACATCAGCGGGCAGGTAATTCTACAAAGGAATTGTTCGAACAATGAACAAATTCTCACTGTAATGGGTAGTGCGATTCGCTGGCACATCGACCACGAGTGCCAGCATATAAAAAAGGAATAGGTTTCAAGAAGTTCTTTAATGTCACTAGAGCACAATCCGTTGAAGTAACGATAAAAATAATGAGACACTCTACATCCAGTGAGTTAGCGACAATACTATCATCGTCGTCTCCTGTACGCGGTCAAAATACATTTTGAAGTACCGACTCATACAGAAGAGCAATATTCCATCTTTGGAGGGATATATGTATGTGGTATTAATAGTAAGGAGATTTGATGGAGTGAAGTGTCTCTTACATCGTCTTGAAAACCCGAGGCACTTGACTGCTTCTTTAGTGACATGAAAAATGCGCTCGGTTCATCGAATATCAAATTGGATTTTCATGGTAAGAATATCAAGAGCTTCTGATTCCTCAATATCTATATAACACCTGTAGTTATGAATGGTGCAGCATGTTCGTTCATGCCTTTATGCGTACAACACTAGGGGTCTTACACTGGGTGTCACAAGATCATAATTAAGTGTATTATTCATATTCTGCCTCATGACTTCAATCTCTGGAAGGTTTGACGTTTTGACAGGATTGTTTATTCTACATGGAAGGCCATTAAAGAAAATAAGAAACAGGAGAGTAATATGTTGTCCAAAAGGTTATGACCATCTTCCATGTATTTTCTACACGTGTATTCTCCATCTATTCATCCACTCTCAACTTCTTTATACTTTCGTTCATACTGGCTTAATGATTAAAGGATAAAATTAGTTACAACTAGTCGCGATATACACCGATCTCGTTATATGCCCAAATGGCCCGTCACTAGTTACTGACTCCCTTTACAATGTGCATTTGTCCATAGTGAAGCAAGTCCTTGATTGTTTTCTTTTGCTTTGTATTAAAATAAAAAGAATTTATTCACATATTTTTTTTTACTTTTCTTGTATTACAATTTTAGTTTTGTAATATTCATCTTACTTATTGTAATATTTTCATAAAATTTGTTGTTGTTTCATTTTCCCAGTCTTCCTAAAAAAAGGAAAAACTGAAATTAAAAGAAAAACTACTTAAAAACTACTGTATGCACTCAAGAGTCTTTCTGAGTGCAAGATTGTGTTAAAATACAAGAAAAACATTTTTATTAAATGTCAATATTGATTTTTCGTCTCTATTGCAATAGAAGTCAAAGAAAATGTAATTTTATACTTGCCTCAGGAGGGTTCTGTAAGGAAGGAAAGCGGCAATAATTTTAAAATGAGTTCGATATGATTTTTTCTTTTCATCGATGAAGGTATTGTGGCCCTTGCAAACAGAATTGTCGTGTATTGGAATAAAGATGCCTGATCTTTTGGAAGATGGAACGTTAGTAACGTTTGATAGATAATTAATAGTTTTGTTTTTATATATAGAAATTTTGTTCATATGGCGATTTCTTTTCTGCTTTACTGATTAAAATATAAATTCTTTTAATAGATCTAATAAAAACGGGTTCTTTTCCTTTATAAGTTTGCTTTTAATAAAGAACTCTGAATATCCTTTTTTCTTTTCAAAATTTTAAAAAATTAGTCCCTTTTTTAGAAAAAAAGTCATTTTTTTCTTCTGGCCTTTCTTTAAGTTGAAATATTATATTCCTTTAAAGATTTATGGACTAACTGGTCAATATTGTCAAAAGAAAAGTCAACGAATCCTTTTTCAGGACATTTGAAAACAATGGAAATTTTCTCAATTTAGAGGTCATTGCAACAATGAGATGCTTTGTTTGAAGAGAGGAATTCTAACGCTGTCCAACGTCACCATTATTTTTTGGATCTGTTGACGCATTTTAATTTAGGAAACGTATTTAAAAAAAAGCCCCATATGCACGATTTAGGAATGTAGCCTTGAAACCATACGTAGTACCGGACTAGTTTATGCGTTATCAGAGGGTCAAATACAAAAAGAATACCTGTACTTATTCCAACAAAAAAATAGATTAGGTCCAAAACCCTACGGGGCTAAATTTACCCTATTTATGAATTCCAGTGAATTTTAAGTATTTGATATAAGGCTCTTCCAATAGGGAATTTTTAACCTTTGCAGTTTATAGCGGCCATATTGTTGAAACTACATCTATCGAATTGGCTTTCATTTATTCAGGCTGGTCTTGCAAATCATCATGGACGAATATAAAATTCAACAACACATGCAAGTGATGAAATTGTTTTATCAAATCGGTTATTCCGTTACGGTCGCCGCAATCGTCTTACATTTCTGAATGAACGTGTACGTCAACAAACAAAATTATCGAATTTGGAACGAAACCAATCCACATGTAAATCCCGAAAAAAATTACTGTTTGATGTGGATTTTAAGCTGGCCGCGTCATGGGTCCGTATTTCTTTGAGAATGACTTTGGGGAGCTCTATAGGTCGATGATTACCAACTTTTTTGGCCTGAATTGGATGATATAGACACCACCGGCATGTGGTTCCAACAGGACGACGCTATGTGCCACACAGCTCATGCTACATTCTGCACGAGTGATTTAAGGTAATGTCAACTAGCCGACGATATCGTGCGGTTTGACACAGTTAGACTTTTTGTTGTAGTTTTCTTAAATCGCAGGTCTGTGCGAGTATGATGAAAACGTCAGCGGCCCTCAAAGGCAAAAGCAAATCCGCGGCGAACATTTACTTGGTGTTATATTCCATACATAAGGGCATCAATAGTCCTTTCAAATGAATAATATTTTTTTATATGATGTCTCTCACACAAACTTTCTTTTATTTAAATTTGAAGATAGGAAGCACTGAATGAAAGACCCTATACTATTTCAATGTTCGGTAGATATGGATCCATATATCCTAGAGATGTGAAAAATTAATTCGAATTTCTTATTTGGAATAATTTTCCGCACATCACGAATTTCAAATTTGGTTTGTAAACTTTTCTTACTGGCTTATAGTTTTCTTTTGAAAAATAAAAATAAAATTTTGCAGAAGCAGCGAAAGTTGCCTTTAATAGCCATCGTAAGGTTTGATTAAATGAGAAGATTACAAATTTAATCTTGTTTTATTTATAAAGTTCTTTTTTGCTTTTGCAAACACTTTATTGACAAACTGTTTTTTATATATGTTAAAATTGGCGCCATAGTGCTGCACTAATAATTGCATTTTCTTCATTTAATTAAAAATTAACAAGACTACGTACTAATTAGCCAATTTGTAATAAAGTTAACAATGAAGCAGGTAAATATAATTCTGTAAATTTAATTTATTTTTTGTAGTACCGCCGAGTAAAGCAAAGTGCATTATTATTAATTTCTTGACCAAGTCCTTTATTAAGGAGAAGTTTTTTATTTTGTTTTTAATTCTAAATAAAATTTCCTAACAAACCTTATTAAGGACAAGTTCTTGGGTTTTAGTTCAGCTAAAGGCATTATAAAAAAAATTTAATTTTCCAATGTAATTCCTGGCAAAAGCAATTTAGAGATGTGCTACAATCGCACTTTTTTCTGCATCAAAATCTCTGCATTTTCCCGGCTTCTTTAGAAGCATAGGAGCTACACAGCTACTTTATTTATATATTACCTTAGTATGATTCCTATTTGACATGATGACGTGGCAGGTGTTATAATTTTGTTTAACTACTAAATGTGTCATGATGTCGAAACTCGAAAAAAATGTCAATGAAACATTTTTTATTATATTGAATAAAAACTGAAAATGTAACAAGAATGAATTTCTTCATCTACAGTAAAATAGAAAATATAATGTGAAACGAACAGCATTTGAAGTACTTCCGAAAATCGATATTTTATAACATCTTGAACCCAACTTCAAGTCTAGTGAATTGAATCCAAAAAAAGAAAACATTTTGCAGTGACAGGCTCTTGCTGAAATCATTGGAAAATATCCGAATGTTTTGGTACTTTCGATTCACAAGTTACATGTTTTATTGAGTTCTTTGGTAGATCTGATTTTACTGATTTTAAAAAAATTATAAGCCGCTAATTGTTGTTTACTCTCTTGAAAAGCGTTAGTGTTTAGTGTTCGATAAAAAATTGAATTGAATTGTTCTCTAGTTGCACTATACGGCCGGCCCCTCTCAGCAAATTAGTTTGTTCTTCCAGGGCATTCATTTATGTTCACATTTTACATAAAAATGTAAGAATAATTGCAAATACGAAATTGGTTGTTGTCATATTTCTTGAACTAAAAAGGAAAAGAAATATTTTGAAATTTATATTTGCATGGCTCTTTAGAGAATAATGAATAAAGTTATCAAAGTTTAATTCAAATATTATTGCAGTAGCAACAACAATAAAAACAGAAAAAAGAGTGAAAAAAATATCTTGAAATAAAATTTTAAGACTGTAAATGAAAAGGATAAAATGAAAGACAAAAAAAATGTATTGGAATTTAAAACTTTTATTTCGATAACATTAAATTGCTTGCGAAATTTTTTTCTTTCTAAAAATACAATTTGAACAAGTGATGTACTGTTCAACAACATAAATATCCTGTTTTATTTTTTTGGAAAAGGGAAAACAAAACATTTTCCTTATGTTTTTTTAATTGATAAACTATTTTTCATTTAATATTTTTTTTATCTAGTTTTGCTGTTGCATTGAAAACAGGAAAATGAGTTCTTTAGAGCTAAACATCCCTCTTCAATTTGACACTAATTAAAAATAAAATTCAATAATTTATCATTTTATTTGAATTGCACATTTTATTTCCTCTTTTTCACAATTTCCTTTTTAAAGCTGCTCGCATTCCTACTGTATGCATAAGTTAATGACGTTGTTTTTTTTATTTTTCTTATATCTTTCAGTTCTGTGGGTTGTGTTGTGCAAATATAAAAAAAAATGTTAGAGAGCTGATACATGTGGAGTATGTTCTGCATCCAGCCCTTGCTCAATCAATAATGCTAAAAGGAACTTAGAAGTCTGTGCAAATTTAACTGAGCGAAACCATGGAAAAAGGTCAGTGGGAAAATTTTATATGAAATGGGATGGTAGCAGTAATTATAAATATACCTGAATACTTAACATATTGGAATTTAAAATATTGTCAAATGTAAACAGGACTCTTAAAGTATCAAATTCATTTTTTTTTGTCTCTATGAACTTCATACTCGAACTAGGGTGAAGAGTAACATAGACGTGGTATTGTCAAGTGGAGCACTTGTCATTTGCATAATGATAAGGAAAATAATCTTCTAATTTTAACTTCGTCTGCAGCATCTGCTCTCCTCGTTGGGGCAGCTGCAAACGGACGTCTGTTCTTATACTAAGCGGTTCGCTATATAAATGTGTTTTACACTCAGCCAGTATGATGGCATCCCCATCATCAGACTAGGATGCGGTAGACTAATCATTTACTTATTCGAGATTGAATGATTAATTAAACATAATTTTTATGGTTATCATGCTTTTTTATACCTACGTCGGCGAAACCACAATCCAAAAAGTGCCAAAAATTTCGTAAGGGTTTTTCAATAGAAAAAGATCGCCATAAATCCATAGAAAAATTAATTTCTTTAGTTCTTAGATAAAATATGTTTAATAAAATGCATAAATAACACAAAAAAAACTAAAAAAAGTTCTTACTGATACATTTACCTCTCTGTATATGCACGTATTACAAAATGAAAAAGTTTCATATATCTAGTTATTATAAATAATAATTATAATTACGAGTTCTTTTCAATAGAAAATGTGAAATTTCATTTTCTCCAAACATATTTCTTTATTCATCAATTTCTATTTTGCCCCCCTTCAAAGTATTCCCCCTTACATATAATGCAATTGTGCCAGCGTTTTTTTTTTCCAATACTCGAAGCAGTTCTGATATTCACTTTTTGGTGTGGCCTTGAACTCTCTTAGTGATTCGGTTTTTATCTCACCAGTCGTCGCAAAGTGCCGTCCTTTCATAGGTTTCTTCAATTTTGGGAACAGGAAAAAGTCGCAGGGGGCCAAATCTGGTGAATACGGTGGCTGAGGCATGATTACGATACTCTTTTCGGCCAAAAATTACGAACAAGCAATGACGAGTGAGCAGGTGCATTATCTCTTTTGGACGTTTTTTTTTCTTATTGCTTCTCGCAAGCGGCGCATAACTTCAAGATAATACTCCTTATTAACCGTACAACCATGTGGCAAGAACTCATGATGCACTACGCCACATTGACATTTGATCGCACTTGGCATGTTTTTTTATGGTCTTGGCTCTTTCATAGGGACGATTGGACTTTGGTTTCGATGTCATAACGGTATAACCATGTTTCGTCCCCAGTTATGACCCTTTTAAGCAAACCTGGATCGTCCTCAACGTTATTCTTTTAACATTCCCTGAGCGATTCCCATGCCACGGTTTTTTTGTTCAAAACTCAGCAATTTTCGAGCGAGCTTCGCTGCCACACACTTCATGCCAAAAATTTTGCGAAAAAAATTTTATGGCATGAGCCTACCGATATGCCGGCATCCTTCGCAACATCTCTAATAGTGATTCGACGATTATCTGTAAAAATTTTCCTAACTTTCTCAACATTTTTATAGGTTTTTGATGTGAAGGACGAACGTCGTCATTCACATCTTCTCCACCTTCTTTGAAAAACTTGCACTTCTTGTTTCGAGTGCTTTTGAGTGCTTAATTCTCGTTTAAAAAAAAATTTATGCAAATTCTTTGTTAAATTTTTTCCACAGCAGAAAATCGCCGAACAAGCAAACATTTCTAACTGTTATATGTCTCTCACAAACAAGCTCAACTAAGAACATATGATCGATATAAAAAAATCGGTAATCGGATGTACGCAGCCCGAGAAATTTCTAAATTCATCTTTGTTTTTGAACTGACCACGTGGGATTGGAATCAAAGTTTTTGTCATGTTTTCGGCGCAAAAGTATTGCAGCAGATGTTAATTATATTCATAAAATTAATTATGTATTCTAGTTCAGATATCTTAAAGTTCATACTGTATTTTTTGAAACGCGGACAGATTTTGGTATAGTTTGATAATAAAATACTCTTTCTACGCCTGCGTAGAAAGTAGTACTCGTTCTTGGAATAATCTAGATATTAACAGTGGCCAAATCGATTTATTTTTTCTGTAATGAATTACATTCCCTGTTAATGCAGCTATAAATGTTTTAGTGCTTCTTTTTTAAAATATTTTTTTCCAATTAATGTACCACAGCTTTGATAATTGAAGACTTTTCCGCACATAAACCATTTCAAAATGCAGAAAATTGGCTTTGCATTTTTTTTTATCGAAGATTCTTTATAAAATTTAAAAAGCTTCTTCATATTTTCTAATAAACGTGTCAACACATCTTTTAAATTCCTCTTTCAAAACTGTTATGCGATCTAATTTTAGATCTATATTTATCAGATCCATAGTCTATTGCTTTCAAATGAAGAAAAGGGAGTGCTTTATATATTCGCATAATTGAGCTTGAACTTGATCAACCAGTTGTCTATATTTCCATTACCACTTTCATATGAAGGTGCAAAAATTCTTGGTGAAAAAATTTTTGTTTTAGAGGATAATTATTCGTGGATGCTGCCTCCATCCCAGTGATCAGGCTGGAACTCCAAGCTTAAGCGATTCATTTTATTATGATTTTTATGAAATTTTTTTCCATATAATTCCTTTGAGCGTTCTTGTAATTTTCAGTGGTTGATGTTAACAAAAAGGATAATTTAGAGTCCACACATTGCTCCAAATCTTTGATGACAGCTCCTTATGTCACCAACCAGTTCATTCAATGAACACAAATGTTCGCCACATTTTAAAAGTCACCAAAAAATCGCCTCGCCGCCAAAAAGAAACTCTGATAACCACAAACAAGTACTTAGAAATAGACATGTTTGGCTAGAAATGGCCGCATCTAACAGCCCTGTCATCATGTCCCATTTTTCTAAAATTGCCAACAAATTGCTGTTACCTTTTCCAATTGGACCTACAAATTTACCACTTTATATTTCTTATAAAAAAAAACAAAAAAAACTTAAAAATTTTAGGAAAAAAAACGACATCAGATAAAACAAGAAGCACGAACTGATCTAAACGAGTACAAACATTGTCATTAAACTGACAAATTGCTTAATTACATACTTCCCATTACTTTACGTGGAAAATACTATACAATCATTCCTATAATCTATACAAATATACGGCTCACAACTACTCGTAAATGCTCGAACATACACAAATACTTGAGTACTTTATTTAAACATTTTCTCATTTTCTTTGGAAACGAAGAAATAAAAGACGAAAAAGATAAAAACAATAATAAAAATACATTTTTAAACGTACGAGTAGTAAAAAAAAAACGCCTAAAAACATTGAAACACACTACTTGCAACGTGCCGCAGTTTCACATGACTAAATTCTGGTATTTTACAAGAAAATTAAATTACAACCAAGAAAGAGAAAGAAAAGAAAACAGAAGCCGTAACTTGATTATATAAACTTTAAATGGAAATAATTTTAATGAAAACCTCAAGTGATCTTTAATTAACTGCACAATGTGAAATGAGACAATTTTTAAGGCAGCGTCTATTTCTATGGGAGAATTTATTGTTTAGGAGTCGGCGACATATTTATCCAAATCACAATCCATCCACCTTCATATCGGGCAACGTTTATTGCAATACACCTTTTGTGTATCGGTTGCAAATTGTGTTGATAAGTGATTTCGTAAAGGTTTTGGCAAAGAGAACTAATTTTCATCTATTAGAAGCTGCAATGAATACATGTAACCCTTCCATAACGTGTAAGATACGTTTCAAAATAAATCTCGTGCTGTGCAGAAACGCGTTTTATGAACTAAAAAGAGAGAAGTGACGTTTTTGAGTTTTCCTTTAATACCCAATCAAAAAGCAAAATTGAAGCTTTTCTTGAGCAATGGCATTTTTTCGACTTCTAGGGAAGTTGAGTTGGGTCAATTTGGCTTAACTTTAAAAGAAACACACATTTCTTTAAACTTACATAAAATTTGTATTATTATTAGATGCTTAATTGCCTTCAGATAACAATAAATAAACTGTGTCTGTTAGCAAGTTTTCAATATTTCCACTCTTCAAATTCTAATAGTACCACAAATGACTCATCGTTAGTTAATGTAACATTAATTTTCTTTGATAAAAAAGAAAAATAATCTTATAATTCAGTTAAGGGCATTAAGAGACTTAATTTTGTAGTGAGACTTTAGAATTTTGGCTAAAATCGAATTTTTTTCTACATCAAAACCTGTGCTTTTTAGTGACTTGCTTGGAAGCTATTATTACTAAGTTTCTGCCATATATATTTTCTCTCACAGCTACTCTCTGTATGTATTAACTTGCTGCGGTTGCCATTTTAAATACTGACGTGGCTGAGGTCACAAATGTGTCATTATAAAATAATACTTCGAATAAGTTCGAGTCCAAATCCGATTGGCATAAATATTAGTAAAATAATTAAATTGCGTGAACAAAAATGCAATGTAACAAAGGAATTTTTTTTTCATATACGAGTACATATTTAATTATATGTACGTGAGACGAATGACATTTGAAGTACTTACAAAAAATAATTCTTTCACATGTATATGTACGTGAAACGAATAACATTCGAAGCACTTCCAAAAAATAATTTTTTATTTATAACTAAATTGTCTGAACAAAAATAAAGTTACTTTTCAAATATTTTACAATCTGTAATTTACTTTGGGATAAATTTACATCAGAAATATTCCGAATGACTTGAAGTCCAATGAATAGGATCTGAAAAATTGAAAATCTTGCAATGACAACCATATGTTTAAATCTTTTGAACAGTTCCAATTTTCACTACTCCGGACCACAAGTCATAGATCTTATTGAGTTCTCATACATACATACATTCATATTTTTGCTAATTAAAAAGAAAAACCTAAAACCAATTTTGATTTTTCAATTTTATTTTGAGAAGTAGACGATTTCTTTCTTTCAACTTTATCTGATGGTCCCGCACACATTATAGAATAATGCAAAAATTTTCAAATTGTAGAAGTGGAGTGAAAACTGCCAATTATATAATTAGAATCGAATTATACAATAATTCCCCAGATCCCTGGTCTTTGATGTCTTAGAAAGCAAATTTAAATAGTTGATTAAAAGCTCAAAGAAAATATAGCCCAAAAATAAAAATTAATTATGTAGTTCCCTATACGTATGTATATACGGACAGTCTATAGAGCTAAAATGCCTCGCGAAAAAATTTGTGGCGACCGGCAAAAGAAACCGATGTCGGTTTTGGGCATATCACAGGGGAGAAAACGCATTTGCCCGTTCGAAAGCCACAACAATATGAAAGTGGCTTACAATGTGAGACAAGGCTTCGATATATTTTTTTCCTATGAGAAATTATTAAATTGGAAAAATTAAATAAGTATTTCTTATTACCAGCCTTCGAAAGGGCTGCTTTTATTTTTATGCGATTTAATAAATTTTTTTGCATTGGACTCAAATTTTCAATTCATATCATTTTTACATTTGGAAATATATTTCTTTTCTTTGGGGAATTGGTTCACAAAATTTTGTTGGGATGGACTTTTGTTTAATTGTTTTGGGTTCTGTTTAATGGTAGTTCTGTTCTTTGGGCAAATGCATATCGGAACGGCTATATACTTGGAGGAATATATCCCTCGGTCTCACTCAATTTATCCGATGCTCCAACCGCATTCCAAGCGCTGATATATATATGCTTCCATTGCATGAAAGATTAGGGATCTCGGGTTAGAAGCCAGCTCATTGCTACCAGAGCCCTTGATTCGAGAAGGTGATTAAATTGAGGTTTGTGTATGATTGTATTAAATCTTTGGCTCTGCTAGAACGAGATATAGTCAGGATAGTATGGCATGAAAACATCCATCCAGGAGTAGACAGCTTCTTTCTTTTGGGAGGAGTTAACTAACTCTTATGGCTGGGATTATCAAAAGGCGCTGTGTGAGTGGCCGCATATCGTAGCATACGGGATTCTTCTGTGATGGCCAGTATAGATTAGTCGGTTCAACACGTTCTAGGTGACTGCCCAGCTCTGCAGGAGCGCAGACTCAAAAGCATGGGAAATCGCTTTTTTTAGGAACAATACTGGCTCAGGAAAGTGTCACTGAGGGACTTTGTAGGGAATTCTGGTTGGTGTTCGAGAGAATGAAGTTCACAATTCAGTAGTAGGGGAACGTTGGATGTTGTTTCGTCTTCTGTACGTCACAGTGGGCGTTATGGCCTTCCAGTGTGCTCCCAACATTCAATATTTTTTGTTTAGAATTTATATTAACTAATGAGATCATAATTCATACATAGAGATATGACCTTATTATCGTCATAGAATTATTGTACGATCTCTTAAAGCTGGCCGCCGCTGAATATTTGTGTCGCTGAGATATAGATTTACTATTTAGGTTACAACTGTTGTAAAACTTAAAATATGCAACCTATACAACAGTCACTACAAATATATTTGTGAATTCGTTTTTTGGCTTTAGTAAATCGATTTATTCCTTCCGATTTAAAGTAATGAATTATTCGAATTGGCTTTTTAATACGTGCGTAAACATACGATATAAGACATACAATTGTACACGATTGTATAACTGCACTCTTTAACATTTCGTAACAACATCAAAATTGTTGACGATGTCAACGGATTTATGTTACAAAATTTATGCTTCAATGCTACTTGCAAGTTGCAACAATTGAATTATTAACAAAAACATATGTGTATGTACGAGTATGTATAGCTCTTTTGCTGCAAGAACGTCATAACTAAAAAAACAATAAAATGTTGAATTAACATGGTTCTTTATGGTGTGTACGAGTTTCATGCAAATATCTTGTATGTGAGATTATGGGGAGGATAATATTATATTTTTCCATCAAGATCTGAATAAATTGAAAACTGTTTTCTGCAAAAGTTGTTCATTTTGAGTTGTGGTATTCCTACAACAAATGAGCGATATGCACATTGGAATACCCAGATTGGAGGTATTTGAAAAAGGCCTTAAACTGAATTTTAACTAAAAAATATATGTATATTGAAAAAATTTAAATCAAGCAGAAGCCATTTTCTTAACGACTATAAAAATTAAAGAAATATTTTGTAAATGTATACCTTAGAAAGTTCTTGAAATAAAATATCTTTTATGTAGAATGTCAGTATGTGCAAAAAGAAAACGACAACAAAATAGAAATAAAAAATTCACAAGGGATTAAAAGGGCATTATACACTGAGAAAAATTTAGATATACGATAAGTTCGTTACTTTTTGCATAAAATACAATCTGTATTTGCATAAAAAATCATTTTAGTTTTTAGCATGGTCTCCTTAAAAGCTCTATATACCTTGTCTAACATTTCTACAATTTTTTATCCCCTTCCCAAAAGTAACATTTGTCGAGATCAGCAAAACTGGTATTTGTTTGCTAGATGACTTCATCGTTGGAGTCAAATCTCTTTAAGCCCAACATTTTCTTTAGGTTTGGAAAAGAGAAATAGTCACTCGGGGCTCAATCCGAAGAAAATAGGTCGGATGAGGGAGCAACTGGTAGCCTAATTCATAGAATTTTGTTATGGAACCTGCACATGTGTGCACCCTTGCCTTGTCCTGGTGGACAAGAAGTTTTCTTTTAGTCAAATGCGATCGTTTTTTATTTTCATATCCTCATTAAATCGACCGATAAGTTGACATATTATTTACCAATATTGATTGTTTTACACTTTTGAAGGTATTAAATGTAGATTTTCCGTGTGCATTGACACATTGGCTTTCTTTGGCGCCTATTCACGCCAAGAAGACTGTTGTGTGGTTTCTAGTGTGTTGTGGTGGTTTTATCCACGGTTATAAAACGGTGCAAAAGCTCGTCTATATTGCGGTTGAACAACACAAAACATTCCTGCGAAGTTGTCATACGATTGCATTTGTGGCCGATTGTGAGCAAACACGGCACCCATCTTGTGGAAATCTTTCTCATACCCAAGTGAACATTTAAATTTTTAAAAACTGAGCCAACCTCCGATCGCATTTTCAATCTCTGATCGACTAGCACCATATAGTGAATTTTTTAAATTGTTTCGGGTGTAGCGACTTCAACTGGGCGTTCAGAGCGGTCGACAACTTCCGTGCTTGTACACGGCCACAACGAAATTCAGTAAACCACTTTTTATCATTGAAATTTATGGTACAGAATTATATTACTCGCATTAATCAGGCCAAGCCTTGGTTTGAGAGATGGTTTCTTTCCGCAAAAAGTAATTCTTAATGAGCACACGAAATTCTCTTTTTTCCATTTTTTCTCAAATCATGTCGTACTCTCATATCAATGGTTGTCAAATATAATCTAAATGATGCGGCTTCTCAAAATTTTGATTATAAGTCATGGACTTATAAAGCCGTCTTCGTGCTAATAGGCTTGAATTTTAAACTTTTTTTATAAAAAAAACTAAATCGAGGTCGCCAAACTTGGCGGTACTAACCAATTCAATTTCATTCATTACAATTATAAAATTATTGTTAAGCTTAAAAAAGCAAAGGTTTAAGGCCATTTGTTACAAAAGAAATTACAAAAAATGTCCGATTTTTGTTTCACCTTGTTGATTCTAACAAATACTCGTATATCGTAAGAGTGCATCCAGTTTCTTGCCCCAGTGCCAGCTTTAAAATCTTGTTGTTAGTTGCTGGAATCGTTGTCCGTACGGAGAAATTTATTTGAATGCCAATTCTAATGACTTGCTGCCCACATTAATCCCATGGCATTTAATATCGGAACGGAGGACATCCGGAACATTTCCAATAAATATGCGGGAAATTTTCAAATAAAAATGTCAGAACACATTCTGATATTTTTTTTTTACATTTTTCCGACATGGGTAAGACATGTCGAAAATCCTTTTACATGGTATCAAAAAAAAAAATCAAAAACGACTACAACTGTTGAAATATAAGAACGACACTTGCAATAAGGCCCATTATTTATGTCAATGCATTTTTTATTTTATTTTATTTACTTAAAATTTTCTATTTATAAGCCTAATAAGAGAAAAATCAGCTGTACCCGCCGGTATTTTTACTCAGCCACCACCGTCGATAAATCTGCGGCGAATTGTACGTCATATATAGCGGCTTGGAAAAATTTCTTGTATTTCAGAAAGCCCATAATTTACTGTATTACATGTTATTGCCAGCCCTGAACTTGGATAAACAATATATATTGAGAGTTTTAAAAACAAACCCAAGCCGTAAATGTCATCAAATAGGGAATCCCGATATTTGACAGTTGATAGCATATTATTGAAGCTTTGCCTGCCAAATTAGCTGTCATTTATTCGGTGTGTTTTGTTAAATCTTCATGGGCGGATATAACATTAAACAAAATGTAAAAATGATAAATCTATTTTATTAGAATGTTCTGTTATGTTCGGTATTGATTTTTATTAAAAAAAATCATCTTCAGCGATGAGGACTATTTCTAAATGAATAAGTACGTCAACAAACATGATTGTAGACTTTAGCACAACACCAATTCACATGAGATTTACGAGTGTCTAATGCATTGCGAAAAAGTCACTGTTTAGTGCGAATTTTGGGCTGGTGACGTCATCGATCTATAATATTGCTTTGAGGTGGACGTTGGGCAGGATATCACTCTCAACGATGTCCGCTGTACGTCGATGATTACCAAACTTCCTTTGTCCTAAATTAGATGTTATGGACGGCGCTACGTGCCACACAGCTCATGCTATGTGGAACATTCTATACGAGCGATTTGAGGGCATGTTCATATCATATGGAAGTGATGTGGAGATAGTGATCTTTGACCCTGTTAGAATTTTTTCTGAGGGGTTTTCTTAAGTCGGAAGTCTATGCGAATAAGTTACAAATCACAGCGGCCTTTAAAGCTATCATAACCCGTTCCATTTAATCGGTCAAATTTACCCTGATTTATATGTAAGAGTCATGGAGAAGCCGCAGCGGACATTTGCACAATTTCAATTAAGAAAATCTATGAAATCTCACACATTTCTACTCTTATTTAAATTTAAAGATGAAAAGTTCTTAATGAAAGTTCGACAACCAACATACAGTTCATTATTCTTTTTTTCTATTATTCTGCTTAACTAGGTAGGCAACATTTTTTCAGAAAAGAACACGAAAAAAAACTTCAATCCAATATTTTCTCTCAGTGCTTTTGCAAAAATTTATGTACATTTGGGTGTTCCTTTTTTCATGTACATGTCAAAAGCACTATAAAAGTAAGGTTAAGTTTTTGTTCCACAAACAGAAACGAAAAAGAGGAAAAAAATGATGATAAACAACATACATGATGCGAAACTTTTACAACATTAAGAAAAATATAAAAAGACAACAGTAACAAAAACTGAAACGACAAAATGTGCAATAAAGAAACTGTGTAAAGATGAATGATGTACACGGATGAATTATTATTATGGAGAGGTTTTGCAATGTTTGTTGTTGTTGTTGTTGCTGCTGTTGGGAAATGTTCAAAAACAATTTTAATCATAAATTTTCGTCAAACAGCATTTGCTTTATGTAGCGATAATTAATTTAAATTGACTACAAAAAATTTATGATCATATCAAAGGAATACATTTTAAACGCTCCTGATCCTCCGAACTGGAAAGCGAAGTCGTTTTTGTTAAAAAAACATGGCTATTGAATGGAACAGCTTTTTAAAATGCCGCCGCTTCCTCTAATAAATAATATAGATAAATGCTTGTCAAATGGACTGCAACGATTCGTTCCATATGTTACATGTGATTTTAAATTATTTTAAGAATATTAAAGGATAACTTAAGCTTGTAACATGGTTGCGGTAAACATATTACCATCTCTGCAGCAATTTATGGTTATGCTAAACGAGTTATGCTTGATGTTATATATTTCAGTAAATTTTAAAATACAAGTTCTTGTCTCCATTTGGCTAAAAATTTATTTCTCTCTGTAAGAACTACAATATGATGGGAATATTGTCAATGTTTTTCAAAGTATCGTCATGAACAACACTTATAAAAATCATTCATATGTGCATGCTCAGATGCACAACAAATACATTTTGCTTGTTGCGTATACAGAATTCTCATTTAGTTTATATGTATGTGTATTGAAATTAATTGAAGCGTTACAGGTATTCATAAAAAGGAACGCACTTGCTATTGAACAATTTTCTTTGGTGTTATTAACAATTATTGTTATTATTATTTTGTATTAATAAACGTACAGTAAGAGATTTTTAGCTATTGAAAGTTTTATATAGCGTCACTTTTTAAGAGCTTACGGATTTGATAAAAAACACCAAAAATCTAGAGAAATATATGAAATCTTTATTTGAGTCGATAGTACGATCTATATATTTCAATGTTTAGAGATGATTTCATGTAAATGTAGACAGCAGCTACACTTCAAATGGGTCCAATTTGGGCATACACTCTCTAACATATCGGCCGGTATCTCATGAATAAATTCTTCAATATTGGCTCATAGTACGTCAACCGTTGCGGTATTGTTCCTACAGACATGAGCCTTAACATAGCCCCACAAAAAATGGTCTAAAGGCGTTAAATGCCAACATATAGGCTGCCAATTGATTGGCCTCAAATGTGAAACAAACTGTTCACCGAACTCGCCTCCCAATTGGGCCATTGTTTCGCGTGCTGTGTGACATATGGGAAAGTCTTGTTGAAACCACATGTCAGCCAAGTCCAGCTCTTCAATTTTGGTTTAAAAAAATTTTTAGTCATCGCACGTTCACGCTCGCCATTCAAAGTAACGTTGCTGCCTTCATCGTCTTTGAAAAAGTACGGCCCGATATCCACACCGGCCCATAATCCACATGAAACAGTGTTTTTTTTTTTTTTTTGAAAAATGCTTCTGGCTGCTCTTCACACTAAATACGGCAATTTCGCTTATTCACCAGAAATTAAGTTCGCCGCTGACTTACTCTAAAAACGGAATGTATGTTACGTTAGACTTTTTTGACAATATGAACAACTTTCAATTGAGATCTCTCTTACAAAATACAATGGAATTCTAAGGACTTGTATTATAGTGTGAAATGGCACTTAACATTCATTCCATTGTTTTAAGAAATAGTTTCGTCATTCCATTGTTTTAAGAAATAGTTTCGTTTTCGGTTTATGATCCGTAATAGCAACTAAATATAATTTAAATTTAAATAAATTGATAATAAAGAAATTAATTTATGAGAAACTCTATTGTAACAGCGAGGCGTTTTCTTTCAAAATAATACAACTTTCGTATTTTCTTATTTCTATTTAAAATAAACTTATAAATTCAATACATATTTTCAGCTCATTTGTACCAAGTGTCAGTGAATGTAAATAAATGTTTAAATCTCCGTTTAATATAAAATTCAATGGTGCTGCACCGTAGGATCGATTGAAAAATAAATACGAGAATTGTTTTTTTCTATTATTCTATTATTATTTATCGAATCTGATATATAAATTGAGCAATAAGTATTATAATTTTAACTCTAAAATTATTGAGTATTTAAGTCCAGCCAATGGCAGATGAGAAAAATCAGTTTCTGTAGCTTCTTCTTCACATTTCTCGTGCTCGCCTGATAGCAAAATATCTCTCCTCCTCAGCCGACTATGGCCTCTATAATTTAGTAAGCTGCGTGCTAGTGGTCTTGGGTGCTAATCAAGTTATTTAATGTTTTTTTCATATTTTGAAATCATAGTTATACCCAATGAAATGTCTATATCTTTATGAATAAGCGATTTTTGACCCACTGTATTGCGTAAATTCATAGAGAAAATTGAATACCTCCCTTTCGCAATATATTAAGTTCCATAAAATTTTTCGTCTGTGGCTTAGAATTTCAATGCTTTCAAAATCGGTCCCACTGTCTGCTGCAATGGCAGATTGAATTACAACCCTGAATTGTGATGCACATGCACATATACAACTTAAAAGTACAACAACATTACAGTGTTTGACACTTGTTTTTATGGTTTATTGGTATTGTTTTTATTCCATCATTTCGGTTGGTGTATTATTGTCATTGTTGTTGTTTCAGCCAAACACAGGGTTCGAAATCGTGTTTCTTGGATGATGCATTAAGGTTTGGGGATTGGCTGCTACCGCAACATGTGATGACTGTTTGGTGTGTGTGTGTGTGTATGTAATAATGCATATTGTGCTGATGACATGAGAAGAAAACAATATACCACAACAGCAGGGGAAAAAATAAAAACCAGCAACAACAACAAAAACTGTTATGCAGGTCATGTTACAATGAATGCTTGGAGATGACATGGAAAATTTTATTTTATTATAACATGTTTTTTTTTGTTATAAATTCATTTATAAAAAAATTGTTTGTATGAAGACATGCATGATGATACAAATAGACAGTGAGAGGTTAAAATAATATACATAGATATATAAGTATGTATGTATATACTTGTGTATGCATTTATATAAGTGCAAAGTTCTTTTTGTTTTCGTTAAACATTATTGACTACCACAACAGTTTTAAACGTGATAGTTGTCTTCTACACTGGGTAATCCTTTAAGAGGCGTGAATGAAATCTTCTTAATTTTTTAATTATTGTTTGAATAGGAATTTGGGCATGTGCCTGACGAGGTTGATTCGTATAGCGCTTATGCGTTATTTGCTCTTCTTATATTTGAATCAGAACTTATTTTGTCAATAGCTGGGAAATGCTGACGTCTACGTGGTAATTTTTTTCTCTGTTTATTGCCACAGATATGTGACTCCATGAAGTGGTTTGAATTATTCGTCAAAAATAACTTTCCTCAAATTGATTTAGCGTGCGCTTATGTGGCATATTCAAAACACTTAGATTTTCACAAAAAGTTTTTCACGTAAACCTGCCTCAATAAAGTGCATCTGTCTCTCTTTCTTAGGATGCATGTTATCTTCCAAGAGTGAATATTAGGATGAAATAGTGTAATTGTATATATATAAAATTAGAAATATATCGGGCAATCGATAACAAAAAAATGTCTACGCAATCACACAGAGAAAAGCACGATGAATGCATGATTGCTATAACTATCTTATGATCTTCCCAACAATTTATTACTGTGCGAAGAAGATTATAGACATTGTTAAGCATTGCAAACACATTTTTGGTCTTTACATAAATATTTACAAATATTACGTTAGTTTCTTGTTTTTTCTTTAACTAATCAGGCCTAATATGTTTTCATGACAATAAATTTCAAAGTTACTTTTATTTCATATTTTCCCGACGTTTCGTGAATTTTTTGTTCACCTTATACAGACACTCGTAATACAAGATTGTTATAGCACACTAATAAATTAATTTCTTAACATTTAACATCACCAATAAATAAATATTTAATACAACAAACTTTTGAAAAAGCTTTTTTTAATAAATATTTTTTATTATGCGTATAAACGAAGCAATTGCATATTGATGGAAAACAACTTTTTTTCTTTTTCAAACGCTGCCGTATATTTTTGCAAATCTTCTTTAAATCCATCCAATAATTTCGACAAAATTCAGTAGAGTAACTGTTTACCATTAAATTTTATGGTACAGAGTTTTATTAGTACATATTTATCAAGCTTTGCCTTGGTTTACGTCATGGGTTTTTTCCACAAAAAATATATATAATGAGTACAAGGAATTCATTTTTTCTATTTTCTCCTCAAATCACGAGGGAGTTTGCTGTATAACAGACACTAAATGACGCAGCTTGTTCAAATTTTGACTGGAGTCAACTGACAGATGCCTTTTGTTAGGAGCAGTTAAGAGGCGGGAAAGTCAAACAATCACCGACATGATGACCCGCCCTCTTATACAAATGATTGAAATCTATTATTTTTTATTATTTTTATATTTGTTTCAATAACAAAACTTTGTCATAAATACAATAACACATTCTTCATTGATCCAATAAGGGTCTCAATCAGTTCAATTTCAATGACAAATTTCATTGATATAATGTAAAATTTCATTGACTAAATGAACACTTCTCTTTCAGTGCATAAATAACAAATGAAAAAGAGAACGTACAAACACAGATCCATTTATATCTGTAAATACATACTTATGTTTTTTGTATGATTTGTTAATGATGATGATTATAATGGTTTTTGTAATCATATATTGTAATCATAGAATGTTGCTTCTACACTATGGCAACCACATTTCAATTATTAAAACTTTGTGTGGAAGAACGGAAATCAATTAAATAAAATCATTGACGTAGAACCGAATAACTTGCTTGAGCTGTAAGACCTTCTATGGTTTGAATACCTTTCCTTTCCACTTCTTTTTCTTTAGTTCCCTCTTCCATAATATTTCTCACACTGAACTTTCTCTTAAGCTTCCAACAGCAGTTCAAGACGCATATTAATTTTCATTTTAATTTCAATTTCAGTCTAGAAATTTAATAATATTGTATTTTATTAATTATTTTTACATTATTTCCTGATTTCTTTTCAACGAAACTAGAATTTAATGATTATTTTATTTATGTGTTTTCAAGATAAACATGAAATTTCTACATGAATTTATTTCCCAAATGGCGTGTATAAACTTGTATTTATTTATTAATTAAACACAAATTTTATATTCATAACATGATGCTGAACAGCCAACCAACCAACCACCCAACCAAACAGTATGTCAGTCAGTCAGTGAGTTGAATCAAAGACCAACAAATGTAATTTTAATATGTGTATGTATGTTCACACTTACAGACATTAAATATCAATACAAAGTATGCAGCAGCCATTAACATTCAACATTTAGGCATTCTGTCATTCATCACTTGCAGCAGGCACGTTTATCACTCTCACAAAATTTTGTGCGTGGCTTAAAACAAACGGATGGAGAGATAAGTGGGCGAGTCAGACAGTCAGATAGATAGACGGAAAGACATGCAGACGGAGTGACTTGTTTTGGATAAATGTACAAAATGATTCAATACATTTGAATCATTTTCATTTTATTTCGTTTTGAAAATAAAATAAAAATAATCATAATCATTACCATCATTCAAACATTAACATCAGTGTCAGCAACATATTTAAGTGGAAGTTGTAGCCACAGCCACAGCCACCATCACAATTGCCATACACAAACTGATATGATAGATCCTTCAGTCAGCCAGTTTTGCAATTCGAGGACCAATCTTACTCCCACTTCTTAGTTTAACTAGTTTGGTAAATGTCAGCATCATCATCATCATCACTATCAATATCATTATCATCATCATAGTCATACGTTTTCATAACATGCCACAATATGTCTACAAACGATATGTATGACAAAGGCACACACACCACTGATGCGTGTGTGCTGTTTTGGTATCGTTGCGAGCAATCAATATTGTTGCAATACACTTCAATACATTTACATACTTGAATTTGCATTTTGGTATCACACGCATTTTGCAATTTCAATCCCTTAAAACTCTTGCAGATTATTTTAGCATTATTATCAATCGATATATGGGTTGCAATAGTTTTGTGGCAAGAGCAGCATATATTGCATATCAATTGTCATCAGTCGATAAAACAAAACAGATTTATACGCTCAGTGGCAGGGCTGGAAGAAAAATTAAAGTATTAATGGGAACAATTATTTGAATGTCACACGCGGCCAGCTTGGGTAAGTGCAGCTGTAAAATAACGAATCTTTCCAAATATTTATTTTATATGAAGATAACCGTTGCTAGAATGATAGGCAGGGTGGCAGAAATTATAATTATTTCTTTTTCTTTTTACCACAAAATCCTGGGCATAACGAATGAATTTTATGTAATGACTTTTAATAATCTATATTTTGAATGCTGTTGCATGACATTAAGGGATTAAGTTCCAAATCTTCTAATATCACACTTAATTGATTACTTACACAAATAAATGTTTACGATTACTTTAAATACAAACACACACACATATATATACTTATTTATATGCGTGAGTAATGTTTTCACTTCCCATCTCACTATTAGTGAATGGATTTTGTTTTTCACTTCATGTTGCAATGTCGCGTTATGAAATTTCAATACAAACCTGGCAATTGATTTTTTTTAGATTTTAGATTCAATATCTACTGGTGAAAAATTAGCAGGAGGCCACAAGAACACTTTGAAAATCTCAAACGCCTTTATCCTCGTGTTAACAATTTGGTTAACCCCGAATATTTTACGAGGGCAGGTCAACAAGTCCCGCAGGCCAATAATTCCCGCCTCTTAACTTTGCTGCTGCCACAATCAGGGCTGTTAGATGTGACGATTTTACGTCATTTTGACGTTTTTTTAGAGAAAAATCAGTAAAATGACGATTGACGGTTTTTTAAATAGGAGTCACTACATTTTGACGATTTTTTAAATGATATAAATGAGTTGTATTTTTGTTTTTCAAAATATATTCTTAACGTTCTAAATAATATAAATAGAACTTTTCAAAGTGAAGGTGTTCAAATTCATAATATGCACAGTGATATGTCAAAACTTTTTAAAACAATCTTAACAAATTTTTTAAAGGAAGATTATGTTAAACAAAATCCTTTCAATGAAATTAATTTTGTTGACACTCAAAATTTTTCGACTAGGGAAGAAGTCTATCTTGGAGTTTATGTTAAAGAAAAAACTTCGCAACTTGCCATTAATGTTAAAGCTCGCAATCAATTTGTTGATAATTGTGTATCATTCTATGTTGAATTATGCATCCAAATAAAAAAGATTCGACTTTCCTTTACTAAAAATTTTTCCTAATTTGGTACCTAAAGAGACATACCAGTCAATAGAAAATGAAATACGGGAATTAAGTTTTATAAATTTTGATGAAAAAGTTGCTGATATAAATATCTTTTGGAAAAAAAAATACAAGTAATGAAGTTGTCAAATAATAAACCTGCATTCACTAACTTATGTAGTTATATTAATGATTTAATGGTTTTACTAAATTCGTCAGCTAACGTTGAACGAATTTTTAGTCAAATAAATTTAAATAAAACAAAAATCAGAAATGCTCTGGAAACAAAAACAATTGAAGGAATTTTGTTTGCAAAAGATTATTTAAAAATGAGTTCTTCAGATTGTTTCAGTGCAAATATTACAAAAAGTTTGCTAAAAAAACACCGAACAGATAATTTGTACGATTAGTATTAAAATAAAAAATATATGTTGATAAAACAACGTTGTTAATGTTATCAATGTATATGCATGGGTATATACATATACATATGTACATATGTATATATATTACTTTTAATTTCAAAATAATTTTTAATTTTTTGAATAGAAACTGTTGAACTTCTTGTTTTGTACAATAAAAAAGTTTTCCAAATAAAAAATTACATTTGTTTTTTATTTCTAACGTTTAAATTGCTTGACGATTTTATGACGATTTTGTTGAATGTTCGTGACGATTTTGACGAATTTTGTTAAAAATTTTGACGTTTTTCATAGAAAAATACCTAACAGCCCTGGCCACAATTGAAACTAGCTGCGTCATTAGTTTATGTTCGACTGCCATTGAGAGCAGACTACCGCGTGATTTGAAAAGATAAAACGATAATGTGAATTTCGTGTGCTCATTAGTTATTATTTTTTATGAAACAGAACCATCACTCGAACCAAGTCGAAGCTTTATAAATACCTCGGGAATTCTGCACCATCAATTTCAATGGTAAAAAATTGGTTTGAATTTCGTTGTGGCCTTGTACTGCCACGGAACATGCCACGGAACATGCCGAATGTTCTGAACCCCAGTTTTGGTGTCTACAGCCGAAACAATTGGAATAATTACCGATATGGTGTTAACCGATGAGAGATTGAAAGTGTGAGAAATTGTGGAAGCCATAAGCATATCACATGACTCGGTTGTTGCAAGTTTAAATGATCATTTGAGTTTGAGAAAGCTTTCCGCAAGATGGGTGTCACATTTGCTCACAATCGAACACAAAAGCAATCGTGCGACAACTGCGCAGGAGAGTTTAGAATTGCTCAACCGCAGTATGGAGGAGTTTTTCCTCCATTTTTTAATCGCGGACGAAACCTGGATGCATTACAACACAACAGAGACAAACAGTAGTCAAAACTGTGTATTTCTCGGGGTTAATCGGTGTAAAAGAAGGCCGAGAGATGCCTCTGTTATAATCCATATTGACTACCTTCTAAACCAGCAATGGTGAATATTATGCCAACTTATTGTGTTAATTTGATAAGAATTTGGAAAAAAGCACCAACTGCGCTTGGACAATGCAGGAGGGCACACATGAGCAGTTTTCATAGCAAAATTCCATAATTTAAGCTTAAAATTTATCCATTACCAACCCTATTCACTGGATACAACATCGAGTGACTATTTCCCGTTTCCAAATCTGAAGAAATAGATCGGCAAGATTTGATTCCAACAAACAAAAATTTGTTTTCATGACCTTGACAAATCTTATTTTTTGGAATGCCATAAAAATTGGAGAAACGTTGGATGATTTTTAAGGAGCTAAAAAAGATTACTTTGAAAAATACAATAGTTTTTTTACCAAAAACCTGTGCTTTATTCAAAAAGTTACGGACTTATGACTCATAAAATGTTTCGGCTGAATATTTTTTATTATTATTATCTTTTTTTGTAATTCAAACTTCTTCGTGTAATTTCTAATTTTCATTGACTAATTTGAGTTGCAATTTTTTATATTAAAACTTATAAATATTAATACATTTTTATATATGATTTGTTGTAGTTATTCTTTTGAAAAGATTTCTCATACCCAAGTGATCACTCGAGATTAAAATCAGTGAGTCATGTGATATGCCTATTGCTTCTCTCATGCGGTAGTCTGCTATCAATAAATAGCTGTCAAACAGAAACTAATGACGCAGCTTGTTCAAACTGTGGCAGGAGCTATGTTGACCTTACAGTTAAGAGTATGGAAATTCACAATTCCCAGATATATTGACCAGCCCTCGTGTACCTGCAGAGAAGTAAAATACCTTATGTAAAAATAAATTTTTATTAATTTTATTTTCATGATACGAATATTTTTGATTTAAGTTGTTTTAAGAACAATTTACAGGCATCAATTGTTGCAGCCGCTGTTTCATGGCTAGAAAAAATCCACGATTAGGAAAAAAATCTCCGAAAATAATAAAACAAATTAGGTATTTTGAAAAAAAATATATGTATAAAAAATATAAAAAACTGCCTTATTTGTTCACAAGGCAACATTCACACGCACATTTCACAACCACATGCCCAATAGAGGTTTCAACTCCATATCTTCAATTCCGATTCTCCTCAACTTTTATAAAACAAATATTAGTCATTAAGCTTTGCAATATTTATTTGTAAAGAATTGTATTAAATTTTGGTTAAATTTCTGGCTGGATGGATGGATGACTGGTTGGTTGATGTACTCGTATGTGGCTTTTGTTTAAATATGTTCGTTATACTTGACTGCTCAATTGTTGTAAGTATAAACCACACAATATTTTTTTCAAGTTCCTATTTTTCCATCTTGTTTAATGTTTTAAATTTTGTACGGTTTATGCCTGAATAGTCAATTATGGCCACAAACTTAAAATATGTTCTCATGTACACATATTTGTGTGTATGTATATGTATGTATACAATCGATTGTTGTACTAAATAAATATAGATTTATTTCTTGTTTATTTTGTATAAATAAAGATTTTTTTAATTTATCATTTTTTTATTTTTTTTACTCCAAACATTATTCAAGCAAAGCGAACGTGGAGTGTGTAACACACATATAACCCCAATGCGAAGGTTGTGCGGGGAATAATCGATTAGTATTCGCAAAACTTATGACTTAAAAAATATGAGGGCTGTGTCAGTTATAAATGAGATGGTATTATAATAAACTTAAACTAATATACTTTTTGGGATTTCGTTTAACGAAATGCCTGATAATATCGAATGAATTCTGAGTTTTTTAAGATCACAAGGCCTCACTCATCATTCGCACCCATATTACCTTTTAATAATTCAAGAAAATTTTTTATAATGTTTCGGTCCGTATTGAGTCAACCCTGCCTGTCCCTCACGGCAATCGCCCATTACCTTCAATGTGCTTGTAGCTGGCCGAAATGTGCCGAAAACCCTAAATTGACTTTTCACCGAGTACAAAAAAATATAATAGTCAAATGTCGCGCAATCGTGAAAGTAGTACATGACGCAAAAGTAACGTCATGCTTTGAACTGGTTGCCATTTTGTTATTAGTTAAAAAAACCAGCTCTATTTTCATAAAAAGCTTATTCTTGAGATGTGTATCGCTCCATTGATTGTTGACAACTGATTCTGTATATATTTGCATCAAGAATGTCAAATAAATAACTCAAATAATAAAATAACTCAATTATATTGCTTTTGTCCCACTGTTACTAAATATTACTTTATTTGAAGATCACCATATTAATTTATTTGAAGATCATTAATTTTTTTTTTGTGCGTATTTATTGGACCGACCACGTCGAAAAGATATAATCAGTCCAATTCCTTACTCAAAGGACTACATATGTGTCGTATAATGTGGATAACTGCTCTGTGATCTAAGTCCGCCGTCCTCTTAACACTGGGTGAACTCAAAACGTCCATATGCAGTCGCATCACACGCACGAGCCCCTTACTAAGAAGCTTGAACTATTCTAACTCCACAGCTTATAGGCAGCGGGTTCTGGTGGTAGAATATAACGTTGACTCTAAATCGCGGCCTCTACTCAACAAACTTCTTCCCACGATTCGGGTTTTAACTACAGCTAACACTTGATCTCCAAAGAGCCCTCACCCATAACCGGACATGTCCTAGGGAGCTACTGTGTCCTAAGTCATCAGATAGGTCTCTGGTCAGACACGATTTTAGGACTCCTAACAATTGTTTAGGGCAATTCAATTCCCCGATTTTCAGGCCATGTGCAGTTTAAGGTATTAGTAGCACTTCATTCCCCGACGATCAAGTGTAATCTGCTCTCACCTTTGCATTATTACTTATTTGAATACCCTGTTTTTTGCAATTATTAATGAGTAACATACAAGTTCAAGGGGTCCGGAAATCCGAATAACCCCAACCCCGCAGACAAAGCACAATACAATGCCAACGAGGGAGCCCAACAGTAGCTCTAGGTTACCGGTAGATGTTTTCAGTTGGCATCACACGATGAAGGAAGGACATAAGCATATGGGGTGACAACGAGAGGAGGGTTAGCTCTCTTGTGTAACCATTGCTTGCTTACAAGTGGAAGTAGCGTAACGTCTTATTTTTATATAAAGAGAGGTAACACTCAGGCAATTAAAGCCTTCCTTTGGGAAAGGGATATTGTAGATAGGACAGCTGGCGAAAATGAAAAAATTAAATTTTTAATGCAGCGCCTCTGGTGTTAAGTAGACGCTAACTGCTAACATTATCGACGAAGAAGGGCGCTAGGATGTACAGTAGCATAGAAGAATATCAATCGCTCCTGGTACTGCTTACTGACAATGCTCGCATCTCTTGGAATGTAATGCTCGTGACTTTTGGAATGAAGTGTCAAGGTGTAACACGATACCGGAAAAAAATCGGTGGACCAAGGTCCGACAATAATGTCCGATCCAGTGTTCTATACAGGCTGCAGAACCATCTACAGACACCTTGCTGAAGTCCTGGAGCTATCTAACATCCTACCACTCCGCAGTAAGAAAACTCCCTATCTCGGACCACTTAATAGATATATATATATGGCCTGAAAAGAGCATCTACAACACGATCCATAGCTGCATATTGCAGACTCACTCAACCGACCCATAACTCTTTCCTCGTATCTTTGGGTTTTAACCATAGCCACCACGTGAAGCCCGAAGAGGCCTCACCAATAACCATTCTAGGACAAGTCCTAGGGCTTCTGGTTGGCCTTGTGTTAAAAACACCTCCGATTTTAGGTACTGTGCAATCCTCAGGTATCGGTTGCACCTGTACTAGGGAAGCATGGGCAAAACTACTTACTTAATTACTTAAGTATATCCACGTCTGTTACCCTGTTATTTTAGGGCTTGGGTAGTAAAGTATTAAGTTTTATGGGTAACTGCCAAAGGTCAAGGTTTTGAAAAACCATATTAGCCATCCGGAAGTGCGGGCGAACCCACTTTTACCTTTAATTTACTTGCATGCGCTCCCGTTACCCTAAATAACTACAAAAATATCAAAAATTTAAGCCAGTAGCTTTCATAAAACCCAACCTTACGGTCCTCTTCGCACTGGGTGAATACAATGCGTCGACCAATGCCCACCTACATCCATAGTAAATTATACATGAGTACCAATTAGAAACCATGCATTTGGATATGGCTTCCACTTGGTCAGGAGCGGATCCTGTCTAACACTTCATCGGTAATAAGTAGAGTTTCTTCTTTCTTCAACTGATATAGTGGTGATTGTGATGAACACGATGAAATTTACAATACAATTAATTCAGAGAAGCGATGCTGAAAGGTATTAAACGATCTTTAGCAATGGTGGTGGTGATGACGGTTTAGCAATATGTCCCGGTTGCAATGCAACTCCACACCGAGCATATGCCCTTCTCTCGGGGAAGGGGTTTTTGTTACTAAACTATTTTCTTAAAAGATTTTCTTCAGAATCTCTACATACGACTTTTAGCGGACTGCAGCGAATGGGACCTCAAGTGCCACATTGCGAACTAACGTAGCAATTTGAGTCTTAAAGCCGGTCTGATAGCAATCTATCGGACATTAACATCGAGCAGAGCTCCAAATTGGTTTTATCTGATAGTGCCAGAATTCGCTTTAGGAACATTCCTGTCACCACTTTGCGATCTTCGTTTAAGACACCGAGAATTACTATCACTATATTGTCATCATATCGATTAATTTTAAATAAGAGCACTTGAAATAAAACGTTTTCAATAACAACAGTCAATCTCAAATGTATTTGTGGCGACTTTGTTTCTACTTGAGTTGCTTCATGTCTTCTTGTATGGCTGGATGACTGTTTCGCTTGTCACTCTGCCGTCTTTTTGCCTTAAAAAGTTTATTTATTTGATTTCTTCGTTTAATATTTTATGCAAATTTAGATATTTTTCTTCTTCATCCTTATCATCATCATTATATTGTTTTCTTCCATTTTTCTCTACTTAAAAGTTTCGAGGTGTTAATTTGATATGCAAATTTGTGTGTGATACGAATATTTTTATAAATTTTATTTAAAAGTTTCTTTTCGTTGTGAGAGTAGTTTCTACAAATCGCTTGTGAAAAATGATCTCAATTATACGAACATACATACATACGTATGTACATGTATATGACGTGATGTATTTATTTAAGCGAAATTAAGTAAAAATTCTAAAATTTGACATTAGGATGTTCTCAAGACAGCAAAATTTAGGGAAAAGGACAGTGCTCTGGCAGAGAAAGTTGTTTTGTTTTTGTTTGTTTGTTGGGGCTGTTCCGAAACGGGTATTGGTTAAATTTTCTGCTCTTTATTATTCCGTCTCCGAATAAGACCTTCCAAGTTTTGACAGTTAATAGCGGGTACATTACATCTGTCAAATTGTCAATTTTATTTTTTGCCAAATCATTATGGACGGTCATAGCGTTTAATAACTAATTTTTTCATCAAAAGGGTATTCTGTTCGTCCTATCCAGAGGACAATTCGCATTGTAGTCGATAAATTTGTGTCTACTGGCGCAGTACACACTAAACCAACATCCGTAGGTTGATAAAACACAATATCTGCCGGAAACATTACCGCTGTTCGTGGGAGTGCGGACGAGAATTCGAGATTGTCGATTTGCTTCGCTCACAAGAACTTGGCTTTTGCAGACCTAATTAGGCGAGTTTTGCATCTTGTGTTAGAGGCCTGCAGTCGTATTAAAGTTCATCGTATAACCCAGGAGCTGAAGGTAAACGACCATTTATTTGGATTTTTATTTATTAATTAACAAACACAAACTGCGAAGCCACTTGGCTTGAAACACCCGGAGCCTGCGGCAGGAGTCCTGCGACCTTCGGACTACTAGTCTAATACACTAGCTACTAGTCTACGAAGGCACCTAAAGGATCTAATTACGAATCTAATTAGTGAATTACCTTATCTTATCTTACCATAGACAGCGTCGTGTGCTTGCTAAATGGTTCTTGGAGCACTTGGAAACTGAATTTAAAAATTCACCGGTCCATATTTCTTTGAGAACGATGTTGGCCAAGCCATCACCGTTAACGGCAAGTGTTTTACATCGATGAATATCAACTTCTTTCGGCCTGCATTGGATGATATGGATACCCACGATATGTGGTTTCAGCAGGACGGTGCTACACGTCTCAGGCCACATCAAACATTTTGCGCAATAGATTTGAAGGCATAGTCAGCTCAAGTGGAAATGATGTGAACTTGCCACACAGATCTTGCGATTTGACCTCCGTTAGATTTCTTTTTTGTGGCATACTCTTGACTCGCAAGTCTTTGCGAAAAAACCACAATTCATAGCGTCCACCAAAACCAGCATAACCCATGCCATTGGTCAAATTGAGCCTGTTTTATGCGGCAGAGTCATGAATAATTTTTTTTTTTGTCCTGCTAATATGGAAAAGAGTTTTGGGAGAATGTGTCCAAGGTAGCAGGCTTTCCAGAAATGATTTAACACTCTAATGGCAACAAATGAAAATTTGGTTGGCTCTAAGTATCAAGTCAAAGCTGCACTTTGACAGTTAAGCAATAAAGTATTCGTACGTGTGTTTTGAGACTCTTTCTGATTCTTCCTATCGCTCAATTGATCAAGTCCTTCTTTCTCTTCTACAATGCAAAATACTTGCTTTTGAAAAAAAATTATCTTGCCCGTTAAACCTTGTAAAATCCCAATCCATAAAGATTTCACTTATTTCACTTTGATCTTGAAATTAGAATCTTTAATTATTTAAATTAAACGGATACAAACGGTTTGAAGGCTACACAAATACCTGGTAGCGATTACAATCAGTATCTGGCTTTACAAGAAAAATAGAGACTTAAATGTCTTTAAAGAAGAAACGAAACTAAACTACATGTAGAAGATTTAAACCAACTGATACATTTCTAAATAATGTTATCCGTAAACATGAATGTATACGAGGTCTGTTCAATAGAAAAAGTGAATGTTGCAATTTCTCGGGCTACATGCACTTGTCTCGAACATTTGTTTTTAGTTGAGTTTGTTCGTGTTTAGTTTAGTTCGTTTGTGAGAGGCATAACATTTAGACGTGTTTTGCCTGTTCGGCGATTTTCTGCACTGGACTAAAATGGATCAAAGTATTTGCATAAAATTTTGAGTAAAAAAATGGAATTAAGTGCTCAAAAGCACTTGAAATGTTAAGAGTCAGAAAAATGTTTGCAAGTCGTACAAAGACGATGCTCGTCATGGCAGCTCCATCACATTAAAAAGTGATCAAAATGTTGAGAAAGTGAAAAAAATGTTATGGAGAATCGTCAAATCACTATTAGAGAAGTTGCATAGGATATCGGCATATCGCAATTTTTATTCACATATTTTCAGCATGAAGCCTGTGGCACCGAAGCTCGTTCCAAAATTTCTGAATTTTTAACAAGAAAGCCGTCGCATGGGAATCGCTCAGGAACTGTTAAATGAAACTAAAGTCCAATCGAGAGCCAAGACAAAAAAGCACGGCAAGTTCCATAAAATGCCAAGTTTTTGCTCACTGTTTTCTTCGATTACCGTGGCATAGTGCATCATGAGTTCTTGCCACATGATCGTACGATTAATAAAGAGGATTTTCTTGAATTTATACGCCGCTTCGAGAGGCAATACAAAAAAAAAGACTCCCGAATTGCGGAAAAACAATTCATGACATTATAATCTTTTTGGCGAAAAGAATCAAGCCTCAGCCTCCGAATTCACCACACTTGGCCTAATGCGACTTTTTCTCTATTCCCAAAATTGAAGAGACCCATGACGATTGAGCAGATAAAAACCGAATCGCTGAGAGAACTCAAGGTTATATCAAAAAGTGAATATCAGAACTGCCTCGAGGATTTGAAGAAAAGACTGGTAGAAGTGTTTTATATGTCAGAGGGAATACTTTGAATGGGACAAAATGGAAATTGATGAATAAATAAATACTTTTGGAGAAAAATAAAAATTCGCCTTTTCTATGGAACAGACCTCGTAGATGCATTTGTGTTAGTATTTGTGTATATGAAATAAAGCCAGAGGAAGTAACTGGACCTCACACATCTCAAGATAAAAATTACTTTTCTATGTAGTGTAAATAAATGATAAATGATGTTGCTAGAAAGTTACAAACTACTCGTATGAAAGGAGTCATTAAAAACATTAGACAATTATCACACAAGAGCTTTTTCTAATATAGGATTACTTTATAATGTTTGAAATAGTTGGAATTACACAATAAAAAATTCTTTTTTTGCTAATGACAAATTCATTATTTTCTTTTCCAACACATTTAAAAGATTGTGACTTTAAATGCATTTTTGAAACAGAATTTATATTCTTGAATACAAAAGCATTAAACTTTTGTATTCAAGAATAAATTAATTTTTGAGGATAATTTATTTTGTTTTGATAAATTATGTCTTTATAAATCATTATTTTTACGGGACATTTTTATTTCTTTTAGCAAGAAAAAATAAATGAACTGCTTTAATCAATTCCATCATTTTAAAAATTATTTTTAATATGCAGGCAGCCAGACAAGGCGTCACATATTCGGTCGAGCTTAATGCGATTCAAAAACAATTTTTTTGTTATAGTCTACAAATTGTTAAATAATTCAAATTGCCATACAGGCGACATTTAGTTTAACTGTCATTAAGCCATTGAAATCATGTGGCACAATCATTTATGTAAATAAAAATTGCAAAGTAATTTAAAAATTTTAGATTGAGGCATATACGGTTGATGTTGGCTAAAGGTAATAAAATGGTAAAACTCTAATTAACATGCCCGCAGGCTTAAAAATAAACTAATGCGAAAGAGAATTTTGTTTATTTAATATTGGAAAGCCAACTTTCATATCCTGCACTGCATTCGCGTCAAACATTATTGGACAAAAATAGAAGGAGAAAACAGTTGATAACATTTTCGAATGGTACCTTTTTTGTTTTGATTGGACCACTTCTCAGAGGATAACCCTCATTTATGCAGTGCATTATGCTGGAAGTAGCAAATATGATATGATTTGGAGGATAGAGGAAGTAGTGCTTGTGTACATTCGATTTAAACCTCTCCACGTCGGGTAATGCGGGAAAGACATCTGTAGGGAGCTCGTTCGACCAAAGAACGAATTGTTTCTTTAATGCGTAGTGCGATTCGCTGATATATCGACCACAAATGGATGCGCTCTTAATGAAGAACGTGTTGTTCGCAAATAAAAGCGGGTATCGGGAATGTATTCCCTTACTGCATTACAACACCTTCCATTGCAGTAATGATAAAACAGAGTAACACATCACTCATTGCGAAGATTCTCCAGTGAGTCAATAGTGTTGGGTACACTATTGTTACCAATGAGTCTTTTCGCTCTCTCCTGCACTCGGTCCAGTAGCTTCAAAATAGACTGTGAAGCACCGCCAACTATTTTTCCTTTTATCAACTTTGCCAGAAAATAAGGTGCAAAACTTTGAAAAAAAATGTCCAATGAATTGTTTCGATTTTAAACTTTGACCATAACAAAAATTTCACATTTCATATACGTGAGGAATTGTAAAAGTAATGGAATTAAAAAAAATCATTTGAAATGATTCCTAAGGAATTGAAAAAGTAATCAATTCCTTTGCTGTGGACGAAAGGAATCGATTACTAATTACAATTCCTTTTAATTTGTAATTGAGAGTAATTTAATTCCTTAAGGAATCATTACTACCCAGCTCTGAGCACCGGCCCATACATAACAGTTGTATTCCAATGCAACATCTAGTTATGAAAAACTTTGAGTTTTAGAAAAATTCCGTCCTAGTATATGGGTACCTACCCATGGCTTATAGTTTTATTCTTTTTTGAAAATTTATGATATGAAGTTAATTGAGCAACAAAAAATAACAGAAATTTGTTAGAAGCTGCCAAATTTAGCTTATATTATATGTGTTTAATGTAGTTTTGGAATGCCATCAAAAATATACGTACTTCGCATATATCCTTTTTGTTTTAAACTATAATTTAAGATTAACTAAACAACATAGATCAGCAAGAATTTATCAAAAGTCGTAAACTATATCTCAAAATATGTGTATAATATATTTATGAAATCGTAGCAAGAATATACGTATCCCCCATATATCCTTTTGTTTTTTAATTATGTTTTAATGTGACCACCTTAAAACAGAATAAGAAAAATCAGCTAAAAGTTGTAAAATATAATTTAAGGTTTATGTAAACTATATTCATCAAATCCCGTCAAGGACATACATACCTCCCATATATCCTTTTTTTGAAAAACATTAACTTAAGGTAACCTAAGCATCGTAGAAAACAACAAATATTCAAATGTCGTAAAATATATCTCAATGCTTGTGTATACACGACTATACGTACATATATCCTTTTTTGAAAAAATATGATTTACTTTTAGATTAAGAAAAGTTAGAATAAGAAAAATTTTTCCAAGATGGTAAAATATAGCTAAAATTTTATTTTCGGTGCCTCCCATACATCCTGTTTTCAAAAAAATTTTAATTTAACGCATTTAAAGGTCGTAAGATATAGTTGCAAATTGATGTAAAATATATTTCTGAAAGGATAGACGTACCTCTCATATATCTTTTGCAGAAGACTAGTGATTTAATCCAAAAAGGAGCAAAATATAGCTTATGCCCCATGCACAATATTTTGTTATTCATGCTCTGTCTCTTTTATATCCTTTTCTTTACAAGGAGTAGCTCAGGTTATACTGAAACAATCAAAGTTGATCGTTTAGTTTCAGATCGGCAAGTATATGTGTACCCTCATTATAGCCAAAGGTAATGAAATATATACATAATTAATAGGCAAGTCGATTTTTTGTACTCCCCTTTACGCTGACATTATACCACCAGTTTTGCCAGCTGATTTGCTACAGAATTTCAAAATGCATTTTATCAAAATCCTTTTGGTACTTGTAATTTGGGAGGTATAAACGTTTAAAAATTCTACTAAAATATACACATTTCATTAGTCGCTAAAGCAAATCGTCAGTGAACTTTACGTAGTTTGAAAACATTCAACCTCGCATGTTCATGCCAAACAAATCAAATACAATATGAGAATTTTCTATCATATGTATATAATTATTACTAAATACATAATCATACTATGTTATCCAAAAAGTTGGCATAATATTAGTCATTGATTGTTTTACCATTTTAAAAGTAGTCAATGTGGATTGTATCGCGTGAATCCCAAATAATGATCGCCATGACTTTACTGGCTGACAAAACCACGTTGGTCTGCTTTGGCGTTGAATCATGGTGAGAAATCCTCTGTTTTGATTGCTGTTTGTTCTCTGATGTGTTGTGGTGGATAAACGGTTATGAAACGGCGCAAAAGATTTCTCATACCCAAGTGTGCCATATGATATGCCTGTGGTTTCCAAAATCTCTGGCACTGTTTATCCTCAACCGGCCAATACGGTATCGTGAACTTTTTCAATTGTTTAGGGTGTGGAGACCTCAACTGGGCGTACAGAACATTCAGCATATTCTGTACTTGTGCTACCACAACGAAATTCAGTCAAACACTTTTTTACCATTGAAATTGATGGTGCATAATTCCCATAGTGTTTATGAAGTTTGGGCTTGGTGTGAGTGAGGTTTTTTTAGACAAAAAATAATTCTTAATTAACACAGGAAATTTCTTTTTCGCCATTTTCTGCTCAAATCACGCGGTAGTCTGCTATCAATGGCTGTCAAACACAAACTAAATGATGCAGTTTGTTGAAATTTTGACAGGAGTCAACTGACAGAAGCCTCTTGAGAGGCAGTGCAGTGTCACCCTTTCAGTTAAGAGGCGGGAAATTCAAAAATTCACATAATTATTGAGCCATCCATCCTCGCACTAAAACATAATGAAAATGGTTTTAGCCGGGGCTGGATAACTGCCTCATTGACAAATTTTATGCTGGGTGCGTCTAAGCTTTTTGTTATGCGTGCTTAATTGCCCACAAAACATGTAAATTTATAGAAATATTACAGTTTTTTGAAAAACACTTACCTACCACCAGTGGCAGGGGCAAATAAAAAGAAATTAAAATGCAAAAGCTGACAACATACTTTTTGTTGATTGATTTATAATAATTGGAAAAAATGTGTATGTATTTATGTATATACACAGAGATATTTTTAGATACTTTTTTTAGATACATACATATGTATTCTAATATTCTATACTCTGCCGTACTTTCATGCTTGTTTTGTTCTTTTGAAAATTGAATTGAATTGAAATGATGTATTTTTTGTTTGTTTGAAATTGTATTGTCAACTTTTAATGAATGAATTTGAATTGGTTGGAAGTGATTTTTAGTTCGTTAGACGTTTTATTATTCTCAATAGTACAAAAAATAACAACAAAAAAATATCAAGTCTTCCAACAATTGAATTCAATTGTTATTCGAACACAAAAAATATGATGATGATGATGATGATGATGTTGATGACTGAGCCAACAGCCAACCAACCAGCAGTTCATTATAGAGTTTTTGTTTTAGATTTATATATATTTTTTAAACTTTTTGAATAGATTTATTTGTTATTTTCTTTATGGATTTTAAACAATAGTCTGCTGTTTACTTGCATTATTTATATATTCTTTTGCTATTAACTTTTTCTCCTTTGCCTTGTATTCATGCAGCAGTCTGGGGTATCTTGGCTGTAGGCAATAAATTCAAGCTGTGAGAATTTTATTTGAAATTGTTTTTTTTTCTCCATCTATTTTTCAAATAATATACATAGATGATATGTCTTTGAAATAGACAATTGAAAATAGTTTCATTTTTTTTTTTTTTTTGGAAATAAATGAAAATGTTACATAATTAGTTATTGTAATTTATTTTAACTACTACCGACTGGTTCCCCTTTACAATGGCCCTGGACGGCCACAAAAGAAATGAATTTACATTTAATGTATTTTTAATCTTTTCAATCTTAGAAAATTTACTACAAAATTTCTAAAATGTTTAGATATAATTGTACCCACATGTAAATAAATGGTTCTTATTGTTACCGATTAATGCACAATGGGGCTGTATAGACCTTGAAAAATTATTATGACTTTCAAAAAAGCTAGTTTCAGTTGGAACCTTATTAACACATCTATAAAAAAAGTTAATATATTTTATATGTTATACATATTTAAATATTTTTTAATGCTTATCTAAAATTTTTGAATAATAAAATCGAAGTGTGATTTAATAAAGAATAATGTTTTTTTTTTATTCGCATTAGGTCTTCCTGAATTGATTTTTTTGTTTTGTTTTGTGTAAATCTAGAATTTTTGATAGAAATTGCACAAAAATAACTTTAATACAAAATATAAAAATAATTTTTGAGAAAAGTCTTTTCTAGTAACAACGTATCCATCTATGATGAAGTTTTAACCCTCATGCTGTACCTGAAAAATAATAAGTATATAACATTAGTGGTTCGATTTTGCCTAATATGAAAACTTGATTTTATTTCTTATTCAAAATACTTGTAAATTTAAAAGTTAACAAATTAAATGCATTGTTTGTTGCGGCTTTAACTCTTCATATGCCGACATTTCATTGGTTGCTAAACCTAATCGTCAGTGAATTTTAAGCAATTTGAAAGACTTACAGACGATTTGGTTTAGCGACCAATGAAATGTCGGCATATGAAAAGCTAAAGCCACAACAAACAATGCATTTTGCAAAAGCTCTAATTGTATTAACGATTGGTTGGGGAGAATATCCCGAATAATAAATTTCAATATTAAGTTAATAAATAGTTAAAAGTTGAGTTTATTTTGGCTTTTTGACAAATTCGATTTTTAACAAGAAATTTTCAAATACAATATAACTTGAGGAACATTTTTACAAAATCCTTTTACATACTATCGAACCCTGTAAATACAACTAACCTTGGAGGTTAACTTTATAGTGTATCCCATATTGTTGAGGCGATTTCGCCCAATATGAAAATTAATTTTTTTTTCCAATTATACTTTTGACACTTACAAGCAGATATTGGTTGGAATACTTTGTGCTATTTGCATGCTTCGCACCAAAAAGGTACCGTCCTGTTTTTAAGGACTTACATTTTAATTGCTTCCAAAAACTTCGATTTTCTTAGTAAATTATGTTGAGAAAATCTTAATTATAATAAAAATTACCTTACATCTACATATCTCTAGGTATACATGAAAAAGTCCTACTCTTAAATTTTTAACTGAAAATATTGCAATCAAATAAGACACACAAAATAACAAATTATATTGATCGCAAAGTTTTTATCCTTTATCAAGTCTTTTATATCTAGGTATTAAATATTTAATATTAAATATTATTATTCGTTGTGAAAATATGAAATTATTTTCCTATAACAGAAAATTACTCTCTTTTATACGTTGACCGTAGTTCGTAATTTAGCTAAAGGTATTAAAAAAGGCTATTTTGTTATGACAAGCCCTAGTTAATTTCATTTAGATATCAACTAATTTTGCATTCTTTCTGCATCAAAACCTCTGCATTTTCATGACTTCTTAGTATTCTCTCAAAAAAACTTTACTCTCACAACTACTCTCTACATATATTAACTTGCCTCTCCAGTTCGAGTTCTGACTCCATCCACAAAAAGTGATTTTTTAAGAGCTTTCGAATTTTATAAAAAAACATAAAATTTAAAGAAATGTATGAAATCTTTATTTGAGTCGATAGAACAATCTATATAATTAAATGTTTAAAGATGATTTCATGTAAATGTTGACCGCGGCTAAACCTCAAAAGGTTCATACGCCGGGTCCAATTTAGGCATACTCTTGCCGGTATCTTACGAATAAATTCTTCAATATTGGCTTCCAGTGCGTCAACCGGTGCAGGCTTGTCCCTATAGACATTACCATGGATCCACAAGAAATAGTCTAAAGGCGTTAAATCGCACGATCTAGGCGGCCAATTGACTGGCCCCGAACGTGAAATAAACTGTTCACTGAACTCGTCTCTCAATTAAGCCATTGTTTCTCGTACTGTGTGACATGTCAGCCAAGTCCAGCTCTTCTATTTTGGTTTAAAAAATTTGTAATCCTCGCACGGTAGCGCTCGCCATACAGAGTAACGTTCCTGCCTTCGTCTTCTTTTAAAAAGTACGGTGCGATGATGCCACCAGACCATAATCTACACCAAACAATGCATTTTTCTACTGCTCTTCACACCAAATACGGCAAATGCTTGTTTACCGGAAATGAGTTTCGTCGCTGAACACAATTTTCCGATAAAAACAGTGGACGATGCACTTTCTTAACCGAGCATAAATTTTGATAATACAATTTAATAATCTGCAAGCGTTGTGCGTTTGTAAGTCGATTTATGGTTAAATTATAGACCAAACTGAACATGATCAACAGTAACATGTTGCACGAAAACAGCTGAGTTGCCAAAAACAGTGTTGCCTAAAAGAAAGTTTCAAAAAAAATCATTTAATTATGTTAGAAAGAAACAAACATGCAATTGGGATAATTATATGCAATAAGGATAAAATATGCTCTATGAGATGAATAGCTTTTAAAAATTTTCAAAAAGTCGTTTTTATAACATCTTGAACAAGACTTTAGATCTAATGAGAGCAGGATCCAAATGAGAGAATATCCTGGAATTACAAGCCTGTGTTAAAATCACTAAAACAGATTTATATTTTCGATATTTTAACAACACAAGTGGAAGTGGATCTTATTAACTTCTTTGGAAGTTGTATTTTTACTGGGATATTTTAGTATGGCTGCCTTACAGTAAATTTTTCCTTTGAATGCTGTTTATATATATTTAATGACTTTTATGATTAGAAATGACAGCGATCTGTCTGCGTGCATTTGTTTTGTTAAAAAAAAGTTGTAGTGCCAAAAGGAACATGTTCATCTATAAATATCGATCATGCATTAAACACATTCGAGACAGTAGGCTACCGACTACAACCTGTCAAAAATAGAATACATGTGTGTATATGAAAATAATTATTTTCACAACTGCAAGGCTACATGAGTGCAGGTTGTTGTCCATGCTACTTTGGTCGTGTAGTTAAATTAAACTAATTTCTATTTTTGTCGGCTACAAAACAATATCAGTGTTGACAATATAACAAAATATGTAAAGCAAATTAACGATTAGAAATATTTTTATTGCAAAATAAAAAAGAAAATTGCAAAATTTTTATGTTATAATATATATGCATCAATAATTTTTAAATAAATAAATTTATTTGTTTTATTATTATATATTGAGCCAAAAATACCAACATTGTTGAGGATAAAAAAATCAAAGGGTAATAGCCCTTTTTAACATGAAAATTTTTGTGTAATTTCTTTCGGTGCTCTCTCTTGATGCCGGAGTTAAAACTTTAATATATTACTGATCATAAATTCTACAATATAGAACGAATAGACTCTAAGGGTCTTTTTTTAAGATATTTTTTTATAGTTCGACGGAGTTTTAAAAAATTAAAAGCGCTAAGTTTGCTCCACTGTAATATGCAAATGAATTGTTGCAACAGCTGTTTACTATTACTACGTTTATACGCACGTCTTATTTGCAAATAAAAAAGAAGAATGTCGCCGTATAACTTTTTTATTGTAACTTATTAACTCACTTAACAAGTCGTGAATAACGACACTATTTGCAAATAAAAAGTAAGACGTTGCCACTTCATGAACGTTTTTTGTGTTTTACTTACCAAACAATCATATTTTCGTCACATGGCATCACTAACAATAACACAAGTTCTGTATGCAATTTCCCGTATAAACAGTGAACTAGTTATTTGCAAATAGTTCTATTTGCAAATAAGACGTGCGTATAAACGTAGTATATGTAGCTGTCGTGTACCCTGCTGTCTCTAATGTGTTTAATGCATCATTTGTGATATTAAAACGGCAAACCATTTGAAATTACATGATTACAGAACAGGTCTGCTGACAAATCAGATTCTCACATATTTACTCTATTAAATTATTAGGTCTAGGAGTATGTAATCGTAAATTTTTACATGTACTCCGATAATTCAGAAGCCTTTGAATGCTACAATTCGAGACCAATTTTTCTGTAAATAATTTGTTAAGACCCAACGATGTTGCCTTAAAACCGTAGCGTACTTGTTTAAAATTTAATTTAATAGAGACATTGAGGTAAATGAGTTTATTTGGTTTAGAAAAAACAGTTATTAATTAAAACAAATTCAAGTTGGTTTACTTAAAATCATTAAAAAAAAGTTCAAATGAGTTTTAATTATTTGTTAAAAACTAATTTTTTGAAATGCCAATTAAAACGTGCTCAAATATTCATTTCCGCGACATATGGAAAATTACTACAAACAATATTAAAATAAATAAACATGTTATTGTCAAATAAAAATTGTATGTTTAATAAATAATTTACTAAAACGGTTGTGGTTTTTAATTAAAACTATTCTTTATAAAATACATAAAAATTGAAATATGTTGAGATCATTTGTTATACTATTATAAATTTCAAAAATGTTCAATTAATTCAAATATGTTAAATATATATATATATATATATATATATATATATATATATATATATATATATATATATATATATATATTTAATTATGAATTTATCAGAAAACAAGCCGTATAATACATTTTGTTTATTTCTAAATGAAAAATTTTAAGAAATAAAATTATCTGAACAAAATACCAACTGTCATTCTTGTTATTTTCAAAATATTATCACGAATTATATGCTCTTAAATTATGATTGTTTAGCACGTAGATAAACACGAGTAAAACAGAAGCGAAATTTAACGAGGGTGGTGTAGAGAAATAAATGAAAAATAAATAATTGCATTAAACTTATAAATTGGAATTTAAAATTTCAGTGTAAATAATCTCAATATTATCACATAATAACTTCGTCTGAAAATTAACCGAGGTCTGAACAACAGAAATGGTAAATTTTGAATTTTTTTTTTGCTACGTGCATTCGATTAACGATTTTTTGTTCTTAGTTGAGTTCGTTTGTTAGTGAAAGGCATAACAGTTAGACGTGTCTTGCTTGTTTGGCGATTTTCTGCTGTGGAAAAAACGTATCAAAAAATTTACATCAAATTAAGCGCCCAAAAGCACTTGAAATTGTGATTGTATTCTGAGTCGGAAAAATGTTTACAAGTGGTACAAGCTTTTCAAAGACGACGCTCGTCCTGGATGCTCCATTACATCAAAAAACAGATGAAAATGTTGAGAAAGTGAGAAAAATTGTTGTGGAGAATAGTTCGAATAACTATTAGAGAAGTTGTAGAGGATGTCGTGATAGCGTGTGATAGAGAAGCTCTTTCGAAAATTGCTGAATTTTTACAAAAAAAAAAACCCTTCCCAATCGTCCCAATGGAAGAGTCGAGACCAAAAAAAAAAAAAAAACACGCCAAGTTCGATCAAATGTTAAGGGTTTGTTAATTTTTTTTCCAAGTTCCATAAAAGTTTTTGCTCACTGTTTTCTTCGATTACCGTGGCATAGTGCATCATGAATTCTTTCCAGATGGTCCTACGATTAATAAAGAGGATTATCTTGAAGTTATACGTCGCTTCGAGAAGCAAAAAAAATCGTCCCAAATTGCGGAAAAACAATTCATGGCTTTTTAATTTTTTGCCGAAAAGAATACCGTAATCATGCCTCATCCAGCGTATTTGCAACTTTTTTTCTGGTCCTAAAACTGAAGAGACTCATGAAAGGACGGCGTTTTGCGACGATTGAAGAGATAAAAAAAACCGTATAGCTTAGAGAGCTCAATGTCAAACCAAAAAGTGAATATCAGAATTGCTTCGAAGAGTGGAAAAAAAACGCTGACGCAAGTCTATTATATCTAAGGGGGAATACTTTGAAGGGTATAAAATAGAAATTAATGAATAAATAAATATTTTTTGAGAAAAGTGATAATTCACCTTTGCTATTGAACAGACCACGTAATGCTCAATTTCGTAAATAATTTGAAGGTCAATAATATATATATTTTTTTAAATTTCACACTCAACAACAACTTCCTCTTCGTTTTAGGCCTATGCCGGAAAACTAAGAATTGGTTCAAAAAAATTTGGCAAGTATAAGCGCAGACTTAGAGCAACTGTACGCGAACAAATCAGAAAAAAATTAAAATTTTCAATTTCTTACAATTTGTTGAAATGTTAGTGGACTGAGTCGCTGGCATTTAAGATTTTTCGGCAAATGTAAGATCTTAAAAAGCCCAAAAAAAAAGAAGTCTGATGCTGTCAGATCAGGCGATCTGGACGGCCAGTTTATATCTCCAGAAATGGAGATCCCTCTACATGGAAATTGGTGTTTTAAAATCTCCTACTGAAACCAACAATGGTCGAGACTCGATGCAGCAACTTGCTAAAAAAAATCATTTAGCATCTGCTTGCAACGCTCACCATTTACGATTACGGCGGTGCCATCATTGTCTGCATAAAAATAAGAGTCAAGCACTTTTTCACTAAAAATGCCATACCAAACACTCATTTTGAGGGGATGCAATGGCTTCTTCATGCATTTCATGTGTCCGAGAAATGCTAATGTTGTTTATTAAAACAACCATGTAAGTGGAAATGTTTTTCGCAACTCATTACGATTAATGATACGAAATCAGCTTCTTTTTGCCTCAAGTTTAGCAGAGTTTGACATTAAGTTAACGCTGTACGACGCTCGCACTTTGTAGGAGAATATTTTAAAATCTTTCACCAAAATTCTGTGCAACCCAAGTCTGCTGGTGCCGAATTGTATGCATCGTTGTATCGTCGATCTTTGTGAATAATCAGCAGCGATGTTCTCGATCGAATGAGCAATATGAATCCGGCCACTTTCTACGATATCTGTGGTGAACACATGCAGCACGACGTCCAAGAAAACAACAAAGAAATTCACCTTGCGTTAAAACGACAATAAACGGTAATAATAATTCCACGTTCATGAGGTCTGTGTCGCTCCATGGCTTGTTGGCTACTAATTCTCTATATACCTTGATCATAAATGTCAAAGCACAGTGGAATTTGACGCCATCTGCAAAAGTGACAAACAATTATTATTATGAAATTACTCTTGCGGAACCTTGTATATAATATTCTACATGACTGCCAATATTTCGTAATTGATGCAACATAGTCATACCTCAATAAAAGTCGAACGATGCCACAGGCGATTGCAGTCTTTCAAATATTAGATTTCACATTAAATTTTTTTTGCTGCATAACTTCGGCTTAATGGCAGATATATAATTCCGATTTTCTACAGCAGCGACATAATTTAATTGCATTCTGATTGAAGCACCTTCAAACAAACGTCCTTAAGATAATAATTTTTCCAATAAAATAAAATTACTGATTAAATTGTTTAATGTAACAAAAACTATTTTTAGAACAAATAACTATTTTAATTTAATTATCGTTCTGATTATTTCTTATTGCAACAAAAATTTTAATAATTTTCGTTATGTACATTTGGCATTTTAACTAAATACAACGATTACATTGTTATTTTATTTCATCTCTATGATTTCAATTTCATAAGAATGTCATAAAAGACATTGTCTCAAATTGCACTTTTTAGTTTTATCGAGCTTCTTTCATTTACTTGGTTTTGAACACTCGTTTTAATTATTCAAATAGCAAATTGAAAACAAAATCATTGAAATAGAAGCGCATTCAGTTAGAAAAGCAGAGTAAATTGTCTAATTTTAATGACTGGCGACTCACTTTTAACATTTGGCCTTCATAACGTATAGAATTTACAAATTACAAAATATTTCCCAGTGTTCCTTAATTAGTTTTGTTATAAAAACATAGTGACATTCCATTTCTTTGAAAAAAGTGTGCGAGATTAAGATTTTTCTTAAGGTTTGTTGGTCTAAATGGCCAGTTTGCATTCAGATAATGAGAGGATCACTGTGATGACCACTGGATCAACGATGTTCGCACATATTCCGCATGAGCTATTCGAAATTCCGGCTGCTAAAGAGCATCTTGCAAAGTCTTACCAAATCGAAAAACAATGCGTACAGAACCTGCGACTTATCTAAACTTAAGCTATTGCAACAGACTAGTCTTGAATTGTTCAGAATATTTTCTTTAGTTTCCGTTGTAAGAAGTAATTCAATTGCCAACAAGTTTTTTAAATTTAGGAATGTCTTTGGTTTGTATCCTCTATTGAAGTCCAAATTATTTTGGATACTTGACAAGTGCTAACAATGAACCACTTGTACTTCTTTTCCTTCTTAGAACTCACACAAGTGCATACTGATTTCCTTATGTTATATGCAAGATTGGTCTCTCTATTTCAGTTCCGCACTCTTGGAACCAATTTATCCAGCCACGATTTGCGGGTCTGGCTATCACTATCCTAATCAACATGATTTGACTTGAACTTTGACATGAACTCCTCAATCTTTTCGTTAATTCCATCTAAGGCTGATGTCAGAGTGCGCGCTACACAGTAGTGTTCAATATCTTCAAATTGAAATTTAGAATCAAGTTTATAAAACAATAGAAAAAAAAAACTTTCAAACCATAAAAAATTATGTACTTAGACCTATATGTCTATATACGAAGGTGGATAAAAAAGTTCATATCTTTTTGAATGAAATACAGATTTTAAAAAATTTATTGTTGTCTGACGTTTCTAAAATTTTTTTATTTCTTGAAAAAATAAGACTTGTCGAAGTCATCAAAGAGGTGTTTGTTTGTGAGGTGTTTTCATCGTTCGAGTCAAATCTCTTTCCGCCGAATCATTTCTACAGATTTGGAAACAAGAAATAGTCGCTCGGGACTAAATACGGAGTATAAAGCGGATGAGGGAGCAATTCGTAGTCTAAATAATGGAATTTTGCCATGGATACTGCACATGTGTGCAGCTTTGCTGCATTATTCTGGTTGAAAAGAACTTTTTCATTGGCCAAATGAGGTCGTTTACTTTTTCAAATCCTCATTGAATCTATCAAATAAGTTGGCATCATATGCGCCATTGATTGTTTTATCCTCTTGGAGGTAGTCAATATGGATTATATGGTTTGCATCTCAAAAAGAAAAATAATAATTAAAAAACGGTTGTCTGACAAAACCCAACTGGGCCTTCTTTGGCGCCCAGTCACTCCAAGAAACCCACGTTAGATCCACATCTCGTTTACGCTTACGAAACGCCGCAAAAACTAGTCCATTATAAGGTTGAACAATCAAAAGCACTCCTGCGAAATTGTCACGACATTGCGTTTACGATCGATTGTATGCCGAAATGGCACCCATCTTGTGGAAAGCTTTCTCATATCCAAGTGATCATATAAAATTTAAATCACTTACCCATGTTATATACTAGTCACTTCCACAAAATCTTTCATTTTCAATCTCCGATCGTCCAACACCATATCGTGAATTGTTTCAGTTGTTTTGTGTGTAGAGACCTCAAACTGGGTCTGAAATTAAAGGTATGGAATTCCCATTGTATTTATCAAGATTAGCCTTGGTTTGAGTGATGGTTTTTCCCCGCAAAAAATAGTAATTAATGAGCACGCGAAGTTCACTTTTTCTCCATTTTCTCCTCAAATTACGTGGTAGTCTGCTCTCAATGGCTGTCAAACACAAACTAAATGGCGCAAAGTATTCAAATTTTCGCAGGTATGAACTGACAGATGCCTATTTTCAGGAGTAGTGTTGACCCACCTCGTACATAAATACATTTTAAATTTCGAATTTAAATTCAAATAATTTTAATTAACCATTTTTTCCAAGAGATTAATTTTGGCAACAAATTTTTTGCAACCCCAGATCTGTAAACAAATAATTGTTGGAATTAAATTCAAAAATCAATTTCAATGATCAAAAATGATTTCCGAACTCACAGTCAATTAACCAAAATAATAACAAATAAATTTAAACTTTTCAACGCGAGTGATAACAAAAGGAAAACGATTCTTAATAAATTCAATTGACAAGCCATGAGTAAACAAAGAATTATTTAAAAATTGCAAACACAAATGAATTGTTTGTGGCATTTAGTTTTTTTTTTTTATAATTTTCTAGGGGATAAAAAGTTTAAATGACTTTTAAAAGAATACGACAGTTTGTTTATGAAAAGAGACTTGAACTTTGAAAATTAATGACTGGCTGAGTGACTGATTGTTTTATTTCCCGGCCGTTAGCGTGAGTTGTGAAGGTGGTTGCAAGCGCGTTTGTAGATTGTGGCGGCTAAAAGTTGTTAAGAAAATGTTGTTTGTACTTATTTTTTGCTCACAAATGTATGAAATATTTTATAACAGTCGGCCTTTTATTTACTCAATGTATTTTTTTAATGAGTTACAGCTAAAAGAAAGATTAAAGATAAATATTAAAGGCGTAATATTTTAGTATCATTTGCGAGGTGTGTTCAAAAAGTTCGCGAGTTGACTACAGATGTATTTCTTTCTACAAATCCAAAATATCTGTTAAAATTTTCAAGTCTTCGTTTATTTGTAACGTTAATGATGAGATTAAGAAGTTTCTTGGAAGCTTGGCGTTTTTTTGAGTGTATAAAAAAGTTTGCATAAAATTTTGTATAAAATAATTAAATTAAAGGTTACAAAACACTGTGGGTCTGAGTGAAGAAATGCTTATAAGTGGGGTACAAGTTTAGCCAGGACGGACGGCAAAATGTTAAGGATGAATTTCACAGCCTATCAAGTGATAAAAGGCTTAAAGAAGTGAAAAAATGGTATTGAGAAAATGTCGCATCACCGATCAAGAAGATTCTCAGAATGTCGGTACCTCCATAGGCTCATGTTGTTATATTTCTTTGGATATTTTGGACATGATAAAAATGACTCAACCAACAATCATGCCTTTAGGCATCTTGTGTAAATATGGATTCATATTTAACTAGCAGAGACACAAACCAATTTTTTAGCACAGCCAATTGTACTGGTAACATAGCACTGTTGAATAATTGAGAGCAGTCGCAAAGTGGGCTACAAGACAAAATTTTGGAACTTAGACATTAAACAAAAATATAGAATAAAGAGCTTGGAAAATACGATTCGATTTGAGCTTGGGATGATTAGTGTCAATTTTGGTCAAATATGGAATAAGACTCGTACACTATATAGGAAAACTAGTAGTATCAAGGGATCCTAAATATGATCTTATTGATAAAAATTAAAAATGAAAAAATTGATTTAAAATAAAATCATTATATTTACTGCAGAAGTTTTGTGAACATTTTGTTCAAATATGGAGTAGCACACGTTAGAGACTTGCAAGGATAAGGACTTATATAAACCGACTAGGACTGGGAATGGGACATATAAAAATAATAAAAAATTTTGACAATTATTATTTTCTTTGATTCAGTAAATATTTTCGTTTCAATTTATTTTTAACTAAGGAATATAACTTTGAATTTATGAATTAATTTTTTTTAAACTTAATATTGAAATTCATTATTGGGATATTCTCCCCAACTAATCGTTATAAACAATTAGAGCTTTTGCAAAATGCATAGAAAAAATCAAAAGTTTGTTGTGGCTTTAGCTCTTCATATGCCGACATTTCATTGGTTGCTAAAACCAAATCGTCAGTGAAGTTTAAGCAGTTTGAGAGAAAAATAAAACAGACTCACGTTGAGTAAATTATTTGTTGTGCTGGTTTGTATAGAAACATTCTAAACCTACTATGATTATGTATTTGTTGTAATTCATATGCAATATTGAAATTCTCATATTGTATTTGATTTATGTGGCATAAACATCCGAGGTTGAATGTTTTCAAACTGCTTAAACTTCACTGACGATTTGGTTTTAGCAACCAATGAAATGTCGGCATATGAAGAGCTAAAGCCACAACAAACTTTTGATTTTTTTAATTTTTTTTATGTATGAAATTTTGGTCTGAGATTGGCTTGGATAGTCCTTAAATAGTTTCAATAAAAGAGTAAGTATAAGAAATATAAAAGATTAAAAAAGCCATTTCATTGCTCTAGATTTCTACTCATCTGTAGTCATCTATTGACTTAAATTTTAATATTGCATTTTCCATATTGTTCACATTAAACCAATTGTTCTTTAAATGATAAACAAATGAAAAGGATTAATATAAACAAGACTATCAATGAATTTTTATCTATAAAAAATTGTAGAGCGTACAGTGTACCACACAACTTTAAATTGTACCAAAATTATCACAATTGTACCACAAATCCCAACAGTATTTTATTTACTCGAAAAATTTTAACTAGAGGTTTCTAACATTTATACAAGTAAAATTTCGTAGTTTTAAGAACAGTTGTGGTATAAATAAAGTTTGGAAGAAAATTTCTGCAAACAGAAAATTTATAATATTTCAGTTTCTAAGAACAAAGAGCAGAAATTAAATGTATTTTGAGGGAAAACAAATTTTATTTAAATACAGGAAAACCGGCACACAATCAACTGTGTTTCTTTCTTTTTTTAATTTCGATCAATATCAAGGTTGTGTTAAGAGGATTATTCATATTTAGCAGATTTTTAATTCCGAAATTTTTGAATATTGTAGACTTTGCCTCAAAAACTATTGACATCACTACCTGTCTTGCTTTTTCCGTTCTCTTTAATTCTTGAGAAAAATATTTATTTGAATTTTTTTCCTATAAATTTCTTTGATTTATGAATAGTTCTAAATTTTAGAAATGTAAGTTTTGTATACATAAAGAAAATATTTGCAATTTATACTAATAATTTAAGCAAATGTGAGATTTGCACAAATAAAAGTTCCATTTTTTAAATATATTTTTCATTGCCAAAAGAAAAAATTACTAAAATAAGAGATTGGGTACAATCCCGATGAATTTCAATATCAAGTAGAATTTTTTTGAGATTTTCATTCCGATCTTGCTTGATCTTTGATTTTTTTCTTTTACAAAAGTTTTACTAATTTAAGAAAATTTTCTAGTGTTTAATAACAGTTCTACAAATATAAGCTTATGAAACTATTCTTTATTTGTTATTATTCTTACGATATTTAATAAATGCGATATTGAAAAATATTGCATAAGTATGTTCGTTGTATACCTTTTTATTACTTTAAATTTTTTTCTAGTGGCTTGAAGTCCTTACTTACTTAATTACTTATACCAGACCTCTTCCTACTTTGCAGTGTAGAGGTTTTTGCAAAGATTTCTCCATTTCAATCTATCTTGTGCCGCTGTTTTGGTAGTTCTGGGCTCGATTTCTTTGTCTGTCAGAATATTGTTGATAGTGTCCTGCCACGTTATTCTTCTTCTTCCTCTGTTTCTCGTACCATTCGGTCTTGCTTCTGAAACTCGTTTCGGCAGTCGGTTCTTTGGCATTCTAGCCACATGTCCAAACCACCTTAGCTTATTGCGTTCGATTTTGTTGTTCAGCGGATCCGTATTTAAGCTGGCTCGTATAGTGTCGTTCCGTATTCTGTATCGTATTGTTTTACCGCCCACACGTCTTAAGTATTTCATTTCTGTTGCCTGAAGTCTGCTTTGATTTTTTGTTGTTAGAGCCCATGATTGGCAGCCATATGTAAGGGTTGGTGCGTACGTGGAATTGTATACAGCAAGTTTTGTGCCCGTTGAAACTTCTCTTTTGCCGATGAAATTTTTGTTTAAAGCGAAGTATAAATTGGCAGTTGTGGCTATTCTGTGATTTAGATCATTGTCCGCTTTACCATCTTCGCTAATTGTGACACCCAAGCACCAGAAGTGTTCAACTTGTTTTAATGCTTCAGATTCTATATAAATTTGATGATGATTTCTACCGCGGCTTATATCATGGTTTCTGTTTTTCTTGTGTTTATACGGAGGCCTCTCCTGGTCATTTCGTTCCCAAGAATATTTAGGTTTTGTTGGAGACACTCCGCTGATGGTCACGTCATCTGCATACGCTAACATTGAAACTTTCACCTGTTGCATGTTCCAAATTCCTACCGTCATTGGGATAAATGAATCCCTGCAAGATTTAAATATAAATCAATAAAAAATTATCAGTAAATAAATAAAAATAGATTGCAACTGTTTACATTTTCATCTTGTTTATCATCGATCATCCTCCACTATCAAAAAAAAAAAAAAAAAATTGTGGACAGTGGATGGTAGATATCGCAAATGTGAACAATAATCTTATCCCTGAAGATGTACAACAAAGCTCAACGAAACATTGGAAAAAAGTAAATAGGTTGCAAATATAAACAATTCAAGTCCATTTTTTATTTATTTATTAAGAAAGGACCTTAATCCGAATAACTGTTCAAGAAAAAAATTTTGTTTATTTATTTAGATGTTAAAAAGGTAGGAATAAAAGATAAGCAAGGTTCCTCACCACTACACCAAATACATAGAGGGCGTTGTTTCTAGACAACGACAAATGGATGGCAGCCTCATTATCCTAGACCATCTACAGAAGACCAATCATCTATTTAGCTGGAACAACAAACGATTAACGATTAACAAACGATAAACGATTAATTCACCTTGTTGTCATCAAAATGGGCAATTCAGTCAGTTTGTTTAGATGTCTTTTCAAATGTTTCTATTTAAAAAAATCGTTTAAATTGTTAATTCGTTTTGTTGTCATCAAAATGGGCAATTCAATTTGTTTATTTACATGTCTTGTCAAATCTTTCTATTTAAAAAAATATTTTGATTTGATTGAGTCTCTCTCATATAGAATATGCCAAGAAAAAAAAAATACCTTCAGACCATTACACCAAAACTATTCCAGGTGTCTGAAGTATAAATGGTCCAGCTGTCCTCTGTCTGCACCACATTATCTTCAGCTTAAAGTTGGAACGTACTCGTATTAACCACGTAAGCGCTCCATTCATTTTCAGTTTTTTTTATCACGAAAGTAAATCTTAAATTTAATTTGAATTTGTCTTCCCATTCAAAATCTTCTCATTTAATTATATTGTTGAAAGCTTTTTTCTTGCCGATTTAATATAAAATAATTTTATAAACAGCAGCAGGCCATTATCAAACCATTAGCTGCACATTAAATAAATAATTCTCTATGGTTGTTCACAGGAAAGCTACAAACCGGCAATAGCTTTTTTAATATCTTTATAAATTTAAAAAAATATATATTAATAAAAAAAGTAATAGTTTGTTGTTCATTACTTTATAATTAAATGTTTGATATAATTAAGCCTGTTATAGTAATGACAGGCATTTACTCGAGTTTTCCATTAATTTTTTTTTTGCAATTCGTTATGGCAGGAATAGCATTAAAATGTATTAAATTGTAATTTTATTAAATTGCAAAACAATTGTTATTGCCAATTATCTGCTTGTTCAAACTTTCACATTGAATGCACATGCACATTTATACATGTGTATGTGCATAAGTTTGCATGACATTGTGAGCAGAATTCGATCGTTGAGTTAATATCCAAAGTCAGCATAATTTCATTTGCTGTCTGAGTTCATTGCTTTCTGTATGTAAGAATGACAGACTGCAAATGTGAATGCAATGAACTTCAACAGAATTTGATCGCTTCAGTCAAAATCCAAATTCAGCATAATTTTATTTATTACCTGAGTTCATTGCTTTTCTTTATACAATGTGAATGCAATGAACTTCAGCAAAATAACTAAATGTAAAAAAATGTATTCTACCATAAATCGCAAATAAGCATTAATTTAGTATTTAAGCCAATGAATTTTTAATAAACATTGAGAGAAGTAATCAAACAATTAAATCGACTATTTCTTTCCATTTTCTCCGCATCAACCGGGTTTCAAGTGCTCGAGTTGAACTAACTGTTTTTTTGGTGATTCACCTTGAAAACAATCCAAACGACCAAGGCAATTCGGCTCTTGGTAATTCAATTCATCTGATTGGCAAACTAGCCAAATCAAAAAACATTGGTGACCCCGACGTGATCATCAAAAAAAAAACCCATTGGTGACCCCTGACATCCTGTAACTTGGCACAGGATCTATACAACGCTTAAGTCAACAAGGCAACTAACATGGCTCAACAAGAAGTCAATCAACATGCGGTTCCTACAGTTACTGGCACAACAACGCAATCGTCTACATTTGCAACAAGCTCCTTAATTAGAAGACAAGGGGTAATGATAGCGTCTTTAAAGAGGATACTCAGCATAAATCCAACAACTGAGAATATGAAGCTCAAAGAAAAACTTTGGGAACAGATACAAGATCTGCATTTCACAATATGGGAGTCCTGTCAAGATCCTCTGCAAGAAGGATACGACATGGAGTCATACGAAAATCTTGAAAGGCTGACCATGAACAATTTCGCATTGACGTCATCAGCTGAAGCGCCACAAAGCTTTGCATATGGTCAGAATAATGTCCTACCACTACCAAAGATTATAATACCGAAGTTTAACGGCGAGTACTTAAAATGGCAAGCGTTTTTTGATCTATTTTCAGAATTAATAGACAAACAACAGCTTTCGCCAGTACAAAAAATGTGGTATTTGAAGTCAAATTTAGGAGGAGAAGCTGAAAAATTGATCAGCCACCTCTCGGCTACTGCTGAAAACTACGCAACAGCCTGGACGCTTTTACAAGAGCGATACAACAATCGGCGAATTCTTGTTGCATCAATAATCCAGCAGCTACTCGATCAACCGTCTGGCGGATCATCAGCAGCAGCCATCAAACACCTGCATGACACCACTCAGGAATGCTTACACGCATTACAAAACATCGGGATCGACACAACCTCCTGGGATCCAATTCTGCTGCATTTACTTACCAAAAAGTTGGATCGTAGCACCCATGTTCTATACGAGAGATCGATCACAAATCCAAAGGAGCTCCAGCAAGTGAAAGAATTTTTGGGCTTTCTTGAAACACGCTTTCAGTCCATGGAAGCGATGGGACAAAAGGAAAAACCACCTTCAAAGGTGTGTGCATCTGCTGCTTCATCAAAACAATCCGAAAAGGCATGCAGTCTGTGCAAAAATGGCTCGCATCAACTGTACCGATGTCCAAATTTCCAACAACTAACACCACCACAACGCCTGAATTATGCACAGAAACAGAAATTATGCGTGAACTGCTTAAAATCAGGTCATGCAGCCAAATACTGTACCTTAAGGTCATGCGCCAAATGCAACAAAAAACACAATTCACTACTGCATTTGGAAAAAAGGGATCATCCACAAAAGGAAGGACCAACGAGTGAAACAGTCAATAAAAACAGCTCCCACCTGACATCATCGGCGACAATCACTCTTCCTGCAAATGATAAATCGCAAGTCACTTCGCTAACTACAGCCAAAACCCAGTTCGCGGACTCATATGTTTTACTCAGCACAGCAGTAGTTAAGGTAAAAACTGATACAACAGAAGTTGAATGCCGCGCCCTCCTTGACTCCGGATCCCAAGCAAATTTCATTACTGAACGTTTAGTAAAACGACTGGGTATTTCAATGCAGCCTTCATCGTTAAACATTAATGGTATTGGAGCTACTAACACAAAAATACACCACAGAGTAAATGTATCCTTGACCTCTCGTATTAACAATTTCTCAACACGGTTTGAGGCATATGTTCTTCCTCGCATTATTTCACCACAACCGTCACGATTTATCAACACTGAAGGGTGGTCGCTGCCAAAGAACCTAACATTGGCCGACCCAGGCTTCAACCGCCCCGAAAAAATCGACATATTATTGGGTGCAGAGCACTATCATCAACTGCTGGCAATCGGACAAATAAAATCATCCGATCAACTGCCAATCTTACAAAACACGGTATTCGGCTGGATAGTGGCAGGAAAAATAAATGGAGATTGTCCAACGGATATTTCATGTGGAATCTGTACTACGGATGAAGCCCTCGAAACGTCTATCGCCCGACTGTGGGCATTGGAAGAAATTAAATCAAATGACAAACCGCTCTCGATAGCAGATAAACAATGCGAAGAACACTTTGCACAACATACGACCAAGAACGATCAAAACCGATTCGTAGTGAAGATACCCTTTCATCAAAGTCCTGCTGCTCTTGGAGACTCACATGGAATTGCACTTAACAGATTTCTCGCCCTCGAACGCCGGCTACAGAAAAATCCCGAATTGAAGGCACAATACACAAAATTCATGAACGAATATGAATCGATGGGACACATGACAAAAATATCAGCAAATGAAATCCTCACACCAAACTATTTCATACCACACCACTGCATACTGAGGCCTGAAAGTTCAACCACTAAGCTTCGTGTAGTCTTTGATGCGTCTTGCAAAACATCCTCAGGGCAGTCTTTGAATGACCTAATGTACACAGGACCCTCAGTGCAAAGCGAATTATTCTCCATCCTGTTGAGGTTTCGATTACCAAGATTCGTTTTCACTGCTGATGTCGAAAAAATGTATAGGCAAGTCCTAGTTTCTCCTGAAGATCGTCACTTTCAGCTCATTATTTGGAGAAAGGACACCACAAAACCTATAACCTACTATCAACTCAACACAGTTACATATGGTACACGCGCTGCTCCGTATTTAGCAACTAAATGTCTGCAACAACTCGCTAAAGAAAACACTGTTCGTTACCCTCTTGCCTCGAAATTTCTGCAAGAGAATTTTTACGTTGATGATGGGCTTGGTGGAGCAGATAGTTTGGTGACTGCAATAGATTTGCAAAATCAACTAACACAAATGATGAAAGAAAGTGGTTTTAATCTTCGCAAGTGGTCTGCAAATCATCCACAGTTACTCCAAAACATACCACAAGGTGATCTGGAAGTAAATTTGGACTTTGAAAGCGCAAATGCTGACTCTATAAAAACATTAGGACTCATCTGGCTGCCGAAGGAGGACAAGCTTTGTGTTAAAGTTAACATCGAGGCAATTAACAAAATTACCAAACGTACAGTCACATCAGATCTTGCGAGACTTTTCGACCCACTGGGAATCCTCTCTCCAATTGTGGTGACAGCCAAGATGTTCATCCAAGAATTATGGGAATTGAAATTAGATTGGGATCAATCTCTACCTCAATCGTTACATACCAAATGGAGTTCTTTTCGCACCGATCTAAATGAGCTAAAAACCTTGGAAATATCGAGACACATCTTTAAGGGAGAACTCCCAGCTTCAGTCCAACTACATATTTTTACGGATGCGTCAGAAAAGGCGTATGGAGCAGCAGCCTACATACGGTCAGTGTTCAAAAACGGGACCATTATGAATCGACTCCTTTGTGCTAAATCCCGTGTAGCTCCACTCAAAAGGCAAACAATACCGAAATTGGAGCTATGTGCAGCGGTGTTAGGAGCGCAGTTAGCTACAAAAATTAGATCTGATCTGCAGTGGACCAGCCCGGTTTGGTTTTGGACCGATTCAGAAATTGTGCTGTCATGGATAAATTCATCATCTGCATCATTCAACACCTTTGTGGCCAATCGAATTGCAATCATTCAGGCAGAAACTCAAATAGATCAATGGCGTCACGTCAGCTCAAAATGCAATCCAGCCGACATTTTATCTCGAGGAATATCGCCAAGGGCCCTGAAGGAATGCACACTGTGGTTTTGTGGACCCTTATTTCTGCATGGAGCAGAAGCAGCATGGCCATTGAAATTTAATCCAAGCCTGAGCATTCCGACCACTTTAGAAAGAAAAAGAAAATCAGTAGAATCATATGTGGCAGTAATAGACGGACAGGATTTCGTCTACAAGATCAACCACAAAAATTCGTTCTTCCGATTACAGCGAATAATTGGGTACGTCATACGTTTTATTACTCACACCAGATGCCGAAAGGACAATCGACAGCCTAACAGAACATTAACAACAACTGAGCTGGATCAAGCCCTAATTCCGATCATTAAGCAAATGCAAGCAGCAGATTTCAAGGATGAAATTCTACACTTAAAAAAAAATACAACGAAGTTCAAAAAACAAGCAGCTTGTGCAACCTGTCTCCTTTTCTAGATCGAAATGGTTTAATTCGTGTTGGAGGCAGGCTTGAGGCATCCTCATTGGCATATGACTCGAAGCATCAACTTGTCATTCCATATAATGATCCCATTTCAAAATTAATCTTCGAAATGGTTCATAAAGACAACAAACACTGCGGAGCGCAAACGCTCCTAGGCATCATCCGACAACGCTACTGGCCAGTAAAAGGAAAAATTATGGCTCGTGCTACAGTTCATCGCTGTACAATATGTAGCAGGGCTAAACCAAAAATGTTTGAACATATAATGGGAGATCTGCCTGCAACACGAGTATTACCAGCTCGGCCATTCGTAAATGTTGGAGTCGACTACTGTGGTCCACTTGAAGTTCACTACAAACTGAGAGGGAAAAGGCCGCACAAGGCTTATATTGCAGTATTTTGTTGTTTCGCAACAAAGGCTGTACATCTGGAGCTAGTGAGCGATCTCACCACAGAGGCATTCATAGGTGCTCTCAAGAGATTTATCAGCCGCCGTGGACACTGCCAAAATTTGTATTGCGATAACGCAACGAATTTCGTTGGAGCGAAAAATAAACTACCCGAACTTGCATCCATAATCTACACATCAGAAGCACAAGAAGCAATTACAAGCGCCTGTGGAAAAAGGGGCATACAATTCAATTTCATACCGCCAAGATCACCACACTTTGGCGGACTATGGGAGGCGGCGGTAAAATCTGCCAAACATCTCTTAGTCAGAAGTGTAGGTAACGCGTCGTTGACTTATGAAGAACTCGAAACCTTAGTCATCGAAGTCGAAGCTATTCTTAACTCCAGACCAATTTCACCGCTATCAAACGACCCAAACGACATCGGTGCCTTGACTCCAGGGCATTTCCTTATTGGAGAGCCTCTCACTGCCCAAATCGATGCGCAAGCCAAGTCAAACAACGTCAAGCTGGCGACAAGATGGAATTTGGTATCTCGTCTCAAACACGAATTCTGGAATAGATGGTCACGAGATTACCTGAATGAATTACAATATCGTAACAAATGGCAAAAGCAATCAGAAACTCTTAAGCCTGGAGCCATCGTCATACTCAAAGAAAATAATACCCCGGTTATGAAATGGCCTTTGGGACGTGTAATTAAAACCTACAAGGGAAGCGACGATATCGTCAGAGTTGCAGATGTCAAAACAGCTTCGGGTGTATTTAAACGCGCGATTCGTTATCTGGCACCACTTCCTACATCTGACGATGAAAGCAACGAGTGCCAGGATCAACCAATTCAACAATTGTCGATGACGTCAAATGATAATCATGCAAAAGAGAGTCAGAGACAGCAACCTTCATTGTCAACCGATGAAATGCCGACTAAGAGAAGAAGAAAACTAACAAACTAAGCTATTTAATATATTTATATCACTATCGGTTCAGCTTTCTGTGATATCTTCCAGACTACATCGAATACAATCAGCAATAGTTCCATCACTGTCCGACTCACATCATGGAAAAATACAGTGTCGAAAGGTGCAACCAAGTCAACAACCTTGTCCAGCTGTCCATCAACACGTCACACAGTCCGAGTTTATTACTACGGTTACGTAAGGAAGATTCCGAAGCAATCCGAAAGAATGCACAATTTATCAATCATTATTCAATGCATTTTTATGTACTCGCAATTTGTATTGTCTTCTATTTTTAATATTTTTTTTTTGTTTCTAAATATTAAGTAAACGTGTTTCATTAGCAAGTAAGTCATTCTGTTTGATAACACTGAAGCGACTCGGTTCTGTCAAATCAGCAATTTCCTCTTAGTTGATCATAGCTCAACGGCCGGGTGTATGTTCAAACTTTCACATTGAATGCACATGCACATTTATACATGTGTATGTGCATAAGTTTGCATGACATTGTGAGCAGAATTCGATCGTTGAGTTAATATCCAAAGTCAGCATAATTTCATTTGCTGTCTGAGTTCATTGCTTTCTGTATGTAAGAATGACAGACTGCAAATGTGAATGCAATGAACTTCAACAGAATTTGATCGCTTCAGTCAAAATCCAAATTCAGCATAATTTTATTTATTACCTGAGTTCATTGCTTTTCTTTATACAATGTGAATGCAATGAACTTCAGCAAAATAACTAAATGTAAAAAAATGTATTCTACCATAAATCGCAAATAAGCATTAATTTAGTATTTAAGCCAATGAATTTTTAATAAACATTGAGAGAAGTAATCAAACAATTAAATCGACTATTTCTTTCCATTTTCTCCGCATCAACCGGGTTTCAAGTGCTCGAGTTGAACTAACTGTTTTTTTGGTGATTCACCTTGAAAACAATCCAAACGACCAAGGCAATTCGGCTCTTGGTAATTCAATTCATCTGATTGGCAAACTAGCCAAATCAAAAAACACTGCTTTTGATATAATAAAGCACCGTGGAGTCTGTCACAAAGTGATTGAAAATAATTTTTTTTAATTGATATGGATTTTAAAATGGCGACTCTGACAGCTTCATATGAATAGTTCAAAAAGCTTAGAAATCATCTTGCAAGTTTGCGCTTTTATAAAATTCTTTAAACGAAAAATTTTAATTGACTGGAATTAGTAATTTTAATTTTTAATAACTTTTTCCATTTATTTTATTTACTAAACAAAAGAAATCTATTTTAACACCAACACTACTGATAACAAAATCAGCGTGAATTCGAAGCAAAATCAACCTTAAATTAATACATAGAATTTATAGTAATCGAAATATTATTATAAGGTCTGTTCATTTGCTATTAACTTTTTAATAATTATTTCTAGCTGTTACTGGGAAGTGTTCACGTACTCCAAAAACTTGTAACGATAGAGTGCAAAAAGAGAGACAAAATAGTTGTATAAAATTGTTACTGGTAAAATTTTAAGCTCTAAGAATTATTTTAACAGCTGTTTTATATTTGAAAAAGAATAAGTTATAAGAAATTTCTAAATATTGTAAAAATCATAAATATTTGTAATTTTTTTTTAAATAAAAGTAAAAAGTAAAATGATATTCGCGTCGACGTCACATCAAGTCGTTAGTAAAAAAAGACAGCAGTTCTCAACTCGTTGTAGGCAATAATTAACTAATATTGATGGCCACTTGTCATTTTATAAGCCATAGTAGTAGTAATATCCTATCAAAAATATTTTATAGTACTTGATAACAATCTCACAATTGATAATATATTGATGTCGACTTGCTGTGACGTCAACGACGACAATCATAATAAGGGCAAATATAATTTTTTAGTAAGATAATAAAGGGTTTCCATCCAATATCACGGACAATTTCCTGCTTGTGCCAATGTGTTCGAATTAAGCTATGCAGAATAGTATAACCTGGGGACAGTAAATGTTTCCCTATGATACGGAATTGTAAATGTTACATACGTGTTTGTGAATTCCACCATGCAACAAAATTAAAATAATTTTTTAATGCGCAATAATGATACTTTGCAATTATTTTTGTATCAACCATGTTCTTCCTTTGCACATAAAAGACACGTTTATATTATATATTAAAAAATATTGATAGAGAACTTTATCAAATTATTAATAATATTTAAACATTTGGCTCACTGTTCCACTGTGCAGCATTTATTGAAATTATTATTATTGCTTCTTTAATTTTAAATCCATTTGAAATATTGGACTTCCGCTGTAGAAACAATGTAAGAAAATTAGAATTAAATTATATTGAACGAAAGTGTTGTTACGAAAGGGTGGTTCATCATGAGGTAATTTTTTTTATATATTCTTTGTGGTAGGTAAATAGTAAGCAAAGAACTGTTTTATGATAGTTTTTATTAAAAAAAAACTTTTAACTACGCAGTTTCTTTAAAATATTTAAGAGTACTGCCACAATTTGCCATGTGGCCTATAAATAATGGTTTATTGATTGGGAGAACAATTTGATCAGAACATTTAATTGCATCTAATAAACCTACACAATGGCTGTTTCAATGAAGTGAAGGGCCATATTCACACCCACCTGTCAGCCTAAGGAAAGCTCAGATGAAACTCGTTTTCTTTAGCAACGCAGTATAACTAATGAATGTATTTTTTCCCTCCCATGCTCTGGGCAAATATGCACTATGTTAATATCGGATTTTCAAATATGGACCGCCGAACTGTGGCAGTTAGTAGCGGCCATATTATTGAAGTTACATCTGTCAAATTCGCTGCCATTCATTTAATTACTCTGTTCTACCAAATGACCACGGATAAATGTAGTGTTCAACAAAACGGTGAATATGGTTTTCAACAACACGAGAAAATCAAAAAATTTATTTATCAAAATGGGTGCCCTGTTCGGGCAATGTTCCGCGCGCCTCGTCAATTTAGCGCCCGCAATAATACTCGCACCAATATTAATCTTCGCAGTGTTGTGGTTAAATTTGAGTCCACTGGTTCAATAATCAATGAAAAAAAAAACACCAGCCAGAAACATCGCTCGTGAGCATGTGTAGAAGAATCCGAGGCAGCGCCGCTGACAAGAACTCGGCCACACTTGGGACTGCACCCGTACAAAATTCAACTGAATCAAGAGCTTAAATTAAACGGTCATAGACAACGACGTGTGTTCGCTGAATGGGTCCTGGAGCAGTTGGAAACTGACCTCAACTTTCATTAAAAAAATCATGTTTTGATATGATACCAATTTGGTATGATACCAATATATGTGAGATCCAAGAGCATCCAATGGACAAGAAATTATATATTTCTGCTAAAAAATCGTGTTAGTTTTTATTTAGTTTCAGCGTTTTAAATTTTGATAATAGTGCGAATACAACTATATCATTCAATCATAATATGTTGCTTTGCGTCCTTTGAGTCCTCAGCACTCCATAACAAAATATTACTTGGATTTCACCTTTCTTGAATTACACTCTCATTTCGCTCTGCTGAAAAGCATTTTCGGAAAATTATAATTTTTAAAATATAGTTCTATAGAAATTTTACTTCCAGAGAAAACAAAATATCGAGAAAATTATAAACTTAATACTTTTAATTTTTTTAATTTTTTTTGATGAGTAATTTTTATTTATTGAAAATGCCACCAATTCAATCACCCTTTACGAAAGTTTGAATCAATTTGCCTTCACGGTACCTTAATGAAACAACAAGAATTTTTTATAATTTGTCTTAACTAGTGAACGTTACGGACTTGATGCATTCATTTTTGATTAATTAATTATTAAATACGTAATTAGTTAGACTAGTGCGGCCTCCTAACATTTTAGAATTGAGAGTAATTATTAAAGTTTTTATTGAAACCTTTAAATTGTTTTAAACATTTCGAATATCTTTGAAGCATAATAAATTGTTGGTAACAATTATATTTTTAATTACATATAATTAAAATAAATAGTTGTAATTTCCTAACAAAAAATTTATGTTTGCAAGCTTATTAAACCCTTAGAAGGGCATATTTATAATTAAAAAAAAATCCCATAAAAGTTTTTACAAGTCTAGATACGATTTTTATTAAAAACATAAAATTAATACTTAAAACTCAACTGCAAAAATGTGTTTTTTGCCAATTATAAGTAGAAAAAAAGGAAAACTGCAGCAACAATGAAAAATTACAAAGTTTAATAAAGTTTTCTGTGAAAAGCATGCAATTAGTTTAAACTATAATATAATAAAAATAAATAATTGTACAGATGCAGCACACAGCAGGTCATTAAATGATGATCTTGAACTATTATTCATTATTCATGGGCACGAAGGGAGAGAGAGAGAGAGAGAATATTATAAAAAACTTAAACTGCAAGCTGAATATGACTACATTCAGGTTTTGGACTTCATACCCAAAAAACAACAAAATTTTTTTACTTCGTATAATAAAGAAAATGGTAATAAAAATCTGTCTTAATAATCAACTAACTGGCAAAATACAACAACAAGAACAACAAAACAGCCAGTATTACATATTGAGCCCGCCTCTTCTTAAAGGTGCATTGTCAGATGGGAAAAATATTTGACAAAATAACGAGTCAAAAAGTTTTCTCTAGCCATTGTAAATTGACTGGATTAAAAATTAACGGAATAGTAGGGGATGACCCCTACTCGTGTAATGCACCGTGTTGGAGTTAAGAAAACATGTTGTGCGAAAAAAGATAGAGAGAGTGGTGTCTATGGACATTCGGTTTGAAATTGTACATGCTGAAAGTGACAGGTAATACCTCTTTAGGAAGGTTACTTCGCGTGCAAATTTTTCGCCTCAAGAACGAGTTTTCTCTTTAATGCAAAATGCCGTGCACTAGCACATCGACCGCACTGATACGTCGACCGCAAAGGAATGCAGTCTTGATGTAAAAAGAGTTGTTTGTAAAAAGGAGTGGGATTCGGGAACAGGTTACCCAATTTCATTACAGCACATTTCGTTGTAACAGTAAGGCACACCTCACATTTCGTCGTAGCTCCTCTGAGTCAATAGAGTTGGGGCTACACTACTGTTGTCAACGGTGAGTTCCTTTGCTCTATCCTGTACGCGGTCGAGCATTTTCAAAATATACTTCAATGCGCTGTCCCTTATATCAGAGTCGTATTTCTATTTTAAGACAGAGGTACGTGGTATTAATAACAAGGAAATCAGCAATGAAATACGTGAATACTTTTTTAGTGTGTCCAGTCCATCGGACATCACACAAAAGTTTTATGCCAAGGATATTAAGAACTTCTGCTTGCTCAATATTATTCCTACGGATGGACACTTGAATGCTTTTTTAGCGACATGTCCGTCGGACATCAATAGTAATATTTAATATGTTTATTGATATGCTGTAATTGATTACAGCAAAGCCAAATTCTTTATGAAAAAGGTGATTGAAATTTTTTTATATATTTTTATATATAGAGTATAGCAATCAATGATCTTACCTATCAGTTGGTGTTTTGCATTGAACTTATCAATGGGCCTTGGTACAATTATCAACATAAATCTCAAACTGATTTGGAAAATTCGACATAAAGTAAGCACTCGTGACATGATAGGCGCATAATAGCCCGTTTTGCTCATATCTGGCAATTGGATCTCTGAAAATTAAATAAGACATTGTTTTGTTTTTTCATCGATCATATAAAGTACATGTCATATTAACACCATGTCTACACGAGTCATCGGCTTGGACGTGTCAGTCAGTTCGCTGATTTCAAAATTTCAATAAGCTGCGTCATTCAGCCTTATTTTTTGCGGTAAAAGCCTTCACTCGGTCGAAGGCTCAGCTTGGTAAATAGTATGGGTATTCCGCACCATTAATTTCAAAGGTAAAAAAGTGGCATACTAAATTTTGTTGCGACGTACATTCACGAAAGATGCTGAAACGTTCTAGAGCCTAGTTGAGGTCTCTTCACCCGATACAATTTGGAAAAATTCGCAACAAAGTGTTGGCCCACCGAAGATTGAGGGTGGAAGAGATTGTGGAAGCCATAGGCATATGACGTGGCTAATTGGTTTTAATTTTGAATGTTCACTTGGGTATTGGATTGCTTTCCGCAAGAACGCGTTCGACCACAAAGGCAATCGTGTGACAACTTTGTGGGAGTGTTTGGCGTTATTCAACTGCAATATGGACGAGTTTTTGCATCGTTTCATAACCGTGGAAGAAACAAGGATTCACCATTACACCAAGAAGAAACCAAAAAGCAATAAAAACAGTGGGACTCTCGCGGTAAATCGGCGCCAAGGAAGGCCAAGGTGGGCTTGTCTGCCAACAAAGTCATGGGGGCCGTTTTTTTGGGATACATGGGCATAATCCTCATTTACTATCTTCAAAAGGTTAAAGCAATCAATGACGAATATTATGCCATCTTATTGGTTCGATTTAATGAGGGTTTGAAAAAAAACGTCAGCATATGGGCAAAGAAAAAGTTCTTTTCCACCAGGACAATGCTAGTGTGTACACATGTACAGTTTCCATGACGAAATTCCATAAAATAAGCCACATTTTATTCCCTCATCCGCCCAATTCTACTTTCTTAGCCCCGAGTGACTGCTTCTTGTTACCAAATCTGAAGAAATGGCTCCCGCAGAAAGAGATTTGAATCCAACGATGATATCGTCTCACAAACAAATCCCTTTTGTTGATGAACTCCACAATTCTAATTTTTTGGATGAGTTAAAAAAATTGGAGAAGTGGAGACCTCAAAGTGCTCTTATCTGCCAAAACGCGTGCTCACATTTTTCCCTCACTCAAATGTTTGCTCCATCTGACCGTGCCATTACAGCCTACCTGCTGCTTACTTCGTTGGGTAATATTATTTTTGGTACTAATATTACCGACTATTTTGGCCTTTGGCCTAAAGACGAGAGAATAGAAGATTTATATGTGTGTACATCGAAATGTTTAAAAGAACAGCATGATAATTTTCTGTTCATTTCGCTGAATGCATTAAAATTGAACCATTAATTTTGATTTTGAAACTAGAGATTTCTTTGTATTGTTTTCATCTTTCGAGGGATTCTGTTTAATGTAGTAGTGGAAATTGAAAACAATTGACTAATAACTTTTAATTTTGCAATGTGATACTCAGGTAGATGATGTTTAGGCTTGAAGTTGTTCAATGTATTGGGATTTTTGAATGGGAGATTTAAACAAAAAGTTCACTTTAGGGCTGAAATGAAACAAAAAACATTCCACAAAAGTTCTTAGAAATCGCTTGTTTTTCTATAGTTCATATTACTTTCAAATTAACTTCTTGTGAAGGCAGCAGATGGTTACATAAACTCAAATTATACTAAAGGGTAAGACTTATAGAAATAAGAAACTGTTGATTATTTCATGAGAACAATGTTGAGGCCTCTAGGGATTTTGAATATTTTTTTACTCTTTGAAAAAAGGCTTATTCTTCAATACGAAAATACATTTAAGCAACGTAATTTATGGTGTTTTATTTTCAACAAAAGTGTAAAAAGGAATTTAATAGCGTTTTCTATTCTGAAAAAAAGTACAACATTTGGTTGACCAATTCATTAAAAAAATATCGCTCTTACAGGACTGCGTGCTTTCTGTTTGAAAGCTTTGGCAGAATATACAAAATTCGTTAATCAAGAATAAGGACTTCTCGTATTATATTTCTAGTAAAACTATCGTTAAAATAGAAATAGTAATTGAACAAAACCAGCTTAAGCGGTAGTCTCACATGCTAATTAGATGTATGGCGGTGCCGAAAATGTGCGTATGTTCCCGAGCTAGGAGCCAAATTAACATTTCCTAATTATAAATACATAAATTTTGATTAGATTTAAATGCAATTCCATAAAGAAAATTTATATTCACTTCGTTAGCAATATAATATAATTCAAATATAATTCAACTAAAATAACTGATCACCCAATAAGGACTTCAGAACTTTGACAGTTGATAGCGGCCATATTGTTAATGATAAATACTGCAAATTAGCTGTTTTGCAAATCACCATGGATGCGTGGAGCAACATGTGCAAATGATAAAATTGTTTGATCAGTATGGGTTCCACACACCACACCAATTTTACGATCGCCATAATCGTCATACCGAGAGGACTATTTACAGGGTGGTGGAAAAATTTCAGCTCATTGGCTCATTAAACAATGAACCAATAGCGGTATGATGAGAAAACGCAAGATCAGCAGAAAACAATGTCGCTGTATGTGTTAGTGTGCGGGAAAATCTGAGGCAGTCGATTTCGCATCGATCACAAGACAACAACTTGACGAATTTAGCTTCGTGACTTGGGCATGCAGCCATACAAAATTCAACTGAAGAGTACACAGGAGCTAAAGGTAAACGCCCGTAAACAACTATGTGCGTTCGCAGTTGGGATGTCATCGCTCAATATTTCTTTGAGAGATCGACACGAGCGCTATGGGCCAATTATTATCAACACCATTTGGCCTGAATTGGATGATAAAGATACCAGCGACATTTGGTTTCAACTAGACGAAGTAAGGTGCCACATAGCTAATGCCACATTGGACATTCTACTCGACCGATTGCGATTGAAAACTTAAAATTACTCTATACAACATTTGTTAGATTTTTTTTTTTAATGTAAATGGAAACTAAAGCAAATTTAGCTGTTCATACGTCGACATTTCATTGACTTCCAAATTAAATCTTCACTGGACTTTAGGCAGTTTGAACACATTCAACCTCGTATGCTTATGAGAAATAAATCAAATACAATATGAGAATTCTCTATTGTATATTATACTGCAAAATACATAATTATTGTAGGCTTACAATGTCTTATACAAAAAGCACAATAAAGAATTTATACTCGGCATGAATCTATTTTTTCTTGCAACATTGTCCCCTTGGGTGACAATGATTGTGTATGTTAGGCAAACCCAAAATAAAATCTTTGAAATATAGTTCTTTGACGATTTGACTTAGTGACCAGTGAACAGCTAAAGCCAAAACAATAAAAATTTTAAATGTTAAAAACACTTTATTGCAAGAAATATTAAATAAAGTTTTTATTCAAGCAATTTATTTCGGTGTTTAATCTTAAGGTCTCGGTTATTTTATTTTAGGTATCGATAAACCAAATAAAATTATAGAGACCGTAGGCTTAAGAAATAAATTAAATTGATTAATTATAAAATTTTTTTATAATATAGTTAGTACAATCATATTGATAACTAGAAGGTATAAAATATGTGTAATTCTATTGTCTCAATCATTTATGGTTAGAGGGAACACCAAAAGTGACCATGATCATTTATTAATAAATTTTTTTTCTCTGCGTCTTCCCAACAGCATTGGATAACAAATAAATATTCGTATATACATAAAATAATTAATCGAAATTTTATTTCTATCATTTCCTTATCTGAGTGTAGCAAAGCTCACACAAAACCTTGCAACTAACTATTCATTGCCACAAATTGCATCTTAAAATTTATTCAAGAAATGTATACAAATTAAAAAAAAACGAATGGCCACTCTAATTTTTGCATTTTTATTTTCAATTCATTTTCTTTTGAAATTTTCAATGTAAAATTTCAAAACTTTTTCATGCCATTGACATTGGAACAGATTTTTAGCGAAATTAGTTTAATTGCAAAATTACGGACGGCATGTCTAACAATAATTAAAACTTTTTATTTGTTTATAAAACTAACGAAAGAAATTCATAAGACGATATAAATTTTTCTTTAAAATTAATATAATTATTTGAAATTTTTATGCAAGATAAAATAAACTTATTAATGTGCAACATAAAAAGTTACGAAAAAAATTTATTTAATAACAAGTAAGTGATGTGGGGTGTTGAAATGAAGTTTTATTTTTATCAATATGTAATTAAAAAAAACAATAATTGCATTTTAAATCAATTACAAAATGCAGAGCTGTTAATTAGAGAAAAAAAAACTATGCGAATTATTTCTGCGAGTGATTCAAAAAGTTGGAAAAATACACTTGTTCATAAATTATTTATAAATGCCTTAACTTTAATGATTGCACAATTTTTTTTATGAAAATAAAAATAAATCAAATAAAGGAAATCATGAAAAAATGCGAAAATTATATGAAATAAAATAAACCAGCTGTCTGTGTATTAATAAAGAAATAATTTAAAAAAAAAAAAGTGTCAATTGAATAAAAATGAGCTGCATTTTAGTCGTATTTATTGCTAAATTTAGATCGATCACGTGTCTCATTCATGATTTATTTCGTAAATGAATGAATAAAAGTGACCGCTTACCAGCTCGTGTGTAACATGGATGGTTTTAAAACAGATGAGAAATTTGATTTCTATTTTGATTTCAAGTAAAAATTATAAAGAAATTTTGATTAATTTGAAGGGACATTAATACTTCGGGTGACACTTGGAACTTTTTTTTTCGTTCTTAGAATTTTAAGCAACGCGAAAAGGTTAAATTTGCCAAAATATTCGCTCAACGTTGGCTGAGAAAAGTAATTTTTTTTTTTGTAACAAGGAAAAGCTTAAGATCCATCACGTCGTCTTAGTTTTTAAGAAACTCAATTTAGAACAGCTAAAGCGCTCACAAATATGTATGTATATTTTCTAAAAAATAAATTTTTCCCCCACATTTGGCAAACATTTGCTAAAAATATTTAAAAATATTTTTTGCAACAATAAAAAAATTTTTAATCTGCAAAAAACAAAACAGCTGAAAATGTGTCTAATGTGATTATAGTATGATCATTGAATTGCAAATAAATATCTTTCTTACAATAATTTTTGGCGTGGTGTAGTGTTTAAAGTGTTTGCCTACAAAACCGAGCACTCCAGGTTTCGCTCCCTGGCAGAGGACAAAAATTTTTTACCATAGTTTTTCAAGTGTTAAAAATGAAGTGGCTTCAACCCCCTCATAAAAATCCATCCAATGAGAGCCCCCTGACCACCCCCTCTCCCAGGAAGAGAGGATAACATTATGACAAACAAAGGTCAGGCAGAGCCCACCACCTTCTGGGAAAAAAAGATAGGAATATCAAAGATTAGCGAGGTTCCTCAACACTACACCAAAATACACAGAGGGGGCGTTGTTTCTAGGCAACGACACATGGCAGCCCCATTATCCTAGACCAGCTACAGCAAACCAAGCATCTATTTAGCTGGAACAAGGGACCGATTACCGAAACTGATAAACGGCAAAAGAAAAAATAATAATAACAAGGCGAAAACAACTGCAACAACAACCCGTGTAAAGATGGATATGCTTTGTAGAAGCCCTATGCTCCCTTTCGTTAAGCCCTTCCTATCTTTGAATTTGAAAAAAAAACGTAAAGTGTGTGAGATATCTTTGAATTTTTTTTTAATTCATTTTAAGAGTCCATCGCTACCACTTTAAATGGAATAAAAATTCGTGGCTGGGTAGCGCGCCAAAATGTAATATTTTCCATGATTCTGGCGGATAAATCTGGTTGCATTTGACCGATTATATTGGCATTGATTATGTTGATCGTTGTGGCTTGAGGTTTATTCGCATAGACCTGCGACTTAAGAAAATCCCAGAAGCAAAAGTCTAACGGAGGCAAATCGCATGATCTCGGTGGGCAGTTCACATCACCTTTACATGAGATGGCCGTGCCCGCAAATTGCTCTTGCTGTGAGGCACGTATCACCGTCCTGTTGAAACCACATATCTTTGGTGTCCATATCATCCAATTGAGGCCAAAGGAAGTTTTTAATCATCGACCTATAGCGTTCACCGTTGCGGTGATAGCCTGACCAACGTCGTTCTCAAAGTAACTGGGACCGGTGATACCCACACCAAATAGTGACTTTTTCGGGATCCATTGGACGCTCTTGGTTGATGATGATGGCCTGGTCAATTTCGGTCTGAAAGAAATGGACCGATGACACCACCAACCTATAATCCACACAAAACAGTGACTTCATCGAAATACATTAGATGCACTCGAATATCATATAGATTGGTATCATCCCAAATTCTACAATTTTGTTTCTTGTTGAAGATGATTTTTTTTATGAAAATTAGGATAGAACAGGACGCCAATTATGATAAAACGATTTTATCAAATGCACGTGTTGTTGATTTAGCTAAACAGAGTGATTAGATGACATCCAATTCAACAGATGTAGCATCAACAATATGAGCGCTGTCAACTGTTCGGTAGTCTCTATTGGAAGACGCGGTGTAACGATATCGGTTTTACCAAAGAGCACATTTGAATTTTTTTGTACGTAAAACAAGGCAGTGATTATCATTAGAAAAATTTATTTTTAAAGTTTCGAAATTTTCTCTGTGTTAGAAACTGTAACAGTGGCCCATAACTGATATTTATACCAAGAATGAAATACCCAAAACGGATTATAAAGTAAAGGTATTGACAAAGGCTTTTCTACTCATAACAATAACATTCTTATATGATGTCTATGCTTAAATAGCCCTCTAGAGAACCTTGAACTACGCTGATGACATATTTCTTTTAACCCACCAGCAGTGCAGCATAAACTAAACCAAGTCCATGAGTCAATATCTTCAAAACCAAATTCATGCGCATGAGCGCCTTATACACAACACCTATAAATTTAGACAACGCACCACTGGAAGAACTGATGGCGTATAATTATCTCGGTAGCGTATTAATATCAACCGGAGGCTCCAAAGGATATATAAATAACCGGATAAAAAAACCAAGACAGGCATTTGGATTCTTGAACCACGTCTGGAAATTTTAACCAAAATACGCATATCCAACTCTAACGTAAAATCTCTATTGCTCTATTGGTGGAGGAAAAATGGAATACATCTGCAAGAGCAATTTGCAGAATCATCCAGGCTTTCGTAAACATTTGCCATAGAAGAAACTTAAGAATCCATTAGCCAAATATAAACACGAACCAACAAAGTGTGCATTCAAGGCCAATGGACAATGGAATTAGAAGCAGAAAATGGCGACGGGTAGGTCATACATAAAAGAAGCCTGAAGGAAATATTGCCAAAGAAGGTCTTGAATGGAACCCACACGTTAGCCGACGCAGAGGCTAACGTGCCCCTTGAAAAATGGTGAGGGCAAGTTCAAGATGAACTGAAGGCACCGTATATAATGTGGAACGAAGGAAAAATTTTAGAATTAAAAAGAAGTGATTGGAAAAATTTTGTTGTGTATAATAAGGATACGATGTCATATTATGCAAATTGAAAGTGGTATTATTTAAATAAAAAATTTGTATCTCTTCAAATTTAAAGCGTTAATGTCCTTGTAACGTATTAAACCGTCAATTTCAAGAAATCGTTTACATCTTAATATTAAAATCCAAACCGCAAATATTTAAATTTCTTAAATACAAATAAAATTGTATACTTTTAAATGCAATATTGTCCAGTCAATTTTAAAAGTTCAAGTGAAATCACTCTACATTAAATATTTTTTTTTTTTCAATTAAAAGGCATTTGCAAAACAAATAAAAAAAATTATCGTTATATTTTTTCGTTGTTTTTTTTGCTGAATCATGAAATGGTCAAAAATAAATATTTAATTTTTTAGGCGTATTTGAAGTCATTAGTGCCATATATATGTATGCTTTCCTTGGTATTTGCTGATTCATCACACATTATCAGAATATGGGATTAACATGAAATGGTTTTTATTTCAAGGTGAAATTGGCATAAATACATGTAATTTGAATTAATTGTTAGTTCGCGATCATGCGAATTTATTTAATGCAGATGTTCTCAAAACTAAATAAAAATATATGTACATATGTACATAAACAACTGCGTATGTCCATTTTATTTAATTCTGAGTTATTGATGTCCACTTGCCTAATTTGGAATCTCTTTGTAGGCTTTAACTGCTTCGGCGTGGCATGCATCAATTTTATTTCATATTACTAATACAAAATAACAAAGTAATTTTCAACGTTAACCCTCGTTAAGCTGCAAATATATATGCCTACAATTATACTAATTATATCCTTTATCCTTATGTGAACCAGCTATTTTTTAAATTCGTATGCTCTACTAGAGTTTCCATCTGGGAGAAGCCGAAAAAGCATTGCCGTTTGTATGTGTTAGTGACTTAAATGCGTTGACCTACAAATTGAAAATTTGTTTAGGAACCATTCGACAAGAATGGTTCCTAAAAGTACGTCTTTTGGATTCTTCCAGAAGCTCGATAAAGCTCAAACTTTGTATGTGGCTGGATAAGAAATTTCATAAGAAACTATATATTTTTGACGCTTGCAGGTCTTGATCCATGAGGAATAAATTTTCTATAAAATTTGATAATCAACTGATGTATTACACATATTATGTTGTCCTATTTGTTGTGCCTTCTTAGATTAGTTTCTAGAGTACTCTAGTGTTAAGGTCCCAGGTTCGATTCCTGCCCAAGACTCTGAGTAGCTTCACAGTTTGTGTTTGCTCATATAAAATAAAGTACTGCTGCATATGGTTAATTATTTCTCGATAAAAGTCGATAAAAAAAATGTAATTCTTTCCCACTGAAAATCTAATAGACTAGGCAACTAAAATTTTAATTGTTATTTTAGCATTTTTTTAAATACTTCCTTATTTAAATGATTCAAAATATTCTCGCAACTAAATGGGTTGTGGTACGTAATTATGCAAGAACAGTACTGTTTTTTAATTAATTAATATCCAGGATAATGCTATGCAGCTTAATTGAAGCAATTAAATTTTAAATTGAGTTATGGAATTTGGGTTCCCAAATATCCAATTTAGCTTATTTGATTAACATTTGACGGCTAAGAATTATTATAAAAAAAAACCATACAATTATTTATATTGGCTATAGAAAATATATTTCAACAATTTTTCATAAGAGGTACGAATATTATAAGAAAAGAGATATTTTTCATGATATTTTATGTCATTGTACCGAATTTTTTTCTTTTCATAGACTTCACTGGGGTTTCATGGGAAGTTTGACTCATTTTTATGGTGCAATTAATTGCTGAATTTATTAATTGATTTAATATATGATAAATTGTGATCAATCTACTTGCACAATTAAGGTGCATGTTTGAAGATCGTACGAAAGTTCTAATATAAATGTTAAGCTAGTTTTCGATATTTCGAACGCCTTTTACTATCACATCCGGGAAATTATATTTGACAATTAATCCAGTGTAAGTTCCTTAGGATGATATCAGCTTAAAAATTTTAGATTTGAGCTAAAAAATCAATACAAAATCAAAACCAATTTATTTTTTTTATTAACATTTCTTAAAATGGTTTAACTATAAGAAAAAACTTTTTTATTTGTATTCAATCAGAAAAATAATTGAATGTATTAATTTATATCAAATAAATTCATATAAGGTAAACTCTCCAAAATAATTATTAAAATAATTTATTGTTTGTTGTTGGCTTAGCTGAGTATTAGGTTGTCCCAAAAAATTTTTTTTTGGATTTTCATAGATGATCAAGCATAATTTGAAAGGGTATGGGGTGAAGTATTTTTGAGATTTTTTTCAGATTTTTCGGGAAACGTTTAGAGGTCGCTCAAGTCGAATTTTTGCCAAAATCGGGTTTTATGGCCGTTTTCTTCAGTTTTCTTCATAACTTTGCCAAAAACTACGATTTTTTTACTTTTGAGAACACAGTTTAAAAGAAAAATTTCCAGGCTTTATTTCTGTGTGCAAAAACTATATGCTTTCGCAAGCATATGGGTACTCCACATTACAATTTTTCATAATTTCTCCATAATTTTTGTAAATAATGCTTTATAACTTTTAAAATTTCTATAAAAATTTAAAAAAAAAACTAATGATGCAGTTTGAAAGATAAACAAAATTTTTTGAATTTGCTTTTACCGTTCCTGAGTTATACCCGCTTTTAGTTTTGTACTCAGTTGATGATATTATTATAATTTATTATAAGTAAGTGTTAGCCAAAGCCACACCTCGTTCTGCCACATCATTTAGCACTTTTAAATATTGAACTTTGTTCTTTGAATATTAAATTTTCAAATTTTTTGAAACCCATAGTAATCATTTGGCCGATAAATTAGATTAAAAATCGGTTTGTGCATATAAAACTCTTTCTCAGATCCTGGTCATAAAATCGCAAAAGTTGCATCCTCAAAGATTTCAATTTGGAGGGAACGTATAAAACAGTGACAGATTGTTGCAGATTCCATTAAAGATCGTTTGAGGGCTCAAATTACATAACAGTACATTGAGATGGAAAAATAATGCCCGACTTAGAGAATAAAAAGAAAAAAACTTATAGTATCTCTATTAGTGCAACCGAAAATTTAGACCCCAAGCTTCTGGGAGTAGTACCACTTTCGTAGGAACCCCAAAAATGATTTCTAAGTGGTAACTGGAAAATAGCTTATAATAATATCGTAAACTGAGTACAAAGCTAAAAACGGGTATAACTGAAGAAAACGGCCATCAAACCCGATTTTGGGTAAAAATTCGACTTGAGCGACCTCTAAACGTTTTCCATAAGCTTCAAAATTATGCTGGATCATCGATGAAAATCCAAAAAAAAAATTTTTTTGGGACAACCTAATATATATATATATATATATATATATATATATATATATATATATATATATATATATATATATATATATATATATATATAGCCAATGTATCAATTTTTCATTTACAATAATTGTAAAGGGGTAAAATATTGTATTGAAATTTTGCATTGAATACCCCTGTAATAATAATAATAAAAATACCGTGATTTAATTTAATTTACTTTCAATGATACTTTATTGAATTTGTATTTTCGGTCTAAAATAATATAGGTATGTATTTCACCAAGAGATGATTATGAAAAAGAACGTGGTTTTTGCTCGTTGTTCTGTTGACGTTTTTTAGTGTCATTTTTCTGATTTTGCATTTGGTGATGCCAGCTTATTCAATACTATGTCATCCCCTTTGTTCCATTAATAAAGTTGATAGTCATCTAGGTATTTTGGACGTTTGGTTTCTCTCTGAGATCTGTGAATCAGATTGCTTTCTGATTGTGGGTTTTCCACTTCTGGAGTATGTACAGTTGTATGTTTTTGCAGTTGTTGTTCATCTCGTGTATTTGTTTCATGTTCTAAGTCTTTTGGTAAATCTGTTTCTTTTTGTTGTTCGTCACTTGGTGGGTTGTTCGGTTTCATTATATGAAGGGTGTTACGCCTGTATCGTGCTTGGTCTGAATTGACTATGTATGATCGATCAGCTTTTTTTTCTTCGACTCTACCCCTTATCCATTCTTCGTCCGGTTTTTTTTTGAAATATATCTGGTCACCTTCTTTCAAATCGCTCTTTTTGCGTGTACCGCGGTCGAAATATATCTTGTTATATGCTCGTTGTTTTTCTATTTGTTCTGGCACGTTCTGTACGACCTTTTGTCCTAGATTGAAGGAGGGGAGGTTACATCGTAACCACCTACAAAACAGTCGCTTAGCTGGGCTGGAACCAATTTTGTTTGGGGTATTCCTCCATAGAAGCAAGGCTTTGTAAAAATCTGTATTCGTTGTTAGAGCTTTTTTGATCAGATGTTTTGCTATCTTGACGGCGGCTTCTGCTTTTCCGTTACCTTGTTGATGGTGGGGGCTTGATGTCTCGTGGTCGAATTCCCATTCTGTCGAAAACTTTTGAAACTCTGCATTTGTAAAGTTCGTGCCATTGTCCGTGATTACTTTTGTGGGTACACCGTATCTGCTGAAGTTTTTTCTGCATATATCTATAGTTGTTTTTGATGATAAGTTCGATAGACTGTCAATCTCGAAGAAATCGGAATAATGATCTACTGTTATTAAAAAATGTTGGGCCTTGCCGTTTACCTGTATTTCGCATACGTCCATCGACACTATCTCGAATGGTGTTTTTGGAATTTTCGATATGATCATTGGTTCTCTTTGCTGTTTTCTTGCGTATCTGTTGCATACGTCACAGCCTTGTATCATTTGTTTTATTGCTTCCGTTATGCCTCGCCAATATACTGTTTCCCTTGCTAATTTCAGAGTTTGTTCGATGCCCATGTGTGGTTGGTGTAGCCTGGTTAATATTTCGTGTCGCATTTTTTGTGGTATGAGTATCCTATTGCCTTTGAAAACTAAGTTGTTGTTGTTGGTGACTAGTTCGTCTCTCATGTTCCAGTATGGTTTTATATATTCGTTTAGACTGTTTTTGTTATCAGGCCAACCTACCCTAATTGTTGCTATAAGTGTCTGCATGATGTTATCGTTTGCTGTTGCGATTTTTATTTTTCTTAGTGTAGTTGAGCTCACTTTTTTATCGTCGGTGTCGTTGCTATCATCTAGTTGTTTTAATTCGTTTTCTATCTTGTATATTTCGACTGACTTTTCTAACTGGCTAGGCGCTCTAGATAAGGTGTCGGCTATGTGCATTTCACTTCCTCTTTTGTACTTTATGTTGAAATTATACCGCTGCAATGCTAGAATCATGGCTTGTAATCTTTTCGGTGTCTTGAGTAAAGGTTTTTTAAAAATGTTTATCAACGGCGAATGATCAGTTTCTATTGTTATGTCTCCTCGTCCGCAAATGTATTGGTCGAACCTTTTACATGCAAATAGTACCGCTAGCATTTCTTTTTCGATTTGGGCATAGTTTTTCTGTGTGGGTGTTAGTGTCTTTGAGGCGTAAATTACTGGGTGTTTATCTTGTAACAGGGTACAACCGAGGGCGAATGATGATGCGTCGGTTTGTATTATGATTGGCTTTGTTGGGTCGTAATATTTTAGGACAGGTGTTCTGGTGATGAGTTCTTTAAGTTTTTTAAAGGCTTCCTCTTGTTCTGTTTTCCATTCAAAATTCGCATTGATGTGTGTTATTTTTCGTAGAGGCTCTGTAATTTGTGACATATTTGGTATGAATTTACTTACGTAAGTTATTAGTCCTAAGAATCGTAACGTGTCTTTTTTGTTAGTGGGTGTTGGCATGTTCCATATTGCTTCGGTTTTTTCGTGATCAGGTTTTATGCCGTCCTGTGTAAGTAAGTGTCCAAAAAATTTTACGCTTTCTTGGCATACCTTCATCTTTGCTTTGTTGATCTTTAGGTTCTCTTCACGCAGTCGTTGTAATAAATGGTGCAGATTTATGTTGTGGTCTGCAATAGCTTCATTCTTTGTATCACCCTTTCCAAAAACCAAAATGTCGTCTGCTATACAAACCACTCCTTTTAGTCCGGATATTATCTGGTTTTGTCGCATCTGAAAAATTTCCATTGCTGGCTTTATCCCGAACGGCATGCGGATAAATCTGTACTTTCCAAAGGGTGTCCAGAAAGACGTAAGCTTGCTACTGTTTTCATCCAGCTGTAGTTGCCAGAATCCGTGCTTCGCGTCAAGTACAGAGAATATTTTGGCATTTGTCAGCTCGGCAAGAATCTCCTCTACAGTTGGAAGTTGGTATTTTACTTCTTTGAGAGCCTCGTTTAACTGTCTCGGGTCAATGCAAACTCTTATTTTGTTGTTCTTCTTTACTATCACAATATTACTTGTCCATTCTGTATGTTCATGTTCTTTTGTAATCACGTTCATTTTCTCCAATTCCTTCAATGTTTCCTTCAGTTGTTTTCGTAAGGCTGTGGGTATTCTCCTAGGAGGTTCATTTTTGGGTGTTTTGTTGCTGTCAATTTCTAGTGTTACTTTTCCTTTTATCTTGCCTAGGCCCTGAAATACGTCGTTATACTTGTCTACAATTTCGTAAGCTTCTTGTTCGGCTGTGTTGTGGCCAATTTTCTTGCATATTTCTATCAGTTTCAACAATTGACAGGTTTGTAACGAAAGCAATGGGCAGTGATTATTCCTAATGACGTAAAATAATAGTTTATACTTATCTTTATCGTTTCCTATAGTTAGATGTGTTGTTCCAATAGGCACGATTTGGTTTCCTTCTATTGTCCTCAGTTTTGTTTGCGTGTTGTCTATTATTGGTGTTCTTTCTATATTTTTTAAATTCTCCATTCCGATGATGTTGCAGGTTGCGCCGGTATCAAGCTGACACTTTGTGTAATGTGCTGCGTCCTTTTTGTCAAAAATATGTAGGCTTATGTATAGTCCTTTGCAGTTGTTGTTTTTGCTTGATACGGTATTTAGCACAAATTCTTCATCGCTCAGGTATTCGTCGCCACTGTCAATTGTTGTTACGACTTCTTTTACAGCTTTTGCGTTGTTGTTTTGTCTGTTGCACGTTGAGTTGCTTGACATGCAGACTCTGGAGTAGTGTCCCTTTCTACTGCACTTATGACATAATGCCTTTCGTGCTGGGCAATGTTCTAATTTGCTGTGATATTCGTTCCCACAAAATTTGCATGACCTTTTTTCAGTTTTGTTTCGTTGCTGTTGTTGTTGATACTTGCCTTTGTTTGTTATTTTTTCCACCTTGTTGATTTCGGCTTGGTTATTGTCTATGCCACGTAGTTGTTTTTCTGAGGTTTCTTTTGATCTGCAAATCTCGATGGCTTTTGGTAACGTTATGCTTTGATCGAGCCATAGTCTTTCCCTTAAGTCAGTATCCTTTATAGAGCATATTATTTTATCAAGAAGAAGATCATCCTCTAATGGACCGTATTGGGCATTTTTAATTAGACTCCGCAGTCTATCGAAATACTCATCGTATGTCTCCTCTTGGTCCTGCTTTGCCATGTTGAAAACGGCTCTAATGTACCTTTTATTTATTGTCGGTGTTAAATTTTTTTCTATTTGGCTCAATAGATCGGAGGCTGTTGTTTTATCCTCATCTTTGATAGGCATGTTGGTGTATCTCTTAAAAGCGTCGTCTCCTAGAGCAGTCAGCAAAATTGCCTTTTTGGTCTCTTCATTTTGTGAGGTTAGACCCGACGCTGTTAGATAATTTTCCCACTGTCGCTTGAAATATTTAAAATTTTCGCTTATGTCGCCATCCCTCATTCTTAGTGGGCCAGGAAGAGGTATCTGTGGCAGCATGCTGTTGGTTGCTGGTCCTTTAGACTGTGCCACCTCTAGACGCAATTCCTCGATTTGTTTTTTTAGGAATTGTATGTCGGTCATAACGCTCACCTTTTAACGTCCACACCTGACACCATGTAATAATAATAATAAAAATACCGTGATTTAATTTAATTTACTTTCAATGATACTTTATTGAATTTGTATTTTCGGTCTAAAATAATATAGGTATGTATTTCACCAAGAGATGATTATGAAAAAGAACGTGGTTTTTGCTCGTTGTTCTGTTGACGTTTTTTAGTGTCATTTTTCTGATTTTGCATTTGGTGATGCCAGCTTATTCAATACTATGTCAACCCCCTTTTCTCCCATAACCATTTGAGAATAATTAATTCAGCTTAAGCTAAGCTTTCTTTCGATATTTTATACTTATTAAATTTACTTATTTTTATTTCTCTTTTCAGGTAAGTTGCAAATAAATTTTTTGTTAAAATTAATCTAATAATTATTGTAAGTATCCTGATAATTTAGAAATTATTTAATTAATTTAATTCATCAGTTATAAACCGGTGTAACCGTATTACCAAGATCTTGAATGTCATGATATCACTCTGAATGTACATTCGAAGCCACAGTTGCCACTTTTAGTAACAGCTGCCGCCGTCGTAAAACTTTGCCAGCGCTGATCTCTATGATGTTTTTACTGTAATTATAAAAATCAGGTGGGCTTAAATCGGTATTGAAAAGCCAGAGAAAGGGATGCAATAATTAACAATTAAAGACTAGACACACATGCACGTACGTTTGTATTTACCGCAGTCATGTATTGCACTAATCCAAAAGTAGTACGAATTCGTATCATTTCCAATGATTTTAGCAAAATCTTTTCACTGCATGATGTTCTCATTTTTGATGCTTATTCACCGATCTGGAAACAAAAGCAAATTCGTTATGTGTTATTTTAACACTAAATTAGGACTTGTTATATACAATTATTAAATGAAGGAAAATAATCCATTGCCATTAGTGGACCGGGTTTGTTGGTTACGAAGCTCCAGAACTGATCCTCATTTTTACCAATATTTGTTAGGGACAAGGAAAGGGCGTCCGTCCACCATACAAAGTAATATTTAATAACTTTTTATCTTGTTCAATATAAAAGAGACTGTTTAAAATCGGTTTTTGTTACTCTGCGGTCTATGTAGTCTATTTTAAGAAGATGTGACTGGATAGGAACAAAGGTAGTTGGTACCTCTAATACATACAAAATAAACCCAATTATCGTATATCTAGCTGATCATAATTGCGACAGTGCTATTAAAACTGCTGTGACCATTATGCAAAAGGACAGGCAAAGGGTACCCACCACCCCCAACCGACTCCAATAAAATAAAAGCTTTTTAACAAAAAAGGATCCACTAAAATGTTACTCTCTATTGCGATGCGTAAGCTAGTTCGATGCGTTTGATGTTTTGTTAGCGCATAAGATATTTGGTTTTACCGAACGATTTTGAGAATTACAGAGTGCATTGATGCCAGATTTGCGAAAGTGAAAAAATCAGATACGCGTAAACTCAATAAAGGGTACCAATTATCCGATTATGTACCATTTTTCTTACGCATCGCAATCGCATCGCAATAGAGAGTAACCCCCAGGTCATAAAATGATAATACAGATCAGCAATACTAAAAAATAAACAACAAAAAATAAGCAATGCTAAAAATTAAACAAAATGATAATACAGATCACTACAGACAAATTTCTGGTTTCTGAATATCAAGTCAACTGAAGTTCAGCTGTCATCCATAATCGAGCCATAGTTTCAGCCATCCTGACACCAGCTTCAATGATCTGAGTTGGTAACACACCCATAAATATGTTTATTTCCAACTTTTCCTGGGCCATATTAAATTTTTTTTTATTAAAAAGTGTTTCAGATATAAGAACAGAATTTTAACCAAAAATTCTGACAACTTGCCTTTCCGAGAAGTTGAAAAATGTCCTAATGGATTTTCGGAAGCGGTGAAAAAGTTGTTCATTAAGAATGAGGATTCTTGTATATGTATTGGAAATGCAATTGCTTTGAAACTTGGTTTGACGAGGACCCTCACTTGTTTGCAGTGGTTTAGATCAGAGTCTTCGGTGAAAAGCGAAATCCACTAGCCCTAGCCTTGTTTTTGGTAATAATTTAAATGTTAAATGTAGATAGTTCCTTCCCTGTTTACCCTGACCAAAGGTTTGTTTGAAATGTATAAACTCAACTATAATATGTTAGGCATAACCATTGGTATCATTTTTATGCTTGTTGAAATTTTTTATTTGTCCCGCTATATCTATTATATCTGTGATTACCCTCCCATATTAAAACATTTAATAGAGTTCGGTCAAAATCGCAAAACTACTTCATTTCGTGTCAGCCTGAATGGGTTACAATTAAAAATATTTAATTAAATTTAATTATGTAAAATCTTACATACATAATTATTTATTTTTTAATTTTATTTGGACATATGAATGTACATACTTATATACATATGCAAGTATAAGCGAATTTGCTTTTTTTGTTCATTTGCCCAAAATTGAATTCTTTTCACTCATTCACCTGAATCCAATTTTCATAATTAATTTTTAAAATCATCTCACGCGAAAATTATACATCGACAAAAGGAAAAAAGAAAATATTTCAAATGATTTATAAAACTATTTTCTGACAAACTAAATTGTCAAATCTTTTATTTTTTACAATTGACGTAAAATCTTTTAATGTCAATAGAATTGCAAAATAGAGGGCGACAGCATCACAATGAAAAGAACTAAACTGAAATAAGAGCAATAAAAGAACAAAAAAAAAAAAAAAAAAAATTCAGTGAATTGTCTGTCATTTATCACATGCTCTTACGTAGAACATTTTGAAAGACTGCAAAAAAAACTAAATGATTTGTTTAATTTAGAAGGACATTTACAGAAACGTGTGCTTCGCTGTTAAAAAAAATTAATAAATAAAAAAAATTAATGATGAAAAAACGAAATCCTCTAAATTTAGACCAGATTCATTGCAGTGTCATGTAAAAATAAAAGAAAGAAAATGTAACCCAAAATTTCTATGGCAGTTGAAGAGAATCGTAATTCATACAAATTGTGCAGAGACGTTTTAATGGGCAAAAAAAAGAAACGTCAAATAGTGCAAATATTTTAATGGATGCCAACAAAAAAGAAATGTTGTGCAAATTTTTAATATCGAATTCATGAATTTTTAGGCAGAATTGACAAAAAGGGAAGATAAACTCAATTAAAAACGAAATTCAAGGAAACACAGTGGACAACGCAGTAAAAAATAAATTAAAATTTAACAAGTAAATGAAAGGCAACTTGTAGCATCAGTTTTTTAAAACTGAATTGTAACATTGAAATACGAAACGTTTTTAGCTCATGGCTGATCCAAATCCCATCCTTAAGACTTAACGCGACTAGTGAGTAGTAAGTCGGCTCCGAGAATCGAGTAGTGGCTTTCGGGAACTCTCAAATTAAAATTAGTTTTTATATTAATACAATACCAAACCAACGTTTTTTTTTTACTTTTTATTCTGATACAAACTTAATTCGTACAGATTTCTTGAAGAAAAGAACTTTTGCAGGATCCTTCTCTTCGCAAATATCTCACAATTTGCAACAATTTGTAATTATTGCATTCCAGTCCTGTTGCTCTCAGTCGGTTACGATTATTGGCAGTTTTGCTGACGGGACGGGGTCTTAAAGGCAAATACACATACTATAGCAAAAGTTGAGTCAGTAAGTAGTGTGAGAAAAACTTGTGTTTCAATTCTACTGCGAAATGCTTATTTTTCTCCATATCATTGATTATTTTCTACAATTTTAAACTATATCTATAATGACTACATTTTGCAGCTGCTTATCACACTGTGCCGTATGTTTTAATGCTTTATTTGTCAGTAGAAAAACCCGGTCATATTATTAGAAACATTCTTTGCTACTTTTTTCAGTTTGGCAAGATTTGCATTTTTTTTCTTTTAATGTGACAGTTCTTTGGCTTTTGTTTGCATTCAGTGCAAGAAGAGTAGGAAAAACGTTGCATTCAAGATATTTTTCCGTAGAAATATCACAAGATGAAAAATGAAAGATAAAAAAGAACAAAAATAAAATAAAACTAAATATAAACGTAAACAAAAAAATTCACGTTTAATTAGATTTCGTGCCGGATTTTGGCATATGTGTCATGTTTGTTTTATTTTTTTAATTATATTTTTTTTAAGCACAGTGGTGCGAATAAGGCTGGCACGCATATTTCGTGTCAACAATTTTGTGGTTGCAAGTATTTGGTTTAAGACTTTCGTTAAAACTTAAAAAAGGATGATTTTTTTCATTTTATTTCGATAACTATTGAATTAAGGAGAGCTACTTCAATCTATATGACAGAATATAATAAACATGCTATCGGGGCCTCCTTATCAGTGTTTATTTAATATGGGTTTTATCCAAATTTAAACTATTTATGCAAACTATACACGTATATAAAAATATCATAAGAGAATTTTTATTATACTAATATATACCAGTTCTTGAAGGCTATGTCCTAGATTCACTAACAAAGTTTACATTGACCGCCATCGCACGGGTGCCAGTATTCTTATGCTTAAAAGATTTAACATCGTTGTCACTTCGGTACTTTAAGAACTTTTTTTTGGGGCTTCTTAAAATTGTTGAAGCTTTTATTTTTTACTTCAAATGATTTTTAATTTTATTTTGTTTCTCTAAATCTCCATTTCAAATATTGTAAAATGACTGATCAAATGCAAAATTCATGCAAGTGTAAATCTATAGAATGCAAAGTTTAAATCAGTTGATTATGGTCAAAATCATACTCTATGTATTCAATTAGCCCACTGTAGTGTTTTCTGTACTTAACCTGCACATTTTCTCAAATATTATTATGAAAATGTATGAAGATTTATGTGATCCTCACAGAAGATTTTGTACAACGAAGTGCTGCTAAGATTAATTTGTTTTATTTAATTTTTTTTTTTACAAAATATTTTATTTTTATTTTTGTATTAACATTACAGTGACAATGGATATTCACCCTTGTTCTATTTGGAGTCGGCAATTCTAAGACAACATCAATTTAACACAACAGCAACGCAAGACAACACAAAAAATGCCGACGACCATATATTAAAAGTTAATGATAAATGGCAATATTGCCGATTTGCAATAAAAAATCGAAAACGACGTTGTCTTCCATTGCCGTTGTCAAGTAGAATAAGGGTGATTATTTTTATTTTGTGAGCACTGCAGAGCAGGGCCGCTAACTGCAGACATTTCGGAAATTTTCATGACAGGCCTTACACCCTAAAAATTATATATTTACATACGTATGTTTTATATATACGTAAATTTGTATGATCGGTGGGAAAAAATAGTCAACTACAATTTTTGGTCTTTGAAAATTTAAGTGCCATTTTTAAGCGACTTCAAAAAAAGGAGGAGTTTATCAATTCTTGTGTTTTTTTTACTTTATTAGCGTTTTTACACGCATAAATTTATCATTCGTGAACCGATTTTAAAATTTTTGTGTTGTTTGAAAAATACTGCTTGGAGGTTGGTCCCATAAGTTTTTTCCGAAAATCCGACGGACAATTTGTCTCCCCGAAATGTTGTTTATCGAATAACTCCCCCATTTATGAATCAATTTTCAATTTTTTTTGTTTTGAAAAGGTTTGAAGTTTGTTCGTATAGACTTACGACTGAAGCATACCCTAAAAGAAATAGTGTAACTTGGTCAAATCACACGATTTTGGTGACCAATTCTCATCACCGCTGCGTGAGATGACCATGCCCTCAAATCACTCGTGCAGAATTTCCACTGTGGCATGAGCTGAGAAGCATTTAGCCCTGTCCAGTTGTTAACACATGTTGTTGATGTCCAAATCATCCAATCCAGGCCAAAGATGCAGTTAATCATCAATCTAAAACCCTCGCCGTTGACAGTGATGTCCTGATTAACTTCATTCTTAAAGAAATATAGACCGCTGACGTTGCCAGTCCAAAATCAATACCGAACAGTTACTTTTTCGGGATGCATTGGATGGTCTTGGACTTCATGTAAATTTAAAATTTTATTTGTGAACGTACCATTCCTCATCGCTAAAGTTGATTTTTTAATGAAAATTAGGGTCAGTTTTTAACTGCTTCAGGATGCATTATTTACCTTGCGATCCAGGGTCAGTTGAAAGTTGAATGGGTGCAGCCCCGAGTCACGAAAGGCCGAGTTTTTGTAAGTGACGCAGGATCTGGAATCACCTGCACAGTCGCACGGATGTTGCATTTGGTCGTCTTACGGATGTTGATTCATTGTTTACTGAACCAGTGGACTACTATGCCCTCCCGGTATGACGGTAAAATGGCTAAAGAGTGCAGAACGTTGCCCGAATAAAATACCAATTTTTATTTAAAAAAAATTTATAATTTTGCACTTGTTGTTGAGCGCAACATCCGTTCGTGGCAAAACAGACTGTTTAAATTTCAAACAATTTGACAGATGTAACTGCAACAATATGAACGCTCTCAATTGTCAAAGTTCGAAAGACCTTCTATTTTTTAATAAAAGTAAAAAAAATCCAAGACCACATTTTGTTAAACGCTGTACACTGTGCACTTGAGATATTCACCTTTAGTTTCGATATCTGCTCTTCCTATTTTAAAGCATCGTAGGTATCTGAGTTATCACGTTCTAATAACAAAAGTATATTCTTATATATGTGCATATGTATGTATGTATGTTATGTAGCCAAACACATACATAAATATATGTATATTTATATAGTAAATGTATGTGTGGTGAACATTTAAAACCTCTTTTAGTTGATATGAATATTAAACGCAAATATTTACTTTACGTACATACATACATATGTACATACTATACATATCTACCATATACTCTACATAAGTACATATATTTTTCTAAATAATAAACCAACAAACCATGTGCATGTCTACTATGATCTGCCTGTGCATTGCTGGCATTCATGCAAGAAGTACTCGTACGCTGTCATTATTGTTTGTACAATTTATTTACAAAATTTTTGTATAATTTTCCTTATCAGTTTTTGTTCAAATAAAGTAACCAGTTTTTTTTTACTTGTTTGCACAAGTAATTTTATATTGGATTATTTGTGTAAATATTTAATTTTACTTTAATATTTAAAGAGCTCATTTTAAAGCATTTGTGTTTGCTTATTAGCAGTTGAAGGCAAACAATGAATTTCCTAGATTGCGATTTTGTTCACACTTGCAATGAAATTGTTTTGTTGTGTGAGGCACATGCTAATTAAAATTAGAATTTTTTGACGTCATCTATAGTAAACCAGGTGAAACATAAATGGAAGCTAAACCAAATTATGTTGATATATTCATAATTAAATGTTCTTTAAAAACTAGACTAGGCAATATATTTTTCTAAAGCTTAGAAGGTAACAAAATAAATTATCGATAACGATCTTCAACCGCTAAAAAAAAGCAAGAGCGAATCACAAAATTTTACAGTAGAAATTGTAGCACTACTGTAAAAGTGATTTTTCAGTAAACTTGCAACGCCTTCACGGTTACAAGATTTTCACTTAAGATTTTAGTGATCGTGAACTAGCGATTGCCATGAATAAGTACAAGTCTAAAATTAAGGCGCTTAAGCTATTTTGGTGGTTAGGGCTCGACATTATATATGTTCGTTATTATACATATGAGGGGTAGTGGTGTACTGGCTAAAGTGTTTGCCTACAAAACCAAGTATTCCAGGTTCGTTTTCTGGCAGAGGTTTATTGTGTCTTGAAATTGTGTGGCTTTAACCCTCCTCCTCTCCAAAAAAAAATCCATCCAAGAAGCCCACTGATCTCCCGTCTCCCTGGAAAAAATGGATAACATTTAGACCACTCCCTGGGAAAGAAAAGTAGGTATCAAAGATTAGCAAGGTTCCTCACCACTACACTAAATACACAGAGGGTGTTGTTTCTAGACAACGACAGATGGCAGCCCCATTAGCTGGAACTGGAACAATCGATTAACGAAACTGACACAAGGCAAAAATAACAATTCGAAAACAATGTAGAAGCCAAATGCTCCCAAGAGGGGTAATGGAGAAAAAAAAATTACACATGTGTTCGATATATAGATCTGTCTTCTGATCTATTAACACATTTAATTTTCCAAAAATGTTTCTTCCACGGACAACATTTTCAACTTTCTTGTAATTTATTAATAATGAAATATGCATTCAATAAAATAAAAACGTATATAAATTGCCAAGAAAATGGTTGCCTTTATTATGCAAAAAAAAAAACAATTTTATATAGGGATTTAGATCAAATTCTCTCGCGGCTAGTAAAAGATGTTATCTTACACTTAAAAAAATAATGAACTAAAATTGAAGAAAATTTACTCAATTTAAGAGCAAAACGATTGTCCTTTGACAACACAGCGTATTTGACAAGGATTTAGTATTTCTTTTAAACAAATTTTACGCTCATATTTCTTTCATGTTGTTTTCATTTGCAATCTATTTTTCGATAATAAGCAAATTAATTAAAAATAAATATTCGCATGAGTCTCTACCTACATTAGAGCTCTTTAATCTGAGTATAATTATAAGTATGAAATTGTTTATATGTATACAAATTTATTTTTTATTTACATATTTACAATGACTATTTTAAATATTTACATGCTTCTTTTCTGAACGGAAGGTCAAGCTTATGAAGCCTTTTTAGCCTAGGTACTTTCTCGCTATCATCTAGTAAAATAATAGCAAGGGGCTTAGAATGGTTACTAATTCTTTCAAGGTACCTCTAGCTGTGATATGCCTATATAAATCTCTGTGGATCTACTATCATTTTAAGAGCTTTTGATTGATATTGTGGAAGCATTTCTATGTTGGAGTAGCTGGCAATGCCCCACAGTTGAATTTCCTATGTCCATATCGTTTTTACCAGCAGCTTTGTTTTAATATTTAGGAAATCTAAATTTGTATCCTTGCTTTTATGCGTTGCTTCCACGCCATCCTTTTATCAAGATGCATCCCAAGATATTTCACACAATCAGTTCTCGGAGTTGTTTCATTGTTTAGGAAAATAGAAGGAGAAATGCCCCTTCTTAATGTATAGGTAATGTAATTTGACTTTTCCGTATTAATTGAAATAGACCATCTTTTAAAACTGCTTGACATTCTGTTCAGGTGATTTTGAACCTGGATTGAAGCCTCTATTGCGCAAATATTACTTGCCATTAAGGGTCATCCATCCGCATACACGGTCATATAAAATTATCATATTTTAATGTCATATGAAAAAAGAAAATTCCCGATCTTCTAGATAATTTTAATCAATTTTAGTAGAATTATTGATGGAATTTTCTAAACAATTTTGAAAGTTTTCACAATTTTTTTATTCCTAAAAAAACTCACACTGCAATTCGTAAAATTTTCTAAAATCATAGTTCCTTCATTTTTCATAGGAGAAAAAGTACATCAGTGTTTTGATAATTTATTATTATTATTATATTAATATTATTATTATTGTTATTGTTATTATTATTATTATTATTATTATTATTATTATTATTATTATTATTATTATTATTATTATTATTTTAATTCTTATAAAAACATTGTCAATTTTAATTATCTACTTATTTATTCATTTATGCATTTGTTATTTTTTTATTTTTGTATTTTTTTATTTTTAATATCTTTATTATTATTATAGAAGACTCGTTAATGTCTTATTTAACAATACTAGGGCAGGCCAATAAGTAAATACTTTTGGAATTTTCCGCCTCTTAACTGAAAAGTCAACACTGCTGCTATCAAAAGACATTCGTCAGTTGACTCTTTTGAAAATGTCAACAAACTGTCCCATTAAGTGTTTGTTTGACAGCCATTGATATAAAACTACTGCGTGGTTTGGGAGGAAAATGAAAAAAGGGGTCAATTTCGTGTGCTCATTCAGCACTACTTTTCGCGGAAAAAAACCATCACTCAAACCAAGTCGAAGCTTGATAAATACTATGTGATTTCTGCACCATCAATCTCAATGGCAAAAAAATGGTCTACTTGATTTCGCTCAAGAAAGGAAGATGCCAAAAATTGTGGACACCCAATTGAGAAGTCTACACCCGAAACAATTGAAAAAATTCACGATATGATCGGAGATTGAAAGTATGAAAGATTGTGGAAGCCACGGGCATATAACATGGCACAGTGATTTTAATTTTGAATGATCATTTGGGTATGAGAAGTCTTTCTGCAATTGCGGCAGACAACTTCGCAGACGCGTTTTTTGTCGTTGTTCAATCGCAATATGGACGCCGTTTCGTAACCATCGATAAAACCATCACAACACAAAGTGTCAAGGCGATTGTTTTTTTTTTTGTTTTTTGGGATTCGTGCAGTATAATCCACATTGTCTACCTTCATAAGGGTAAAACAATCAATTGCGAATATTATGCCAACTTATTGGATCGCTTTAATGAGGATTTGAAAACAAAACGAATGCATTTGACGAAAAAAATGTTCTTTCCCACCAGGACAATGCAAGGGTGCAGGCATGTGAAGTTCCCATGGCGCAATTCCATGAATTAGTTTGCAAATTGCTCCCTCATTTAACCCATTCTCCGCTCCAAGTGACTATTTTTAGTTTCCAAACCTTAAGATTTAACTACAGCGATGAAATCATCTCACAAGCAAATACTTATTTTGATGAGCTCGACAAATCTTAATTTTTGGAAGGGTATATAGAGCTCACTATGTTGAAAAATTAAATGATATCTTATCCAAAAAAAGCCACTAACTTATTGACCTGACCTCGTTGATAAGAAAAGCAGACATGAAAATGTGTCATGTTTTTATAATTGGGGGATTCAGAAGGTATACTATTAGTCGTAAAGTCAAGCAAATAGTGAAATTAATTTTTTTTAGGTGTAGAGACCTCATCTGTGCGTCCAGAACGTTCCGTGTTTGTACGGCCACAACGAAATTCAGTAAACCACGTAATTACCATTGACATTTATTTTGCAGAACTCCAATAGAATTGGTCAAGCTTAGCCTGGGTTTGAGTGACGGTTTTTCCGTAAATTCACTCTTTTCCATTTTCTCCTCAAATCGCGCGGTAGTCTGCTCTCAACGGCTGTCAAATGCAAACTTAATGACGCCGCTTGTACAAATTCACACAGAAATCAAGTGACAGAGGCCCCTTGACAGCAACATTGTAGCCTTTTCAGTTATGAGCGGAAAATTGGAATTATTGACCCACCCTCGCATAATTAAAATATCTTTAAATACTTTGTTTTATATAGAATATTCTTAAAAGGAAATTGTTCGTTAGAATTTAATTCGTTTGAAAGATTTAAAAAAAATTTTGAAATAATAGTCAGCGTAAACTTTGGTTAAATAAAACGATAAATTGATTGAGTTGATAAAAAATTTAATTGCATTTTTATATACTCCTACACGTATCTTTCACATGCTGCACACAAGTAAATTGTTCTTCCCTTTTATCCCTCCCATTTTATTTGATTGCGTAAATTAAAATAGAAATACTCGCTGATGAAAGAAAAATTTTTTTTCTTTTCCCATAAACAAAAAAGAAAAACCCTTAAGAAAAACTCATTCGAAATTATTATAAATGATTTCCAGTTAGCGTGTCTATATTTCATTATCATCATTAACGTCACTGCCATCCTTGTAAAAGAGAAATAGGAAAATTGCCAAGAACCCCTTTTTATTTCAAATTTTCCCTTCTGTAATTTAAATGGATGTATGCTGTTTTACTTTGAAAGGGAGTCAGTCCTCAGTCATGCAGTCCCTGTTGTAATGAAATTTTCGTTTTTAATTTAAAATTTGTTTCCTCTTGCTGTATTATTCACAATCTACTCGCAGTAAATGTGGCGTGAAACATCAAAGTACAATTAAGATTTGCTACACTGTTCAAGTCTTTTGATATTTTTCCGAGGGAGTGTTTTTTTTTTTTTTTTTGAGTGGAAGCGTGTTTTTCCTTTCTAGTTGGTGGTGTTATTTTCATTTATTGTTCTTGGCAGTTTCTTAGGTGTCAAGTAAATATAAAGAAAAAAGTACGTGGAAAAAAAATCCATTAATTGATTGGGTATTGTAACGCCTCACGATGTATTGATAAATAAATAAATTGAGGTGGCAAAGCACATGTGTGGGCTCACCCCTTTATTTATATAAAGTGCATCACATAAGTAAAATCACAGTGTGTCGTTTTGTTTGATATACATACAATTGTTATGAACTATTAAAATATATTTATATGAGCGTATGTATGTACAAGTATATGATCATTGAAATTAAATCCTACGTTTAGAGCATTTTTATAAGAAAAATTTGTTCTATACAACTTTTGATCATTTTATTTTTAAAGCAAATTCCACACAGACACATCACACATATCCTATCAACCAATAAGACCAAACCCTGCACTAATACTCGTACATGCAAGCATGCCACAACAATCCGTGTGTCCTGATTTCAAAAAATCTATCAGAATATATAATATTTATTTTATTTTATTAATAAATCGATACAAATATTTAGGTTTATGTACAAATTCATGCTTTTATCACAACAATATTTAGTATCAATTTATGGCATAAAATATTCTGTTGCATGCCAGATTGTCCGATTGCTAGTATTTTTAAATGAAACAAATGTTAATACTTAATTTATTTACACAATTCTAGTTTTCTGTTTACACACATAAATTTAGGGGAATGCAATTGAAAACATTTTGCATATAAAATTTATTTATCATTAATTTTATCTACTTTATACAAATTCCTGCGTATTTTGTAAATGTTGCAACTATTTAAAATATTTATGACTTCGTTTAGTTCAAGTTGGCCCTTCATTAAGCGCTTAACATAAAACAAAGTGTGAGTGAGTAATTTTTTAATTTATTTCAAGGGCCTATAAATGAAATATAAACTGGTGCAAATTATCGCCGCGGCTTCGCTGAGTGGTGCGCAGCCGAAATATCCAATTTTCCATAGCTCCATCGCTTAAATCGATTAAATTTGAACGATTACATGGGTTATGTTGGCCCTTTGTGGCTTTCAGCTTATTAGCATAGACCTGCGACTTAAGAAAACCTTACAAGAAGAAGTTCAAAGGGCTCAAATCGCATGATCTCTCGGTGTTAAGTTCAAATCAGCTCCATGCGAGATTACCATGCCCTCAAATTGCTCGTTGAAAATGTGTAATGTGGCATGAGCTGTATGGCACATAGCGCCGTCTTGTTGAAACTACATAACGCTAGTGTTCATAACATCCTTTTCAGACCGAAAGAAGTTGATAATCTTCGATGTTAAGAGCTTCCCGTTAACTGTGATGGCCTGGCCAACATTGTTCTCAAAGAAATATGGACCGATAGCACCGCTAGGCCGAAATCCATACACAAATAGTGATGCATTAGACGCTCCTGGATTTCACGTGGATTGTAATTGTTCCCAAGTTTGAAAATCTTATTTGTCGAAGTACCCATTCATCCAGAAATGGGCCTCATCGCTGAAGATGATTTTTTCTTCAATTTCCAGTTGCTCCAACGCCTACTAAGCGAATACACGTCATTATCTATTGTTATTTACCTTCAGGTCCTGGTACAGTTTAATTTTGCAAGGTTGCAGGACCAAGTTACGATGCTGAGTTCGATAAGGTTGCGGTCATCGAAAAGCCGAGTTCTTGTGAGCATGCGAAATTAACCGCCTCGGATTCTACTGCGCACTCTCATGGATTGCGGTGATGTTTTTTTTTTTTTGGTAGAATTGGGTGCTTCGTCGTCGTACACTGCGAATAGTCCTCTCGGTGGTACAATTATGGCGCACATAAAATGGGAGGTGAACGCGGAACGGTGCCTGAACAGAACACCCATTTGATAAAACAATTTGTTTTAGTGAACATTAATGGCGATTGGGCATAACAATCTAAATTGATGACAGTAGATTCGACAGATTCAACAATATGGTCGCTATCAACTGCCAAATTTTGGAAGTCCCTATTGGTGGACCAAATAGTGGACAGATTACTAAAAAGTAATAAAGGATTTTCCAGGGGCCTTGAAAACCTGCCGGTAAAATCAAGTAGATCTGCTCTTGCACTGAATATCCGGCTGGTAATGCGGGATGAATTCTTTACAAGAGATATAACATGTTGGCGGTGCTGTTGGCTAAATTAGTTAGCGCGTTAACTACAAAGCAAATTATGACTGAGAACATGGGGCCAGCCCTGTTTAAGTGAAGTCATCAACATTATAAATTTCTCTGATGTGCATTAGTGTGGCACTGTGTTGTTAGTTGTTGTTGGATTGTTTAAGTGATGAAGGCATAATACTGGGCACTGAATAGTACCAGCAGCGATTGATACTCTTCTACGTACTAATGTACTGCATCACGGTGCGCCCTCCTTCATCGGTAATGTTAGCAGAATCGTCGGAGAAATAAAACAATTAAGAGGCACTGCAAACCCTGCTATAAAAAGTATTAAAACGGGCAATATCTTTCTCTCTCTCTCTCTCTCTCTCTCTCTTTTACAACCTGTCTTCTCTCTACTTGTATTTGAAAAAGAGTAACACTTTTAGTAGTAGCAGGATCTTTCTCTTAATTTAAAATATAAAGATTTTCTATATCTAATACATCGTATGCAGCGAAAACGTGATGGATCGAGCGGCATGAATTATTTTTAGTTCTTTTTTCCAATAGAGCTTAGATTGATGTACATATATATTTCGATCATGCGAAATTTATTTGCAAGTTTTAAAGCAGTCAACTGGTTATTCAGGTGATTGTCAAAGCCTGGGCTATGAGCGAGATGCCAACATCCAGATATTTGTAGTTGTTGACGACTTTAATGTTGTCATGTCCTAAATGCCAACAAAGTTTAATGGACATTCTCGAACCGCAGCGAATTATGACAATTTTTGACTTGCTAAGATTAACTTTTGAACACCACGTTAAACAACAAAAAAAAAAAAAAAAGAAGGAATCAAATTTAGAATCCACTAGAATAAGAATATCGTCGGTGTAAAATAATATTTTATCGCAAGAAACTATCTATAAATTAACGATACAGTCAACATTTGAAAATATTGAGAAACATGAATTCTTATTTTTTTTTTATTCACAAAATGATTAAATCATATTTGTAAGTATGTAAAAGCAACAAACATGGTCATGATGATATTGTCTGTTTTCTATGACAAATTTGACAAATATTTTCGACATGAATTGGAACGTGAAAGATTTTATTTTGGCGATAAGAACTTTTTGTTTTACGCTTACATTTATATTATAAAAATGTGTTTTCCGATCAAATAATTTGAAGATAAAAGCTATTGTTAACCGCAAATATTTATTTCTTTAACGACTTTTATAAAAAACAGGAAATAGAAAAAAAAATATTAAGAAACAGTTCTTGCTTTTGATTATCATTATTGGAAGCCTCCACTTTACTCAACCTTACTCAACTAATGATGAACAATGTTTTAACTAATGGCAAACAAAAGCTGTGAATATAATAACATTTTCTTTCTATTATAAATAGTTAAATAACTAGTGACTGTGAATTATGGCACTAAATGTTCAAATTTTTTAATTTTTATGCCAATTGGTACGAAAGTACTAATACTGAACTAAAATTTAGGAAAAGAAAATGATTAACGTAGATCGCCAAAGCCTTGTTTTACTCGCAGAAGTTAAAATTTTACGCGGCTGGTAAAAATTTTCTGATCAAAATATTTTAAAAACTAAATTTTTTTATTTTAATTTTACTTAAATTTCGTTGAGTCCTGCAAATAATTTCTTATGTTTTTCACAACTTTATTAATTACAACAACTTGTGACAAAAATTAATAATTGATATAAAAAAATGCAATAAACGAATATTGACTTTATAAATTTTATAAAATTAATATTATTAATTATTTTACATACTTAATACGTATTGAAATTTATTATTTTGGGATATTCTCCCCAACTAATTATTAAAACAATTAGAAATTTTCCAAAATGCATTGCTTGTTGTGACTTTAGCTGTTAATATGTTCACATTTCATTGGTCGCTAAACCACATCGTCAGTGAAATTTAAACAGTTTGAACACATTTAATCCATATTTTTATGCCAGACGAATCAAATACAATATGAGAATTCTGTATTGTATATGAATCATTACAAAATACATAATCATAGTAGGCTTATAATGCTTTTATTCAAATGACACAACAAAAAATTATACTCAACATGTGTCTATTTTATTTTTCTTGCAACATGTATACAATTAAACGCCCGTTCGTCGTCAAGCATTGTATTTAATCAGGCAAAAATGAAAAATAAAATTTTTATTTTAAATATTTTGTGTTGAAATTTATTATTTTGGGATATTCTCCTCCATGAAATGGCGGCATATGAACAGCTGAAGCTACAACCAACAGAACATTTTGTTATTATTTTATTTTATTAATATTATTATTATTATTTTCTGATTTTAATATCGTTGATCATAAATACTTATTTTTTTCTTTATTTTTGCTCTCTTACGCCTAAATAATTATTAATTTATTATACGAGGGTGAATTTATAACTCCGTGAATATTTAAATTCCACGCCTTTTAATTGAAAGGGAAGCGTCATGTAGTTTGTGTTTGACAGCCATTGAGAGCAGACTACCGCACGACTTTGAGGTAGACTGCGAAAAAAACATTACTCAAATCAAGGCTGTTAAATTCAATGGGAATCCTACACCATCAATTTCAATGGTAAAAAAGTGGTTTACGGAATTTCCTTGTGGAAGTTGCCGAATTTTCTCGCCGCCAACTTGATGTCTCTATACCCGAAATAATTGAAAAAAAAAGCTACGAATTAGTGTTTTCCGATCTCGAGATTGTGAAAGCCATAGGCAATCAATTTTGAATGATCACTTGGTTATGTGAAAGCTTTTCACAAGATGGGTGCCGCTTTTGCTTAGAATCGTGTGACAAGTTCGCAGAAGTGTTTGGTATTGTTCAACCGCAATATGGTCGGGCTTTTGCGATGTTTTGTAATCGTAGCTTCATCAAAATACACCAGAAACCAAACAGCAGTCAAAACAGTGGATTTCTCGTGACGAATCGGGTCCAAAGAACGTCAAGGTGGGTTCGTTCGCCAAGAAAGTCAAGGCACGCGGTATAGTCCACATTTGCTACCTTCGAAAGGTTAAATCAATCAATGGCAAATGTTGCGCCAACTTATTGAGTCGATTTAATGAGAAATTAAAAAAATGAACTCATTTCGCCAACAAGAAAAGTTCTTTTCCCCCAGGACAACGCAAGGGTACTTATTTCAGCAATGACATACATATTTTTTGCAAAAATAATTTTTATTTTCTGACTTCTACTTTTCAATCGCATTTCTATTTCTTCATTTATGAGCTTTTAATTAAAAATTGTTTTTTAATTTTTGTAAAATGTATACATACATACGTATTTTTTATTTCTCCTCATTTTTGCTTTCATTTGTTTTGCAAAAATAATATTTTTTTTAGTTTTTTTAAACATTTCGAAATTTTTGAAGTTAAAATTTTAGAGCTTATATCTTATTGATACGTAATAGTCACAAAAAACCATACAAAAAATTTTTGGTTTTTTTGTTTTTGATTTTTGTTTCTTAAAAAATTTTTTACTTTATTTTTGATTGGTTTATAAAATTTTTTTCAATTTGCTTATGTACATATGTACATATGTATGTAAAATAAGTTTCAAAAATTGTTTTCAATTGTCATATTAATACAAAAATTTTTCCTGAAGAAGACGCCCAAAGAGGCGACGAAATATGGAATAAATTATTTTTTAATATATATAATTTTTGTAATCAAGCGTTAGGTCTTTTTTTTAAATAATAATAATTTTATTCAATATTTCGACGCCTCTTTGGGCGTCTTCTTCAGGAAATTTTTTTATTAATAAAAAAATTTCCTGAAGAAGACGCCCAAAGAGGCGTCGAAATATTGAATAAAATTATTATTATTTAAAAAAAAAGACCTAACGCTTGATTACAAAAATTATATATATTAAAACAAAAAAGGTCGAAAAAATAGTGTTAATTAATTTAAATTATTTTTTTTATATAAAAAAGATCTAACACTCGTTTAAAACAAAAAGGTCGAAAAATAGTGTTAATTAATTAAAATAAATTATTTTTATCATTACACTCATGATAATTTTTTTATTTTCTGAATTTGTCATTTTCTCAAATGACAGAAAAACACCGTACATTGCTGATGCCCATTGTCCATCTCTGTATATTATTTATTAATTTTATTACCACTATTTGAATTCTTTTTAATTAGTTCTAAATTTCATGTGCAAAAAAAATCAATCAAGGTGCTTATTGTTTTCAATCATCATTATTAGATGAACCAGAAATGTGCTTTAAAAACTTACGCCTAAAAATGTTTTAAAAATTTTCCTAAAATTACAAAAAATATGCCAAAAAAATTTCATTTCATAAGTAATGTGCAAATTCTATTTCTTAAAACACTTGAAGAGTAAATAAGATAAATTTAACACTTATAGATTAACAGGATAATGAAAGAAATTAAAGTTTAGCTTATAAAATCCTTTCGTAAACATGTACAACAATGATTCAAAATTATAGTAGTTTCTTCGTGAATATCCTTTTTTTGTAGAATTTTAAACATCTCATTTAGATTCAGTTAATTTTTATAAATATATGTAAAGGAAAATGGTACTAATATCATATAAAAAATATGAACACATTTATAACGAGAAATATATTTCTAGCAAAATTTAGATGTGAGAACAATTTTCTTTTTCAAAAGAAATATAAAGTTAATCAAAAAAGTTTTCTTAAATAGCCAAACATAATCAGAAAAGTAGTTGGATTATTTGATGATTACCTTTGATTCCTTTTGATTACTTTATGGTAATCCTAAGTAATGCCGATTAATATTTGGATTGGTTGTAATCATAATTTAATCATTGACTTCATTATTGAAACAGAAATAATCGAATTACTGATCATTGCCTAACAGCTATAAAGACAGTTCATCAGTAGACTTCTGTCAATAATTGGAAAAGATTATTTGTAAATTTAAAGAATTTTTAAGAAAAAATTTTATAAAACTTGTTAAAAATAAAATAATTATTTATTATTTCGTTTTTTCTTCTACCTTAATTTATTTAATAATTTTTTAGCAATGAGCTGGTATAAACGCTCTACGTTAAATAAGGTTTGATCGAACTCAATTAATTCAAAAGGAGCAGCTGTTCGTCTTAAGTCCAATTAATTAAGTCTAATTAATGCATGGAAAAGGAAAAATTGCGTAAAATTTTTTATTTAATGTCTGCAACTTATATTGCCATAAACTAAAGAAAATTGAGAAACAAGAAATTATCTTCATTGACAAACAACAAAATATTTAAAAAAAATTTTAATTAGAAATAAAAAAGCAGTCCCGTCATTAGACAACTCGCTGTGGTTAAGAAAGTATCGTTCAAATTTTTGCGTTCAGGTGCTGATTAAAAACTCTTCCTTTTCAATGGTCTCTCCAAACTTTCGGTTGGGGCTATCGAGGGAAACTTTTGCCTTCGTTTTAGCTGGAGCTGCTGGGTTTAATGAATCCTTAGAACTATTTCCACTAAAAATGGAATGGTCTAAAATGGATTCCACATGCTGGTCTTCAACGTTATCGCGAGTGATAAGAAACTATAACGTGTATTTAAAAATAAAGAACAAAATGTTAAAAATTTGTTTATAAAAGGGTAATTTTTTAGCAACTTTCTTTTTGAAAACACCGTGTTTGGCAGCTCAGCTGTTTTCGTGAACAATAATCAGTTTGGTGTATAATTTAGCCATCAATTGCCTTACAAACGAACAACATTTGCGGATTATTGAATTTTATTATCAAAATTTTTAATCGGAAAATTTTGTTCAGCGTCGAAACTCATTTCTGGTAGAATGGATGCGTGAACAAGGCAAATTGCCGTATTTGGTGTGAAGAGCAGCAGAAAAAAAGCACTGTTTGGTGTGGATTATGGATTATGTGGTGGCATCATTGGACCGTACTTTTTCAAAGACGACGAAGGCAGGAACGTTACTATAATTGGTGAGCGCTACCGTGCGGATGATTATAAATTATTATTTTTTTTTTTTTGCCCAATATAGAAGTGCTGGACTTGGCTGACATATAGTTTCAACAAAACGGTGCCACAAAGCACGTGAAACAATTGCCCAATTGAAAGGCGCGTCCGGAAAACAGTTTATTTCAAGTTTGGGGCCGGCCAAATGGTCGCCTGGATCGTGCTATTTTACCCCTCTAGACTATTTTTTGTGGTTCTACGTTAAGGGACAAGCCCGCAAAGGTCGACGCACTAGAAGCCAATATAGTAGAATTTATTCGTGAGATACCGGCCGATATGTGGGGGAGAGTATATCAAAATTGGACATGCCGTCATCTTTAAACATGGAATTATGTATGTGGATCGTTGTATCGACTCAAATAAAGATTTCGCATATCATTTTTCTAAATTTCATGTTCTATATTCCATTTGTGTTTGCAATAGGCGACTTTTAGTGAAAGAAAGATGAAATAAATTTATAAACTGACATTTGCTATGCATCCTTACCACTTTTGATACAATTTTCTGAAATTGTTTCCACGCCCTCTCATTCAAATTTTGGGTTATAATAAAAACCATCCCTTTTATCATACAGACACTTGTTAAAAAATTATATATGTATGTATTTCAATAAGTAGGGAACGAACAGCTGATTCCTTAAGCAAAATACAATTTGATTCGCTGTTTGCTTAAGCAAATGACATCTGGCGAAACTTGGCGAAAAGTTTCATATGAACATTATATTTAGGCCTTCATGGATAAATTTTTATGTATAATATTTTTTATCGCCAGCTAAATTTAAATACTCGTGCACTTGTCTGGCAACTGCTTACGACGACACGATCTATATATGTAATTCATTTCATCTTAATGTTTTAGGGTAGAAGCAACGCATAAATTATTCTTAATATTAATTGCACTAAATTGTTCAACAACTTCCGCAAAACGTTTGACGATATTTTATGTAAATTTATGCATTTCTATTTAATTTAAGTTATGAGCTTCCAAATGTTTGTTTCTTTCCTTTTAATCATGTTCAAAGTATTAAAATATTCCAAACATGTTTGTTCATAAATTTTAGCTTTTTTACAAATAAGTACAAAAAAACAAAAATACCCTTATCGACAGTAGTTTGATAAAGTGTGCTGTGCCGTATGTACATACATACTTACATATGTACATATATGTATTTGATATGTATGTACATATGTATTTTATTTATTTTAAGACTGCGGATGTTTTAGCATTAAGTATCCGTAACACATGACTACTAAAAGGTTTGAGGCAACAAAAAGCGCTTTAAAGCGAAATACCAAAAAAAGACTATTAGAATTCTATGTTACAATAATGCTATTAAGGTTTTTATAATTTTATTTCTTTTTGAATTTCAACAGCTGCCAAAAAAAAACATACATACATACATACACACATTAATGCAATTCAAAGCAATTGCCATAACAAAAACGACAATAACCATCCCAAAAATAAATATAAAAAAATTAATGTACATAAAATGTAATTAAGGAAAAAAAGTAACAGCTAAAAGAGTTTGACTACGTACTGCAACTTAAACAATTCAACCAACCAGCCAACCACTACGCCAACTTACAGTGCAATTACATGATGGCTTGTTCGTATGTATGTTTGTATGTATGAGTTGTAGCATGGTTGGCTATAATATTTAACATCCTGCCTGCAACAACTACAACGTCATCAGCAAACACCAAAAACGAAAGAAGTAAAAAACAAAACAAAAAAAAAACGCAGAAAACATTAAACGACCTGAGGCTAATTTTCCATACAAAGAAAAACTATACGTGGAAAATACACCCTTTTTCTCATTTTTATGGACGGGGCATACGTACCGTACGTTTTCAAAAAAAAAAAAAAAAAAAAAAAAATTACAACAACAAAATCAAAGACAAACAATAATAATGACACTTGAGTCAAAGAGCCAAGAAGGAGCACCATCGAAATCAACGGACGGACGGACGAACGCACATTGGCATTTAAATGAAAATTACAAAATGTGTTTTTAAATGCATGAAATTACACCACAAGGCAGGCACTACGACTGAGCACAGGTCATAGACAATCAATCGAGCGAATGGGTTGGCAGGCAGGCAAAGCCGTCTGCCTGCCAGACAGCCAAACTGTCAAACTGACACTGCATGATAGTGTGTGTGTGTGTGTGTGTGTGGATGAAAACGTTGTTTGTTAAACGCTTTTAACCCTTGGAAGATTGACTAATTGTAGACATTTGATGGGGGGAGAAAATTATATGAAATTCAATTCAAATGCCGTCACACTACCATACGAGTAGTTTCATACATTTTCGACTCATGATGAACTTTAAACACCCTTCCGTTTTTTTTTACACACGTATTCTCCTTTATTATACAAGGTGGCACAAAAGTAATGTCATAACTGGCTGCCATTTTGTTATAAGCGAAAAAAGAGCTCTATTTTCATAAATAGTTTATTCGAAAGTGTAAAATTTATGAAATTAATTGAAAAAGAAATTATATCGCTCAAAGGGCCACCTCCCGATTTGATGCATAATTACGCTCGTTTTACCGCATTTCGAATTGTTGCTCGCAAAACATCTGGCTCCCAAATGGCGATTTCTTCTTCAATATTGAGATTTCGTGGTTTTTTATGGTAAACGTAGTATTCTAAAAAGGACCAACGGATTAGATCTAGCGATCTGGATATGAACAGTTCAAAGTGAGAGGTCACTCGACCTGGAAATTGATGTCTCGAAATCCCCATCATTGCCCGAGCTGTAGGAGCACCATCCTTTTAAAACCAACAAGATTCAATACAGGCATCAGCCTGTAATACCCACCGTTTACGGTTACGGTAGTGCCATCAGCGTCTTCAGAAAAATAGGTTCCAATAATTTTTCACTGCAAAAGCCACACCAAACAATCACTTTGGGGGAATGCAATGGCTCTTCATGCATTTCATGTGAATTCTCTCTGCCCCAACACTTAATTGCTCGAGCACACTGAACACATCGACGAAATGGACGCTGCATTAAAACAGCAAAGTGAAATTTTGTCAAATAAACGTTAACAATAATTCCATGTTCCATGACAGCTAATTCTCTTTAGATCGACATCACAAATGTCAAAGCAGTAGCAGTAGCAATTGACGCCATCTGCAAGAATGGCAGCCAATTAAAATTGTGGTATTACTTTGCACCAACTTGTATGATGCCGTGCATGGTTTTGCAGTTGTAGCACTCCAAAATTTGGACACATCAGTTATATTTTTTCTTTTCAATTACCAACATTAAACACTTCATGGCTATGGAATGTGTCATTCAAACAATATTTGTGTCTCTGGGCTTTTTCTCTTCAAATATTTAATCTAAATTACATACAAGCTTGTTGTAAAGATCTCTAAAATGGGAAAATATTCTCCCAATTTTTTATTTTCATACAGAAAATGAATAAATATGATCTGTTTATTAAATGACCATCTGAAAATGGGCTAAAAAGTTCAAAACTGTTTCTTTGCTGCTAAATAAATTTTTTCATAAAAAATTAATCTTTTAAACTTACGAAACAAAATCTAGTTTTGGAAAATTGTCGAGTAGTTGAGAACACTAGTGGCGTTTTCGTTTCTGAGAAAAGTGCAGCATTCTGTAGAGCAATTCACTAAAATATATATATAAGCACATATTTGTGGGTCTAATTTAAAAAACTTATCTATCTTACAGGACAGCGTGGACTTCTGTAATAAGATTGCGCTTAACAAAGACCAATAAATTGCCTTTTTTTGGTTTGAAAGGGCAAAAAATGAAACAAACACGTCATAAGTAAGAAAATATCTTGCAATCAATTTTAGTAATTATGCGAAAAATTTTAATTTACTTATTCTCAATGATTGATGTATTATGTAATTAAATTTTCAAATTGTTATTCGATTTGCGTACAACACTGGTCTGTGAGCCAACGTTTCGATAATGCTTGTGTCGGCTTTTTATTCAAACCTCATCTGGTCCTTGTCTCTGAGGAAATTGCTTTTAATAAATTCAACAAACCTTTTATTAGTACTTTACGAGTATATGAGAACCATTTGGGTCGTTCGGCTGGTCTCAAGGGTTAATTTGAATACCGTTTTGTAACATTGAAAATTATTAGTTCCACTGCTGGCAAATCGTAATAATAACATTGTAAATTAAATGAAAGAGTAAGTTGATGTCCTTAAATGTTGTCTTTTTAAACGTTTTTTTGTTTGTTTATTGCCTTTCCCCCTTGTTTTCTGTATTTTAAGTGGCAAGTGCACGAGTGTTTGCAATTGTGATGAGGGGGAGCAAAATCCAATAATCAAAAACCCAAGAGGAAACAATAAGAAGGGCATAAATGTTTCAAGCCATACATACGGTCACATGCTCATGTTGCCTTTACCCTCTCTCACTGTGATCATTTAGTTAACAAAATTTTTGTAGTTGTTATTACTGGCGATGAAGTCAATAAGATAAATCCTATAAAAATAACAACAACAACAACACTGTATCGTCTCATTTCGATAACATTTAAAGGAGGGGGACACAACATTAACCAACCAAGCAAAAGAAATTTAAGGAAAATACAGTGATAACAACAACCAATGAAAGGAAATATCTTGCCAGTCTTATCTCCCCTCTTGTCGTTTAAATTTATTATTATTTTTGTTTTTGTTTTTTTTTTTGCATTTGTACTTTTTCTTTGGGAAAAACAAGTATTTACTTTAAATAACAAAGAGAGGAACTCACGTAAAACATGAAACATTTACTGCACGACCGCACATATTTTACGACTGCACCCCTTTTTGTTCGGTGTTACTGTTAATTTTTATACTTTTTTCTTTGATTGTTAAGTAAATAAAAGAGATTTTCTACAGAGTGGCAATGAATTTGGTGAACAAATTGTTGTTTTAGTTTCTTTTGAAATTTTAAAATTCTTCAACTTCAAATGCTTTAAATTTCTTTAATAAGAATCTTACATTTTAGAAAAAATTTCTTAGTAAAATTAAAACTGCCCAAGACAATTTAAATGTGTAATTCTGTCAACAAAAAAACCGACTTCAATACAAAGAACCAATCAAATAGATTACAAAACCGGAGCAACTATACTTTAGTTTAAATCCACTTCTAGTTTACATTTACTCCCATTTTAATGGTCTATGGTACTTGTAGGAGTTGAAAGGGAGAAATATATATATACGAGTATACTTACATAAAGATTGAAATACAATTATGTCGATAAATGGGGGAGTTTTGTTATAATAATTATTTCGGGCACCCACTTAGTCCGTCTGATTTCCTGTTCAAATTTCTGTGAAACCAAACCGTGAGCTATACTTTCAAATAAAAAGATTTTTTCCGAAATTGACCCATAAATGTAGTAGTTACGAGATAATTACCCCTATCGTGAAAATTTTTTCCCTCGAAATATTTTCCCTTTTCCCCAAATTGTAATTGTGAATAATTCCTTCCTCGAAATGTGTTTCCTATTTGTGAAATATAATTCAGTGGGAAATAACATGCACAAATTTAATTCCATTTACAAAATTCACCTTCTCGTGGACGTGTTTTTCAAAGTTATTTTTCCCCTTTTCTCGTTTAGGTTAGGTTAGGTTAGGTTGATTGGAGGGGTGTGATAGCCCATGTCATAAGACATACACTTAAGCCAGTGAAGGCTTGTTGTGCGCTCCCTTTAATTATCAAACACAACTGCCAGAGTTCTGCGGCAGGATTCGAACCTGGGACCTTCGCACTACGAGTCTAGTACACTACCTACTAGTCTACGAAGGTCAGTCTCGTTTAGTTTGTTCACTTTATTTTGTCTAGGGAACTGGTTAAAAAATTTTAATATAATTTTTATATTCTTTTAAATATTTAGATTTATTAAAATTATTTTTTAGGCCGAAATCGGAATGTGGAGGGCAAATTTTTGGAGTTCTTTTGTAGAAGAACTTAATAGTGCTGGTCCTCCTATAAAAATAGTCCTTAAATGGAAATGGCACCAATCCTAAATATTTCCATAAATTTTTTAACTTTAAAAAAAATTCGATTACACCCCAGTGACGAAACTTTTAATATTCTTATTCCCTTTGTGTACCTTTAATACGTATTGATAGCGGAAACAAAAGTTCCTATGAAATTCACGATAGTAAATTCCGCTTTTGGAGAATGAAAATTTCATGGGAACAAAAATTTCACATTCACGATAGGAGTGAAGAAATATTTAGAGGGAACGAATTGCCCCTCCGGTTTCGGTAAAAAAAATTATGGGATCCAACTACAAGTAAACCCTTTTAAACAAAAAATAATTTTGAATTTGGTCCATAAATGCAAAAGTTATGCCAGCCCGATTTTCGAAAATAAAAAAAAAATAAAAATTTTAATCAGTTCAGAAATATAAAATTTATTGTAAACAAACATTAAAAATAAAAAAGTGAAAAAAACACATGCGAATTGATAATCTCCTTCTTTTTGAATTCGGTTAAAAATGGTCCATTGGTATTATCGATGGGTATTGTTCGTATCTTTTCGGCCACGATTATGCTTGAATATAAGGGAAAAAGTATTCGCATTCCACTTATTTTTCTGGCTCAAGTACATGCAGATTCATGCGAGTTGGAAAATTTTATGGAATGAACAATGAACGGCCTTTAATATATTTTTTAAAATTGAAATTTTTTAACGATAGGCAGACATCGTTTCTGTGGGTGTTTTTAGATATTTCTCACTGTTTTAAACCCATTTATAAAATTTTTTTATTAAATAAATTTTGTAAAGACGCGTGTTAAAATTGTGTTAAAATTTTCTTTATTATGAATAGAGCAAATTAAACTTACAGCATTCTTTTCATTAGATGCATTTGTTATATATAATTAATTTTTAAGATATATGCCCCATCCGAACATTTCTTGAAATAAGGAGCGGTTCACTTTATTTTGCATAACTGAGAAAATAATTGGCCGCAAAAAACTTTTATGTAAGTAAACGGTTCCTGCCTAAAATCATAGGGGAACAGACACTTTATTCCATTATTTTTTTATTAAAACGGAAAAGGCAAAAAAAATAATATTATATAATGTATTTAATTTGCAGGAGTAAAAAAATTGAAATAATATTAAATAGGGGTCGCGAATAGGTCCTAAGTTTAGTTTATTCTGAAATCAGATACTCGTAGTATGTAAAATTTCAATTCTTATTGAAAAAAATTATTTATTCCATATAAAAATAAGTACGATACAGTATGTCAAAGAATTAATTGCACATGATGGTAAAATACATGATTTCGAAGAATGAATAAGAGGTACGAACGCAGTACTTTGGGACCACAATTATGCACCAGCAGGAATACATACAAATTTCTGTACCGGGTTATTTAAATACGAGCGTGGCTCAATAAGTTTTTTTTAAGTTTTTCACCTCTTAACTGAAAGAAAAACATTTCTCCTGTCGAGAGGCATCTTCACAAGAGCAGTGTCATTTAGTTTTTGTTTGCCAGGTATTAATAGCAGACCACCACGTGATTTGAGGAGACAATGGTAAAGTGAGCTTCGTGTGCTCATTAGGCAATATTTTTTGTGGAAAGAAACTATCACAACAAACAAAGGCTAAGCTTGATGAATACTTTGGGAATTCTGCACCATCAATTTCAATGGTTAAAAAAAAATGCTTCTCACTGAATTTCGTTGTTGTCGCACATGTACGGCATATGCCGAACGTTCTGTACGCCCCAGTTGAGGAATCTGCACCCGAAACAATTAAAAAAGTTCATGATATTGCGTTGGCCTATAGGGGACTAGAAGTGCGAGAGATTGTGGAAACCATAGGCATATCACATGGCTCCAGTGGTTTCAATTTCGAATGATCACTTGGGTATGAGAAAGTTTTCCGCAAGATAAGTGCAGCGTTTGCTCACAATCTACCACTAGCTCAATCGTTCGACACCTTCGCGGCGATGTTTGGCGTTCTCCAACTGCAATATGGCCGAGTTTTTGTGCCATTTTGTAACCGTGGACGAAATGTGGATCCAGCACAACACACCAGAGACCAAGCAAATGTCAAGACAGTGGATTTCGGCACCAAAGAAGGCCAAGGTGGATTTTTCAGCCAATAAAGTCATGGCGACCGTTTTTTTTTTGATGTACGCAGTATAATCTACATTGACTACCTTCAAGAGGTAATAAAGGTCAAGAAAAAAGTTGTTTTACACCAGAACAATGATTTCCATGAATTATACTACGAAATGTTCTCGCATTAATCCCATTCGAGTAACTATTTCTTGTTGCCAAACCTGAAGAAATGGCTCGCTGTTATACGTGAATTGTAGACTACTTTATTTTTATTTTTGGAACTTATTTCACTGGGAGTGATATTTGGCAAATGACTAATGGTGTTTTCTAAAGAACATTTAATATTTTCTGTCCCTTCAAGTAAAAGTTTATGAAGGGTCATTTGGAGTTGCAAAGTTGCTTAAAAAGTGAGATTAAGAGATTAAAAATTTTGGGATTTTTTCCTTTATTTTTTAGGGTTTAGAATGCCTTCGTATTCACAGTGACTGTCATCACCTGGGTTGAGTTGCGGTTTCACTGAAACAATGCCTCCTCCTTTTCTGGGGATACTGCCTTCCCGGGACAGCTCCCTGCATTAATTCAGGAAGGCATCCTAAAAAGGACTGTTCTCTATTCACCCACGTTGGGTTTAAAGGGAACGTGTTATTTATTTAATAATAAAAACAATTATCTTTTTTTATTTGGAATTTTAATTGTTATTTGTGTTAAAGCTTTAGATCCTTTTTAAATAAATATTAATTTCATTTTCAAATTCGTCAGCCAATGCAATTGTGTGACAGGTGTTATAATTTATCAATTAAGAAAAAATAACAATTTAGCACTTTTTTTAAGAAAATGGCATGCGAAGGTCCATGTCTCAAAATTAGCATTTATCCATATTATTTAACTGCCTTCTTAATAACAATTTTTATTATTTTAATACTTTAATTTATATATCATCTTCAGATAGAATATGTTTTAATTCTTTTTGTTTTATTCAAAATTGTCTTTTCAGTTTCAGTATTAATACAAACACCTCTAATTCGAGCGTCTCCAGTAGCGGCTAAGTTTTTAAAAGTCCCTTAAAATATCCTCCACAAATAAACACACAACCACAAAAAATGATAGTAAAAAGATTTATTGAATTCAGCCACAAATACAAGATTATACGTGGCATGATTTCCTATGGTCTTCTGTGGCCCTGTGGCTCCCTGGCCGAACAGACTCTTATAGAGAAACGCACATTCAAAACGTATGATTGGAAAAAATGCCTGAAGTAAGATGAAACTGTAATTATGTTTAATAAAAAAAAAATATTTTAAGTTATTAATGTTCCTCTTTATTTGAATTTTTATTGTGAACACAGATTCAGTTTATTTGGCTGTTTCTTTATGGGACCAACAATTTATGCCTGGATGCGTTTAGCCAGCATCATGTGGCCACGTACCGACATCAAGTCATCAATGTGTAAAGCGATAACAGAGCAGGTGGCCTATGATCCATTTGCAATCAGTGCGTTTCTATTTGTCATGAGTCTTATGGAGGGTCAGACATGCCAAGCCGCCAGACGGGAGGTAAGCAACACTATTATATCATTTATTTATTATTATTATTGTTATTATTATTTTTTTTGCCTTAAAGTACTTACATGCGTGGGTACTTATGCCACCCATTCTAATTATTTTATAAAAATAATCATTATATTCTTGTATAATTGATTTAAATCTGCTGCATATGCTTCAGTTTCGTCTTAGAGACAGACTTCTTGAGCGAATGAAAAAATAATATTTGAATGACAGACGCATGTCGCATGTGGAACAGCAACAAAACGTTCATAGAATTATTAAGGAAACATTTAAATTCATTTCGTGTCTAGCATTTTTTCTCTTGTTGTTGTTGTTGTTGCTTTCAGTGTTCTCATTTTTATAATTTTTAGTTCAAGTATGTAATATTTCGTATTTGTATGTTGTTTCTTTTTTGTTTGTTTTGTTGTTGCTCTTAAAAATACACTTCAATTTCCTACATTGAGTGCCTCAATTCAAAAATTCACATCCATAAATGTTTTACACACATCGTTAGTACGAGTATGTTTAACTAAGTACTGTGCACAGTGGAATGAACACTTTCACTAACAGAAGCGATATTTTCGGCAGTGCGCTCATTGCGATGATGCACAGGCCTGATCACATTTGTAACGCTTCTAGTCTCTTAAAATTCCTTTCTAATCTTGCCAATTCCTTGCACAGTAGGTCGATTATGACGACCATAATCAAACCGTAATGCTCGAAAAGTGGCATTATTTGAACTAACTCTTTAGCAGTAAGTTTTAACTACTTTTACGCATTCCTTGGTTATTAAATGATCCATATTTTTAGTTGTTTCCAAACCGCCATTTTTAGTTGTTGTTTAAAACCGCCTTTATGGCTGTATGGATAACCCAATAAAAAAACTGTTTATATGTATTTTTGCAATTTTTTATACAAATTATGTCTCTAGGAGGCCTATTTTTAAAATTTCTAAGAAAAATATTTTTTTATGCAATTTGATTTTGTCATTGTACATAAATTTCTCTTCTTGCTGACAATACGTCACAAACGCTGTATCGGGAATCAGTCTAAATTGGTGGCGCAATGAGTTGCTTAATTTAGTAATTGAATTCAATTAAGGTCTTAATTGCGTAAATTTGCTAATTATGCAATTAAGCGGCATATTCGAATATAGTGTAATAAAACCGTTTAAGTCCTGCAGGAGCACACGCACATGAACATACCCAGTAAAGCTTGCCCCAATTAAAAAATCAGGACTAAGTTAGGACGTAGGCACTCAGTTTAATTGGCTACATTTCGTAAACTCTATTTGAATATAAAAAATTCACAAGCAAATTGTAAGCTTTTTAACAAAAGATTTAATCTACTACGAAGATAAGCTCTAGAAATAACTAAAATATAAATATACTGTGATCCTTGAAAAGGATCAGTATCAGAAATGGTGGCAAACGGCAGATTTGCTTTATAGCTTTCAGCCATCTAGGCACCCGCTTTAAATATTTGAATAGGTGGCGCACAGGTGCATATGCTAATGTTTTAAATTTTTTCTATAGATTCTTTTTAAACTTTTTAGAGATTATTTTTAATGTCGGGGTGCGGAGTATCCTTCCCCCGGTCTTTTTATATATTGGTCAAAACACAGCCATCTCTGTCTGGATCGCATCACTATTTTAAACATTCTCAATATTCTAGTCAGTCTGTTATGGAAAGTTCATACCATCTTCTCGTTTCCATTCGGCAATTTTATTTTGCTAATTTATGCATTTAAATCAGAGCACCTCATCAAATTTGAACAGTCTCACTATTATATTGAGCAAGATAAACGATTACTCAGTATGGGAGGTGCCTTTGCTCTGATACTTTCACAAATTGGTTGGAATAAGTCCACCTTTCAAATACAACCTTTCACATGAAAAAAGACAAGTGACGAAGAAAATCGCTGTAAATACAAAAAATAATTATTTTTTAAAAGTCGATTAATAAAAATTACAACAAAATTCTGTTAAACAATCTCATGTACGTAGGTTAGGTTAGGTTGATTGGAGGGGTGTGATAGCCCATGTCATACGACATACACTTAAGCCAGTGAATGGTTATGTCCGGTAAGGTGTCACCCCCAAGATATCGGGACCTTAGTAGCTCCTTCGTTCTTCTCTCGTCTGGATCTCCCCATAGAATTTTTGTATCGATTTCCATGTTTTCATTATTCCAGAGAGTTGAATGGGCTCTATGTGCCCAAGTCTTTAGCTCGGATTTAGCTGCATCGAAAGGTTTCGCGCATTCTAAGCTTATATTACCTAACTCTATTGCCCTAACAGCAAGTGAGTTTGCCCTCTCATTTCCAGTTATCCCCGCGTGCCCTGGCACCCATATGATACGCAGTTCACCATGTGTCGCCTGCAAAACTGTGCAATACTCCGGCAGACGGAAAAACAGTTCCGTGGTGTTTTCTATATAAACACCAAGTCCCGTTTTCCCTCTCGACCTTGATCCATCCGTGTAATAATGAAGCCCCATTGGGATCTGGTTCTAAAGGTCGGTCAGCCAGGAATGGATGTCGGGGATTAATATTCCGCAGTTGGCCTCTAGTCTAGTCTCCGGTATGTGGTAATTTTCGTCATGTACGTACATATATTCATATAATTTTAAATATCAGTGTTGTGTTTCTGTTGTTTTTTTTTTCATTGTAACATATAAAAAGTCCTTTTTGAAATCACTGTGCAAGGCGTTTTTACCACTTAAATGTCATTGTTATTGTAAGCGTCATCACCAGCCAGCCTGCACAACAATATCATCATCAATATCATCCATCCTCCTTATCGTGAACAACATCAACAGCAGGCAAAAACAAACACCATTACCTCATCAGACACAAACTACTCACATTGAAGCACAGTAACGACGAATCATACAATGATGAGAACAAACACACTCACACACGTGTGCTTGTGTGTGCATACCAATTCGCACTAGTGCCATTACATGTATGCACAACCATCCATCTTATTAGACAAATAAACACTGCGACTGACATTCATTCACTAAGTGAGTTTGAAAGTCAGTCACTTTGGCGAACATTTTCAACAAGTCAGTCATCCATAAAAGTGTGTAAGTGGAACCACTGGCGATGTTGCGTTCTTGCCTCCTTCGTTGGTGCTTGATGCTTCAATCGTCTTCATCTTATAAATTGTTGGCTTCTCTTGTTTGTTTCTTCGTTGGCGTTTTTCAATGCAGGACTGTTGTAGGGTCACACGGACAGTTAGACGGACGGGTGGATGGATGGATGGACGGACGGACAGAACTAAATTTTTCAAAGATATTTCTTTATGTTATTCATGCACGAGAAACTATAATAACAATATTGTTGTTGAAGCAGCCTTTTAATGTTGTTGGCATTTTTAATGTGTTGGTGCTTGTTGACGCCGTTTGCAATTTAAATTGGAGCACATGCGAATGAATACAGATATTTTTAGTGGATGCCACACAATTGTTGAGAAAGATATGGTGCTGCACAATAATGGTACTTTTTGAGGACGAGATTGTTTTTGTAATACAAAAACCAATATTCTTTAGAGGTTTAAAAAATAATAATATTTTCCATATATGAGCACATAAAGGACGTGTTTAAGGGAGTGTTACTCTTATGATCTTCACAATTACGTTCTCTGCAACACAGAAAATATCAAAAATGTAGCGAGAATTCGGCAACAATATTAAAATTTCTGCAACAATTTATGGTTGTGGCGGATTATATCAAAAATATAGTCATCTGTACTTATGGGCGTCGATATGCCTGTCTGTGGAGTTTGGGGGCTAAGCAATCCCAAAAAAATTAGAACCCATCAGAATTATTTCCTTCTTGTGGAATTTCTAACAAATTGCATGTTTTTCTTCGATAAGGGGTATAGATTATATTTTGGATGTGATGAAAGTGTTAATTAATTTTTTTCTTCTAAAAATACAATTTTGAAAAATATATTTTTGATAAAATTTCGTCGAACTAAAGCATACCACGACGAATCGATTCATGGACGTATGGCTTTTAAATTGAATAAACTGTAGAGTTGGGCAAGTTTTGTTACAACTCGTTCCACTGTTCAATAAGTTAAAGTTTTACATACATGCATACAATTACAGCCATGCGAGGTCTGTTCAATAGAAAAAGTGAAATTTAATTTTTCTCAAAAAATATTTATTTATTCAGCAATTTCTATTTTGTCCCCTTTAAAGTATTCGCCCTTAAATATAAAACACTTGTGCCAGGGTTTTTTTTTCAAATCCTCGAAGCAGTTCTGACATTCACTTGTTGTTATGGCCTTGAGCTCTCTCAGCGATTGGGTTTTTTATCTTCTCAATCGTCCTATCATGAGTCTCTTCGATTTCGATAACAGAAAAAATTCGCCGGGGATGAATACGGTGGCTGAGGCATGATTACGGTAGTCTTTTCGGCCAAAAAAATTACAAACAAAAAATGACAAGTAGGCAGGTGCATTATGGTGATGCAAAAGTCATGAATTGTTTCTCCAAAACTTCGGACATTTTTTTTTCGAGATAATACTCCTTATCAACCGTATGATCATGTGGCAAGAACGCATGATGAACTACTCCACGGTAATCGAAAACAGTGAGTAAAACCCTGACATTTGATTAAACTTGCCGTGCTTTTTTGCTCTTGGCTCTCCTTGGCTCTTCCATTGGGACGATTGGAGTTTGGTTTCGATGTCATAATTATATACCCATGACTCGTCACCAGTTATGATCCTTTTAAGCAAATCTGGATTGTCATTAACGTTATTCAACATTTCCTGAGCGATTACCATGCGATGTTTTTTTTTTCAAAATTCAGCAATTTTGAACGAGCTTCGCTGGCTGCCACACGCTTGGTGCCCAAAATTTGCGAAAAAGTTTTATGGCATGAGCCAACAGAAATTGTGACATCCTCTGTAACTTCTCTAATAGTGATTCGTCGATTCTCCATAACAATTTTCCTCACTTTCTCAACACTTTCATTGGGTTTTTGATGTGACTGAGCGTCGTCATTCACAGCTGCTCGACCTAGTAACACTTGCAAACATTTTTCTGACCTTCAAAATTTCGATTCCATTTGAGCACTTAGTTCTATTTTTTACACAAAATTTAAAGCACATCCTTTGATTCATTTTTTTCCAAAAACACGTTTAAATGTTATGCCTCTCACAAATTCAATTAAGAACATATGTTCGAGACAAGTGTGATAATATAAAAAAAATCACTAAGAGAAGTTTCGAAATTCTTTTGTATTAAACAGACCTTGTATGGATGTGTATAATCGGGATAATAGTCATCAATTTTCTAGGACATCGAAATTCTATTTAAGAAAATCGATTATGTGAAAAAACTGCTATTGAATGAGGACCTAAAAGAAATTAAGAAAAAAAAGCCCCAGCGGTTAATATCAATGAAAAATAATATATCAATTCCAAAAAAAAACTTCCCAAACTTTTAATGGCAGCCCCATATGACAACCAACAACTACATTCAATGAGCAAGAAAATTCGCCATATTCTTTTAAAAATCGCCAAAAGTTAAATTGGCCACTTCTCGGACAGCCAATCGGTTCTTAAGGCCCTGAGAGGCTGCACGTACATGTCCAGATTATTACTGGAATGTCAAAACAGGTTCAATGACCTGGCGACTGATAATCAGATAACTCTGATATGGGTACCAGGGCATCAGGGGCATGCCGGGAATGAGATGGCGGACATCTGCGCGAGAAGAGGGGCTGAGGGGAACTTCATTGGACCCACCCCTTCTTTTGGTTTCAACAAAAGTCTCCTTAAAGGGGAGATTTCGAAATGGACATCGTCCAGGATTGCACAACATTGGAATGACATCAATGGATTATGTCACTCCAAGAAATTCCTACGCTTTGACGCTGGGAGGGCGGATCTGGCTCTAAGACTGTACAGGAAAAGCCTACGGACGCTGGTAGGGGCGCTTACAGGCCATTACACCTGCAAAGCCCACCTATACAGAATGGGCTTATCTGACACGGACATCTGCAGATTTTGCGGTGAAGATGAGGAGTCGATGGAACACTTGATAACAAATTGTGGGGCATTGTGCCACAGGAGACACAGGACTCTACATGCATATACGCTGAGTGAAGAGGATCTGCTAATGCTCCCACTGAAGGAGCTGATCCTATTTGCGAACGTATTAAACTGTTAAGGACAGGGGAAGCACAATAGATCAGCAATGGTCGCAGTGCAAAAGGCTATCCTGGGCCAAACCCCATTTCATTACTTACTTACTTAAATTGGCCACAACGCCAAACAGAAAATTAGTTAGCCAAGAGATCTAAAAAATCGGCATATTGATCAGGAAATCGCCACATGTGAAAGCCCCGCCTACTGCCCTCGATTTGACAGTCTTTTTTGCTTGAAGTTGAAGACTTGTTCTGTTTTAATGTTGACGTTGAATTTCCAGCTTTTTTTCACTGGAAATTTTTTCAAATTGTATAAACTTTTCTTAAAAAAGTACCATTTTTTTCAATAGAACTTTAAAATCCCCTTTTGCCCCGTTTTGTTATTGTTGTATGTACGTATATCTTATTATTTTGCTGATGTGTTTTAAGTAGTGCTTTCTTTTTTTATATTTTTTTTAAATTTTATTTCGCTGAAAATTGAGAATTCTCACAACAAGCTTCAATTATCACTTTTCAATGAGTTTTTCAAAATGTTTTCTTTGGAAAATTGTTTTAATTTCTTTCGTTTTTTGTGCCTCAATTATTTATTTAGCACAAACATTAAGAACAGATATAATAATAAATGTAATGATTCCGCGAATGACTTGAATGAACGAAACTGATGAAAACAACCAACAACAACAACAAAAAAAAAACCATTTTATTTTTGAATTTATCATGCACATAATTAAAAATAATGTTAATTGTTAATTATGACAATTAAATAAAGAGGGCAATTGATTTAGGGTACAGTCTTTTATACTTTTTTATTTAACATACAGTTGGGTATGCCAACTACTACTAAGACTTAAAAAAGTCAACCAGCATTTGGGACTTTTACCTTTTGGCCAACTACCTTTTTGTAAAAGAAAAAAAAAAATAATAATTAACTGTTTGCTTTTTAAAACAGAGACAAAATATCAACCGTCTGACCATAAGTGGTTCATTATGTTCAATTTATTTCCATTAAAATTACATGTCATTAACATTTTTAATCATACAAGTGAATTGTTATGAGAATTTATGGCAGGCAATATTTTATTTATATAGTCAAAGACGAACATTATAAATTACAAGAGACTCTCGTTAATTTGAACTCAATTCAAAATCAAAAAAAAAAAAAAAATTTTTTTTTGAAAGAATTCAAATACGTCAATAATTTTCGTAGTCACAAAAAAATACATACATATATCAAATGAACATAATTTTACTTTCGAGTTCGTATCTTATCAGTTTCCTTAAGAGAATGATGTTTTTTTAATTGGTCTTTTTTCAAAGTAGAACATTTTCATTGCTTCCGAAAATCCTTTAGAGAAATTTTTGCAACTTTTCAGGAAGTCACGTTAAACAACTTATTTTTAAAAATACGTATTATTTCCACAAATAATTTGGGACTCGAATTGAAAATGTTTTCCTTATTTTTAAATTAAAAAAAAATACATTTATTTCTTTAAATCTATAGGAAATCATAATTTTTTTTTTCAATCACAAGTGATAAAATTTCCTTCCCATAAAAAAAGAAAATCGTGAAAATGTACAAATTTGTACAATTATAAGCAATTCCAATTTGATAAAAAAAAAAAATACAAATTTAACTTTCTCATTATAATGAAAACAGCTTCCAAGTAGATGAATCGGAATTCGAAAAAGAGAACATCCTATAATGACAAGTTCGTGCTAAAATCATTGAAAATGACACAAATTGTCTCAGCATTTTCGTGTTTCATGATCAGGAGATGTAAATTCCGCTACTAGCTGCGAAAACATTTTCGGTGCCGCCTCATACCTCTTATGCATGATGAGATTTGAACTCGAGACCGAGAAGAAAAATTATGTTCATTTTATTCACACTAATAATAAGCAGTTCAGCTAAAATTCTCTCAGGAAATTACACTTTAGTTCACAAACGAGCAATAAAAATTGGTCTTACAAATATCGGGTCCTCCAAGAAAAACTTTCAAACATTGACAGAGTCCACACTCTGTTAAATGGGTTGTCATTTATTTAGTCTATTTTGATAAAATACCATCAATGGAATTAAAGTTCAACAACACGTGCAACTCATAAAATTGCTTTATTGAAATCTGTGCAGTCTTCGGGCAGCGTTCCGCGTGCTTCACCCATTTTACTGTTGCCATAATCGTCCTACCGGGAGAACTATTAGCAATGTGATGAATAAATTTGAGTCCAGTGGTTCAGTAAACAATGAACCAGTACCAGTACGACAACGAAAACCAGGATCTGCCGAAAACATCGCCGCTGCCCGTGAGAGTATTCAGGAGAATACTAGGTATTCGATCTCTGAACGATCACAAGAAGTCGACCTTTTGTACACCACAACTGAAGCAACGACGTGAGTTCACTGAATTTAGGGACCATTCAGGGCAGTTGGAGATTGATCCCAATTTTCATTACAAAAACAATTATCTTTAGCGAATGAAAACTTGGGACGAGATCCAAAAAATTCACTGTTTGGTGTGGACTTTGTGCTGTCGGCGTTATCGGTTTTTAGAACGACGGTGGTCGGGCTGTAAGAATGTGCATGAGTCAGTCCGGGGCAGTCAATTTCACGTCGCTCACTCGGCATTCCGAGGAGAACATCTTGGCAAATTTAGCGTTGCGACTTGGGCCTGCATCCGTACAAAAATAAACTGACCCAAGAACCGAAATTAAACCACCATAGACAACGACGGTTGATCGCTGAACAAGCTCGAAAGCAGTTAGAAACTGACCCTAATTTTTATCAGAAAATCATTTTTGAGCGATTAGGCCCATTTCTGGATGGATGGTTGCGAAAACAAATAAAATTGCCGAATTTGAAACCAAGTGGGTCCACGGCATCCCGAGAAAGTCACTGTTTGTTGTGGATTTTAGGCTGGCTTCCTCATTGGTCCATATTCCTTTGCGAACGATGTTGGACAGGTTATCACCGTCAATGGTGAGGGTTATAGGTCGATGGTTACCTACTTCTTTTGGCACCAATGACATGCAGGGAGATGCTACGTGCCACGTGCCACAAAGCTTGGCCCTTATTCGATATTCGGCGCGAGAGATTTTGGTTCGTGGTTATTTCACGTGAAAATGATGTAAACTGGCCACCAAGATGCGCTTTGACTTCGTTAGTCTTATTGTTGCGGGGGTTTTCTTAAGTCGCAAGTATATGGGAATAAACTACAAGCCACAGTGGCCCTCAAAAGCTAACTTACCCATGTCGTTGATGGAATTCACCCTAATTTATGCAGCAGAGTCAAGGAAAATCGAACATTCTTGATGAGCAGCATCTAACAAAACAGCCGATATTTGCACAATATTATATTCCATACATAATGATAACGGTGGTTCCTCTCAAATGAATAAAACAAATTTTAATTATATCTCATACACAAGAAGCACTTAATTAAAAACCCTTTATAAAATTTGTGAAACTTAAAAAAACAAAGTTTTTTTTTTGCATGATTCCTGAAAGTATTTGAAATCGTGCAACAAATTTCACTCTTATAAATAACTAAGGCCAAAACTTATCGGACGTTCTACTTAGACGAATTAAAATTTACAACGATGGTAATAATAATTGAGGCAACGTGCACTCGTATGCAGTTTGGCATGACAACCGTAAATTAAACTCGAGTACAAAATAGATGTTTCCCCAAAGTATAATTTTGTTGCATGAATTAATGACGATTATTATAATTAATGATTCCTTGGCTAAAATAAAAAAAATCAGACACACATACACAATCACTACATATAAGAGGAGAAGCACATCAAAGTGAGTCTTATAGTTTGTGGGCCAAATGTTATGAATTACGAACGTGGGGGCAAATTTTTTTGGAAAAAATTTTCTTCAGAAATAATTTTTTATATAAAAATTATTCTTTTATAATTTATTGTAATTTGTTTTTGGGATTAGAATCAATTTCAACATGAACTTGAGGTCTGTTTTTCAATGAAATATTTATTCCTTCTCATTCTAATTGTACACGTCATCATCAAATCAAGTCGACGGTAAGAAAAATGATAAAGCTGTGTCTGCTGCAAACAACATGTGGCAGGTATTATTGACGGCCACTTGCCACTTTTACAAGTCTTAGTAATAGGAATTGTCCATCAGTAATATGTAATTTTTGTCGACTTGGTGTGACGTCGATGCTGATATTTTCGAGAATTCCATATTCTTAGAGTAACATTTTCAGGAAAATATAATCCAGTAGCAGAGAGCTTCCAAAGAAGTCACCGAGAGCCATAATTTGCGATCCCAAAGTAGTGGAAATTTGAATTTTTTTGTTTACACTGATAATTTTTTCATGATATTTGTGGCATGTAAATGCAAGGAATAGTGAAATAGTTGGCTATAAAAAATATTTGCAAGAAATCATAAGAAAATTTTTTTATCCTGCCAGTTTTATTATTCCGCTTTAATATGCCTCTTATTGCCAAATAGAAAAAACTTGATGGTGCATGCAACGAATTTCATGAAAAAATTTCTAATTTTCTCCATTGGATTTGAACTCGAACAGTTACAGGAGGATGTGAAAATGCAACGGCACTAAATTAATAGAACAGAATCCGTGAACAAGAGCTTTCGAAAAAAAGTCATGAAAATGCAGAGATTTCGTTGCAGGCAAAATACAAGTTGTAATCACTTCCAAAGGACTTTAACAGAGGGAGGCTTGATGTTGCGAGATTCCCTTTTGAATGTCCTTAACTAAATTGTGAGCTCCTTGAATTACATATTACCAGGTTGACTCAGTAATTCCATCAGTATTTGAATTTCCCGCGTCTCAACTCAAAGAGCAAATGGCATCTATCAGTTGACTCCTGTAAAAATTTGAACAAGTCGCGATCATTAAGCGTTATTTTTCCCCTCAAGCCAAGCTTAAGCTTGATAAATACTAAGGGAATTCTGCACCATCAATTCCAATAGTAAAAAGAAACTGGTTCACTGAATTTCGCTGTGGCCTTACAAGCACGGATGATGTTGGAACGTTCAGGAGCCCAACTGAGGTCTCTTCACCCGAAACAATTTGAAAAAATTCGCAACAAGCTGTTGGCTGTTGGAGATTGCAAATGCGAGAGTTTGTGGAAGCCATTGGCAATCAGTTTTGAATTGATCAGTTGGTCATGAGAAACCTTTCCAGAAGAGGGCTAACACGTTTGGTTACAATCGACCATAAATGCAATCGAGTAACAACTTCGCAGGAATATTTGGTGTTGTTCAAACGTAATATGGATGAGTTTTTGCACCGTTTCGTTATCGTGGATAAAACGTGGATCCATCACAATACACCAGAGACCAAACAGCAGCCTCAACAGTGGATTTCTTGGGGGGTGAATCGATACTAAAGAAGGCCAAGGTGTGTTTATGTGCCAAGTAAGTCATGGCAGTTTCTGTAGCCAAATTCCATGCAAACTGCTCCATCATTTGCTTCATTCTCCGAGTGCATACATTTGCAATTTCCAAAGCGAAACTCCATGAATTGGGCTACGAATTGCTTCCTCATCGTCCCTATTTTCTAGATTTAGCCCCTGCAGAAATTACTTAGTGGAAAGAAATTTGACTCCGGCGATGAAATCATTTCACAAACAAAAAATATTCATTTTGGTGGCCTCGAAAAATCTTATTTTTTTGGAAGGGATAAACTAATTTAGAGAAACGTTGGACAAAGTGTATGGAGCTCAGAGGAGACTATATTGAAAAATAAAATGAAAAAAGTCACGGACTTATTAAGCTGCCCTTAATAGATAATGGAAATGGGGGTGTTGAAACCATTAGTCGCAAATTAGTTTTTTTTTGTATTAATAAAAAATTTAATAAAAATACTGTTTTAGTGTAAATTGAAAGAAAAGAAAGTGTTTTTGTTTTAAGTGTATGAAGATTTTTCTTTAGTTTAACTTCCTGAGAAGTACAAAAAAAATGCCCTCACGACGGATGCTTTGGAAGCAATGAAAATGTCATTTCTTAAGAACAGCTTTCATTTTATTTTTCAATAACTATGAAAAGTGTTTTCAAACAGTTCCACAATTATGAAAATATTAATAAATATTTTTTTATTAAATGGAAAGAGCAACTTGCCCCTGACAAGAAACATTATTTAGAGCAAAAAATAAAAAAATAATATGTTGCCCATAGATTATGGTCACCTCAACTATGTTTTTTCCTTACGCTTGGTCATTCAAAAGCTTTTGCTCTGTTCTGTGCCCTGCCATTAACATTAATAAAACCCTATTCATTTGATGCGCACCTGCATGTTCATGTTCTCATGTATCAGATGTTGTTTTAATATTTATTTATTTGTTATTTAATTATTTTTTTATTTATTTTTTATTCATAAATTACAATCAATTAATTTTTTTTACTTTGTCTCTTTTTCATTTTGCCGAATGCAGGTCAGCAGTAAATTCCTGGACGCATACAGAGTTGGCATAATTTATTGGCCATGTGTACAGACGGTCAATTTTGCATTTGTGCCACCAAAGAATCAAGTAATTTTTACATCATTCTTCAGCATGTGCTGGACAACGTTCTTAGCGTATGTTAAATACTTGGAATTGCCCCACGTCGATTATGATGACCATTTGGATCATCATTTGGACTTACATTTTCATATACATTTTTAAATTTATATGTACGTATGTCGAGAGTGCGACACACGATGGATGCATGCGCCAGCATTAGAGTCGAACTAAACAAGATGAATTTCAAGTGCTGCAAAGGGATTACGAATTAAGAATTTAACATTGCAAATTTGCTTTAGTGTCAATTAGAATAATAATTATTAAAATAAAGCATTCGATATTATTAAAATAAATAAGTAATAAAAATTTATTAAATCAATAAAACAAAGAAACAAAATGTATTTAATATTATTTCTTAGAAATTATGATGCTCCTGCCTCCTTATTGGGTTTCAATACAGGCCTTAATATGGGACTTGATTTGACTTTTCCGCCATTTTACTACAGATCATGGCATTAAGCCCATGAAATAATTCAACCAAATAATGACATCTAGTCTCTCCTGTTAGTGTTTAGAGTTGAACCTCCAGATCATATGCTAGCACACCTTTGACATAAAAAAACTCTCTCAAATAATGTTTATTTTCGGATTGTACATACATATATAATTATGGGTGAGGTTTCACCAGCCATTTTCAAAAATAAAGCAAAAATAATAACAAATTACATTGCCCATTTTAGAGCGTTACTATTGCGGCACCGCCAGCTTATAAAATGCCCAGCAGATTCATATGTTTAATGTTTTTGTACGTTTATTATATCGGCAACCGCTTGATATAATTCGATTATGGATGGAGGATCATAATCTCAGCCTTACTAGGAATTAGCTTTCTTTGCTTAAAAAACAGAAAGACATTACAATTAGAGAAAGACATTACAAATAGAGAAGTAAACATAACGCCCACTTTTCACCAATATAAAAGTGGGAGTGGCAAAATTTTACCCTAAATCGGTTTCATCTTATGAACTCTTCCACTTTGACAAATTTCATGAAATTAACTTGAAATTTATCTGAGTTATTCAATATATTTAAATGATTCTTGCATTCTCGCCTGACTGCCCGCCGTAATAATAAAAACATGCGTTTTATGATAAAGATCGTCATATGAGTTGAACTAGTGGACACACAATATTCAAATTAAGTCTAAAGAAATCTCCATATCCTATTCTAGGAGTCTGTAAAATTTGACGCTTCCATCTCCAAAACCGTCGGAGTTATTCACTAATTTCTCAGCAACATATCGGTCGAAAATATTCATTAATTTTTCTGCTGTTTTTTAATTAATTTTATACTTTCGGATAGTTCACAATCCTAATTTCACCACTCCTACTTTATAGCGATATACGTGGGCGTAACATTAAAGATATATATTTTTTTAATTATGTATATTGTTTTTGTTTTTTACGACTGAAGATGGTCCACTTTAAAGGTTGTATTATGACCTTTACCCAAAAAAAAATTTCATCAAAAAATACGTTATAGTTCCTGAGATATCACATGTAAAACTTTGTATTTAATGGCCAACTTTGTGCGGCAATAACTCGGATGTTTTTGAAGATGGCATAATGAAACTTCGTAGGCCTGTAGGATCGGATATGGAGATTCGATTACACTTTGTTTGAATTCTGTACATGCATTAGCTTGGAAGATATAAAGGCTCTCGGCATTAAGTGCAGTTTTTTCAACATTATGGCGGGTCGCCAGGCGGGCCAAAGGTTGGCCATCACCTAGCCCGAGTTTCAATCTATCATATGGTGCAAGAATCATTTAAACATCTGCACCCGTTCACGAGTTATAGCATTTTGAAGAAAATATTTTCGTAAAATCCACCTGCTACCAGCTTCTGGTGACCTGGTGTTTTACAAAAAAAGCGAATTTGCATTTTCAGATTTTCATTTTTTGGGGTGAAAAAAGTTTTTGCGTTTTGCTTTATAACTCCGATATTTTTTGAGATTTCGAAATGAAATTTGCTGGGCTGATAGAGTTCATAGTGGAGAATAATATGAATATGAATTTTTTGCCACGCCTACTTTTAAATGGTAATAAATTGACACTTTTTGAAATCACATATATGCACAATTCTAATGTGTTTTTTGCAAAGAAAACGATTTTATGTGAAATTTGAAGTTGTGATAATTCATATACAAAAGTTTTCACTCTAAAATACCGAGTATTTTCTGAGATATAAGACGTAGAACTTCATTCAAACTGAATGCTAGTTGTGCATTTGCGGTCTGGTAGCTCTGCAAAAAACAACGCCCGAAAGTCGGCAACGTAAAAAACACTCGATTTTATTCCATACGTTAAGTTTGCAGAACTGCCAGACCAAAAAATTACATCGTGCAACTAATTTGAACGATATACTTTCTACATCTTATATCTCGGCAACCGCTCGGCGCTTTTGTATGAAATTTTCTGTATTTGAATCAGCACAATCTCAGCTTTAATGCAAGATCACTTTTATTGCGCAGAACACAACAGAACTGTGTTTATATGCAACATAAAATAGCGTACTCTTGCAACTAGTAGGAAGTGGGCGTGGCAAAAATATTATTTGAAAATCGTTCCTGACTATGAACTCTATCAGCCCACCAAATTTCATTTCGAAATCTTAGAAAACATCGGAGTTATAAAGAAAAACGCAAAAACTTTTTTCACCCCTCAAAAAAATGAAAATCTGAAAATGCAAATTCGCTTTTTTTTTTTGTAAAACACCAGGTCACCAGAAGCTGGTAGCAGGTGGATTTTACGAAAATATTTCCTTAAAAACGCTATAACTCGTGAACGCCTGCAGGTATTTCAATGATTCTTGCACCATATGATAGATTGAAACTCGGGCTAGGTGATGGCCAACCTTTGGCCCGCCTGGCGGCCCGCCATAATGTTGAAAAAATGCACTTAATGCCATGAGTCGTTATATATTCCAAGCTAATGCATGTACAGAATTCAAACAAAGTGTAATCGAATCTTCATATCCGATCCTACAGACCTTCCAAGTTTCATTTTGCCATCTTCAAAAACATCCGAGTTATTACCGTACAAAGTTGACCATTAAATACAAAGTTTTACATGTGATATCTCAGGAACTATAGCGTATTTTTTGATGAAATTTTTTTTAGGGCAAAGGTCATTATACAAGCTTTAAAGTGGACCATCTTCAATCGCAAAACAACAATAACAACATATTTAAGAAATTTTACTTTTTGTACGGTAATAACTTGGATGTTGAATTCAGTACATGCATCAGCTTGTTTGAATCAGCACAATCTCATTAAGGCTTAAGGTATTAATACCATTTATGATGGGCCATTAGGCGAGTTATCTAAATGAATTTTGGTGATCTGATCTTAAAGGTTCCCGGCATTAACCGTAATTTTTGCCACTATCACTATATATTTATGCATGTATTGGTGTATATACAAGTCATACTAATATATACGTATAAGATATAATAAATTCTCTTAACTTTTTGAAAGTGCAAATTAAGATTATGCTAAAATATCCAGCTGATTCAGAAAATACGAACGCCGTTTAAACGAAAAACGAATTTTCGCTAACAAAAGTCAAGAGTCGCTTAAACCAAACATATATTGTTTACAAATGTACATGATTATATGAATTAAACTTCAGTTAAGAGAATAAGTTTTCATTTACCGCCGAGGATGCACTTTGCCCTGTCAGCTTCTTCTAATGATATTACAGTCAACTCTCGATAATGTGAAACTCGATAATTTGAACCACCTCGTTAATTGGAAATTGTTGGAATGGTATCTTGCTCTTCGAAACGCTATAATCAAAATATTGGCTTTTTCCTCTCTGGTAATGTGAATGTGTTCGTGTTAAAAAATAATAATAAAGAAATGAAAACGTTTGCGTTAGTTTTAACTGCACCGTAAACGTCATAGTAAAATATAAAAAAGACTCTCCTGAATGTAATTCTGGACATAACTGCCAGAGGGTTAAAAAATCAGAAATTTTGATCAGATTCTTTTTTAATTGATTTTTTTTTTCTAACTTAATAATTTGAACTCTCGATTATTTGAAGTCTCTTTCTGTTTCCTGAATTTGAAATTATCGAGAGGCGACTGTATATACATCCAATAAAATTATAGTTTAAAAAATAAATCTGAATTCAGAATTCACTTAAACGAAATGACTTTCACTTATCCGAAATGCCTCTAAAATTAATACATTTAAATTTAATTTCTAATTTTCGCTTATACGATTTCTAGCGATTATATACATATAGATTTTAAGGCTGTGCTCTTTCTTCGTGGAGAGCGATATGTGAGCATAAATGAAAAAATTAAAAATATAACCCGAAAATAGAGACACTTTTCCCGTGACAATTATTTTATGTGGGTTGTGTCTTTGCTAAAAAGAATACGTGGGGTTGATGTAGTAACTTTTCACCTAGAAGCGGATTAAACTGTTGCAAAATATGAAGGGTCAAAAGAGATTTCGCTTGAACAGATTTTGTTTTATTTTTTTATTTTTATAAATAACAATAAGACTGGATCATTTTATGTGCAGAGTAAATAAATAGTTTTATTAACAGAAATCAAATATAAATAAAATGTTAAAAATCTATATATATAAAATTGGATGTGTGTATGTACGTATGTATGTAACGTAATGGCTCTAAAACGGCTGGGCCGATTTTGACGAAATTTTCAGGAAGCCTTCAGAATACTCGGGCGGGTGACACTGTGAAGTCTAATTTTTGATTTTCGGTCTGTGGGCGGAGGGGCGTGGCAAAATACAATAATTCATAAAACGAGAACGGCTTGGCCGATTTCTGTAAAACTTTTTGTCAGTTGTTCGTATTTTCGAGGAGAAGGTTTTTATGGAAGAAAATGTTGGAAAAATCCTCCGGAAAAGTCGGAAAATTGGAAAAATCGAAAATCGAGTTTTTGTATGAAATTTTGTTTAAAATTATTTCTTAATGGCTTTTCAAATTAAAAAATAGAAAGTTTGTCTGAAGGCTTAAAATTGGGGCGAGGCGAAGTTCGCCTGGTCCGCTAGTAAATAATAAAAATAATATCGCTCCTTTGATGACAACATAGCCATGTGTCAGAAAAATAGTCGAACATGGCGAAATGCTATTGAGCCCAGTACTAAAAGAGGTTCCAAAAAAGTCAACAAAATGTTGAGATTAGGATCCGCAAGTAGTAGTGCAAATTTGGACTATGGCCAATGATGTCAACATATATTTTTCATGGCATTCTGTTCTCTTTCTTGAATTCCTATTCACCGATTTAGAAGCTTTTTTTATTAAGTTAAAAAAGAACACTTTATGCTTTTTTTATTAAAGAAAATAATTTTTTTTTTAATAACGAGCTTTAGGTCTTTTTTTAAAAAACAAATTTATATAATTTCAATATTTCGACGCCTCTTTGAGCATTTACTTCAGGAAAAAATTTTATTAAAAAAATAGTTATAATAAACAATTTTATATAAAATTGTTATTGGTTATTTACCACTGCGAATAAATTACACGTCTAGAGGGCGTATTAGTTTGACAGTAATCACGATGTGCGTCTCTTTAGGTGAAATAAATTTAATCACAAAAAAATAATCTCCCGTATTCATCACATTAAGTCGACATAAAAAAATAACAGTTCTATGCTCGTTGAATACAATATTTGAGTATTATTGATGATACGTTGCTATTTTGTGAGCCTTACTGATAGTAATGGCTAGTAAATAATATATAATTGTTGTCGACATCGAACCTACAGTTGCCAAAACATTGGTGTCGACTTCGTGTGACGTCGACAACGATAAGTAGAATAAGGGACAATGTCTTTATGATCACTGAAAGAAATACATTTTTGTTTTTTTGTCAAAAAAAAGTATTTTTAATTCCAAATTTACAGTTTATATTTTCAATAAAAATAGTTTCTATTAGAGTTTCTAAGATGTTGACAAAATGCACTATGGGGATTTTTGGTAGCATGCGACTCTAGAACAAAAAAATTTTTGTATTCTTTACAAATAAAATACTTTTTTAATAAACTAGAATTGGTCATTTACCTCTGGAATTAAACTTCACATCTGGGTGGTCTACAAATTCCTTTATGTGGAGGTAATTTTATCACTTACTGATTTAATTTCTTTTTTTGCAACAATGGGTATAAATTGGGTATAAATTATTATTTATTTAAGCCCCGCCAATGCCAGACAAAAAAACACTAGTTTCTACGTTTTCTTCTGTGTTGTCTCTACATCTCTCGTGTTCAACTAAGAGCATGAATGTCCTTCCTTCTCAGCCGAGTGTGGCCTCTATAATGTAGAGGTGTTGCAAACTGGTGGGGTGATAATCATTATGATTTATGATTTAACCCTTTCGGGACGAAGTTTTACTTCGAAAACTAAAATGTATGTCGTGAAAATTTTTACATATTCTAAGAGATATAGTAAAAAGAATATGTTCTCGATACCCAGAAATGCCAAAATCGTCCTTTTGTCCTGGGACATATAATCCCAATAAGCATTTTCCGTGGGACATAAAATCCCAATATGATTCCCAAAAAGTTTTTTTTGTGGGCAATTCAATAAAAAATATAAAAGATTGGTATATTTCAATGACAATTCACATTTTTTTTGTCTTATTTTTTTATTTATTATTGTGGTAAAGTAATTAGGGATTTAATTTGTGGAACGGTCCAAAACATTTGTAGCACAAAGCTGTGTTGCACCCCGAGCATATCATCTTTGTGCGCTTTTCGATACCAAGTGAAGTACAGCGAACACAGCGACAACGCCTCTCTTGCTCTACTGGCAAATGGTTTCCAACAGTCAGGCTATTAGTCTTTGAACGTTTGGGAGTTCTTCCTCCTTGGCGTCGTGGCATTGCCGCTCGTCTTTTATTTCCTTCGGAAATCATATTTTCAGCAAGAGGGACAAGAAATTCTTTTAACGATAATTTTTGTTTCTTACATTCTGTGTACACAATCCACGAATTTACTACGCTAGCCATTAGCAGTTTGAAGAATACTTTCTTCCACCATTTTTGGGACTTGCGGTTGAAATCGTAAATGGTCGTTTTCTGGTCGGCTAAGTCGACTCCTCCCATAATTTTATTATAGTCTCTGACACTTTCGGGGCACTTGACTTTCTTCTTCGACCCGTCTTTTTGCTTCCTTTCAATATCTACAAGAGATGGCGCATGACAATTAGAAGCAACGAGAACTTCTTTTGAGTCCATCCATCGAGCTGCCAAAATGCCACTAGAATTGGTTTGAAGTTGGCTTTCTCCTCTGTTCAGTTTTCCGATGAATTTAGGTGTATTTTTTCGATTTTGCATATATGTTCCAAGTGCGGGATATCCGATAGTTTCCAATAAATGCATTGAAGTAAAGAAGCGGTCAAAGGCCAGACATACACCTTTCTCACGAATAGAAGAAACCAATTTTGACACTACTTTTTCTCCCAGACTGGCGACCTTGGACTGCGCAGCATTTGCTTCCTTCCCTGTGTAAACATTAAAGTCGTAAGTATATCCCGTCTTTGAGTCACAACGCATCCAAATTTTAATTCCACGTTTTACTGGTTTCATGGGCATGTATTGCTTCATGCTTGACCTGCCCTTGAATTTAACCATACACTCATCAATAGATTGGAACGAACTCTCACTACGAGCAGCTGCATATGTAAATTTTAGACAGCTCACAACTTCAGAGATATAGTAGTCTTTGGAAACGTCTGTGGGCTTTTCGCAGTCATTGAAATACAACTTTGATGCCAATAATAAAAATCGATCTCGCGATATACTGTTTTTTATAACTGAATTACCCATTGATGGATTTTTACTCCAATAGTCCTTTAGAGATGGCAACTTATTATAATGCATAATCAATGAAACGCCCAGAAATACAAGGATTTCATTCGCATCCGTTAAGTTGCGCTTTGACTGCGCACGACGATTTAAAGGAATAAATATTTGTTATTGTTGGGAAAAGTGTAAGTTTTTTTTTCTAAATATAAACTGATTATTGAGGAATACATTCTCCTCAGTAACTCAAAAAATGTGATTTTCGAGATACAACTATGTGGTATCAAAGAAGCGATATATTTATTTTTATATTTTAAAAAGACTATGATTAATAATTACAATATTATTGTTATTTGATGCACGATGTATGTATGTATGTATGTATGTACGTGTATGTAAGTAGTTGAAGATCATAGTTCTAGGTGGGTCGTGTCCTCAAGGCACTTCCCAGTTTTTTTTGTATTTTTTCATACATTGTTGCATCCTAAAAATAATTGAATTAACAATAAGTTTAAAAACCTTAAATCTAAAATTATTTATTAATTAAGTCCAGCCAAGTTTGGACAAATATATGATTTTTCTACATTTTATCCGGAAATTGTTTCATCTCTCTGGTATTCGGTAAAGAGCGAGTCTACCTCTCCATCTCAAGCCACTGCGACCACTATGATTTAGGATGTTGTGGAACTCCGCTTCATACGAATATAAATTAGAACTGAAATTTGAATGTGAAAATTAAGGATATAAAGATTCAGGTTAAAATTGTAGCTGTAATTTATTTATATATTTTTATTACAAATATAAGAGGGATGGGTATGTCCTTGCAGCAAATTATTTATTAGAGAACTTAATTGCTTTTTGTAAACGACTAAAATTTGCATTAAATTGAACTTTAAAAATTGGGGATAATGGGCTTTACTTTTATCAGGAAGCTTAAATATGTGCTTAAATTTAGAAAAAAAGTAAAAACGAGTTACAATACAAACTTTTATATTAAGGATACATGGTTACAATATTTTTAATATAAAGGATATATACTATAAAGGATATACATATACGTATGTCCTTATGCCGACTAAATAAAACTCGTTAGAGATGTCAATTGTAAAATTAAAATAAAATAAAAAAATCTTGAGCACATTTTATTTTTAAAATTAAGGGCACATGGAAGAGGGATATGTCATTTCATCGACTTAACTAAACTGCATTAGAAGGATAGTTACAGCCTTAAAGTACATTGTAGCTAAAATTTTAAATGAAATTAAGCGTAAGGAGTAAAGAGCGTATAGGGGTGTAGGCATGTCCTTACACCAATTAAGAAAACTTGTTGGAGAGATTAACTACATATATAAATTTTCAAAGCTGTTAATCGCTTAATGGTGGTTAGATTTAGTTGCATTTTAATCACAATTATGGATGAAATTTAATATTTTAAATAAGTGACACAGGGGGAATGAGTATGTTTCCGAGCCGATAATAATTGAATTTACTAGGGATCTTTTTTAACCACATGATCTTTTTAAATAAATGCATTCTGATCGTAATTACGACTAAGGTTAAAGTTTTGAAATAAAGGATATGTGAAAGTTGGGCGTGGCCTTTAATCGATTGAAATGAAATATGCCATAGTCCTTAACTGCACAGTAGCGTGGTTCCGCTGTAAAATTTTTTGCTGAAAATAAATATTCAACATAAAAAACTCTTCTCTCGGGAGCAAAAAATATTATACTTTTAAGGCACATTATTACAACTTGTCTTTAAGTGTAATTTGATTATTAGAACATGTCTAGAAAAAAATAAAAATAGTGCTTTTTTTGCATATAGAAATAAAGTTAATTTTATTTCATGTCGCAAGTACTTTTAAATTCTTTTCATTTATTTATTTCTCTGTAAAAAATTTTAAAATTTTAATTGAAAATTTTTTAATGTCGACGCTTTTTATCGTTTGTTGTAAACCACTATTCCCCTTGTCTATATTGACAGTTATCAGTTGATGTCATTACATTTCTTTTGTATTTTGTAAATAAAATTGACGTCTATATTTCCTTGAATTGAGTCTGGTTTTGTCGTCGATCGGACCAGTTTTTCTAGTTCAAAATTTTAGGCATCAAAAAACCTTGAAAGTCTGTTGCTCCATTAGTTATTTCTTGAACAACATTATCCAATATTTATAATGTTGCTTAAAAAACTGAAGATTATTAAATTTTGGTACACCCTGTCAGCAGATGTCCCAATAAATTAAATTAAAGACTTCCTGCAAAATTTTTAATAATTCATACGTCTTCTTGTCAAAAGTTCGTACATATAAAACCAATAACAAACGTTTATTTTAAATGCCTGTGATCTTTCCAATTGCATTGATAGTTTTAATTGTTGCATTTCATTTTTAATAAGAGTGTGATAGTGAGTTGCTACATGAAAGTTTCTATTAATAACGAATGACGCCGATACAAACGTATAAATAATTGTAATGACTTCATTTTGTATACAAAACATGGCAATTATTTACACGATCCCGATATATTCCACAAATGGCCCACACAAACTTAAAGTGCAATTAATATTGATGTTTTCATTTCTGAAAAAGTGTAACATTTTGCTGATCCATTTATAGCTGAAAGAAATATTTATCGTTTAATATATAAAATTTAACTCCCTTTTATTCTCTAACGATTTTACGAGCTTCTCTAAGAAATTATTGCTTATTAAAGCACACTGAAGTTCCATTTTTTTTTGCTTTGAGAGGGTAAAAAATGTGACACTTTTTTAGAAAAGAAAATGAATTAAAATAATATTACAATAATAATAAAAAAACAGTAGCCCAATTCACAATCTTAAGCAAATGGTCTTGCATCATAGCATTTGCAATATGGTATAGCATATTTTTACTCTATTTTGACAAAATACATAAATTTGCACATGCTACACCTTTATTTATATCTCCTGTACTTTTGCAACACTTGGTTGCACACTGACAGGTGGTAATAACAAAATAAAAACATGTAATGGAAAATAATGATATTAAAAGGATACTTAAAAGGACTAATTACATAGCCAATGGATCCAGGACAATTATCTTCAAAAAGCACAAGCATTTTGGCAAATGCGTCAATTCTGAGAGAGATTTTTGAAAAGTGCCGATACATGCGCAAAGAGTAACTGTTTGGTGCGGTTTATGGGCTGGCGGCGTCATTGGGCCGTACTTCTTCGAAAATGAGGTCTGATACGCAGTTACCGTGAATGATGAGATGATAGCGGGCTTGTTGAGGCCAGAAATTGAGGATATAGACCTGGACGATATGTGGTTCCAACAGGATGGTGCGTGCCAATTGCCACACGGCAACGAAACAATGGCTCTTTTGTACGAGAAATTCAATGGACGTGTTCAAGGGAGTAGCCACGATATGAAATAGGGTGGTGCCACGAAAATTATGATTTTTTATGATTATGATTTTTTATGATTATGATTTTTTATGATTATTACAATTTCGATCTATTTGAGGAATAATCTGCGTGGATCTTCTGAAAATTTTGCTAGAATTTTTTCGAAAAATTCGTCCTTCTTCTCGGTTACCAATCTTCGGTGGCGACTTAGCATACATAGTCCTGCAATATACAATATACTTATTTTTTAATAATAAGTAAAATTGGATATTATTTTACCGTTTAAACGAGTTTCAGTCATTGTGGAGCGCAACCATGTTTTTACTCGCCTTAAAGTTCTAAATGACCGCCTTCCTTATATTTGGATAAAATAATCCAGCGTCTTTCAAAAAACTCGCCAACCCTAAGTCGGCTAATTCTCCTTCCAAAATAATCCAACTTATAAAAATGCTCAAACGTTTTTGTGGCATCTTTAAGCTCTTCCAGCTTCAAAGAAGGCATGTTTGACGGGTGCAAACAATGAATTGCAAACGCTGGTCTATTCTCTTCATTAAATCTTCTGTCCAGTGATGAAATTAAAGAATCTATATAAGGAATGTATATAGATCGCTTCCAGTATTCAGCAGGTGATGAAAATGGGGGATTTGAACGGTGCGTTTGACGAGAGACTATCCTAGGAACAGACATCTCTATTCCTAAATTGGCTGAGTTTTCTTGAATAGAAAAAAGCAATCCGTCCACAATACCCTGTGCATTTTTTAATAATTTTATATTGTATGCATGTAAAAAAAAATAATTATAGAATTGTGCCACGGCCCTCTAGGGCCATACCTAGCTACGCCCATGAACGTGTTATTTCACGTCGCGGCGATGTTAATTGCTCGCCACGATCGTGTGATTTGACACCGTTGGACTTCTTCCTTTGGGGATATTTAAAATAAAAAGAGTACGTGCATTGAGCATTATGGTTGGACCACCCTTTAGTATAAATATACAGGAATTGCTCATTTAAAGATATTCGATTAGATTATCTCCTTTGAAAAACTCTAGTCAAAGACTATAGATTTGTACGTCAATAGTCTTTTCTCTAGGCGTTTATATCTTCGACAGAAAGTGGTGGTACATTCCTGTCATGAGGTACGTTGCATTTAGCTGGGTGATGGCAAATAAACTAATAAATTAACCATAAACGTGGAATTGCACATACAACGATCTAAATAAAATTATATGGATTGTTACAAAAGAAAAAATTATAAATAATAATAGAAACAATAACAATAAAAAATTTAACAATTATTATTACAGTCGGTATTTGCACTTCCAGTCACACTCTCGTATAAAATCGCAATCAATTTGAAATTCATTCATTAGATTTTTCTGTTTGTTTATTCAGTTATTTTTTCTTCTATTATTATTATAATTTTCTTTTTGTTGTAGTTTCGATTGTAACGAGTATTAAATAGATAAATAAATGAAACATACAAGCAAAAACAACACAGTTGGCCTTCTGCTAATCGGTGGGGCTCCAATGCTCGAAATGCACCAGAGTTTGTACGGCCGTTGTTTGATTGTTTGTCTGTCAGTCTGTATGATTGAAACTAATAGCATGGCTAAATAAAATTGATATGAATGGTTGCGTGTGAGTGTGAATACGAGTATAATTCTTGTATGGGTATGGGTATGGGTAGTTAAAATGTTGTTGCCATTACCGGTTTAACTGACTGCCTCTCTATTACTTAATCATACGATTTGACTAAATAAAATAAAATTACAATGGAGCGTATGGCAGTAGCAATTGACAATATGAACAGTGGGGTGGATGGAATATAGCCTGGGGGAAATTTGTGGTAGTTTCCTTCAACATACGAGGTGTGTTGAAAAAGTGCGGAGACTTTTTTTTATAAAAAAGAATGTTTAAATATTCAGGATGCCCTCTTTTTTGTTATTATCTTGAACTTTTACGGTGAAGCAGTCTTTATCTCCCAAATTATTACGAATATCGCTCCTGCGATAAGTCTCATAAATTTTGTGAACAAATTAACGTCAATTCCTGCATTTCGGCCTAAGTCCATGATGCACCTAGGGTCAACCACCACCTCCGTAGTGTAGTTGGAAATTTTCATACATGGCGGCTGCGGTTCAAGCAGAAGTCCCTTGCTAAGAAGCTGGAGCTTTCTGACCACCACCGCTTGTAGGTAGCGGCTCAAAGTCAAAGTGTTGGTAGCAGGAGAGCTCAGAAGCTATACACTAGCACTGTAACCGTGTTTCGGGCTTAAACTACAGCTGCCAAGTGATCGTCAAAAAAGCCTCAACATTAATTAGTCTAGCAAAAGTCCTAGGCGACTAATGGGGCACCAGAATGCCTATGGTTAGCCATAACTTGAAAACACCCAATTTAATTTTAGCTTTCAGCTTTAAATTCTCATATGCACACCCATCACTCTGCCCTTTCATAGATTAGGTAGTATGTGGCATTAAAAGTCATGGTCCGGAAGTTCGAACAACCCATATGCCCAAGAAGGCTCAACATCAAGCTGATGAGTGAGTAAGTGGTGCATTGTCGTGATGCAAAAGAATTACTTTTAAAAAATTCCGGATATTTTTCATGTTGCTTTTTGCAAGCGGAGTATAACTTCAAAATAACACTCCGTGTGACGATTTCCCAATACCATTTTCTTCACTTTTTCAATATTTTCAGAAGGCGTACTGATGCGTACGTGTACAGAGCGACGTTCATCAACGAAATATGTTGAGCTTTGTGGGTAGAGTTTATTCCTCTTTCCACTTTTCAGATGTTTGCAAATGGAGCACTTCTACAACAAAAAAAATTATATTATATATTCTTTTAGACAGCAGATAAAATGCCCCAGCAACTCCCACCTTTACGAATTTAACAAACAAAAGACGCTATAGAGTTGATATTAGAAACACATGTTCAGGACGAAAGTATGTATCATTAATTCAAAAAGATCACTTGACTTTTAGAAAATTAGATGGATGAAATTGTATAAAAAAATAGTTAAGAGACTGGAACTATACTAAAGGCGACCTTTTTTTTCTTAAAAATTATAATATTTTACTCCTTTAAAGGGAAAAAAGGAAATTGAATACATTTTTTTTTAATATTTTACCCCACTTGCATGTTTGTGTTCTATATAAAAAAGAGGTAGTGCAAAAAAGGTGTTCTTTAGTAATTTTTATCGCACGTTAAACATATAAATATGTAACATTTCTTGCACTCAACTGTATTTTAAAGTTAGACTCTCATCCTTTTTCAACTTTCTTAATTATTTTATTAATAGAAATACTTGTAGGAATTTTGTTTTATTTTCACAAAACAAAATAAATATTAGCTTTAATTAAAAAGTCTTGTGGGAGTGCAAATGCACAATATCATAGCTTTCATTTTGCAATCCCTTGCATTTAAGCAAGGCTTCACTTTGCAACGGATGTTGCATTTTCTGCTGGCGATATCAACTTTTGAATTCGAAACGTATTTAAATCGAGAAAATGGGCAATTTTTCTGAAAAATACTATATATTTATAATTTTTTTCTTTTATAAACTTTAATTTTATTTTACTGAAAACATAATTTACCATATCGAGAGTTATTAATTATTTTATGTATTTATTTATTTATTATTTTCTTTCTTTTTGTTGATAAATATAACAGTCAGCGATAATAAAAAATATATTAAAATAGTTGACACAATTAATAAATAACAAATATTTGTGTGAAAAAGCAATTTAAGTAACTTCTACTTAATTTTGTATATTAAATACAAAAACTTATCGCAATATCACATGTCAGCAAAGGTAATAGTTTTCTCGATATCAAGAATTTTCAATTTAAAAAAAATTTATGTGCTAAAAAATCTCTCAACTTCTGCAATTCATTATGAAAGCAGCAAAGCCTTAATAATAATATTGGCTAATAATGACCAATATAATTTTTATTTCGCTTTGTTTTTTAAGCTTGAAAACTTTATGTCTTGTTGTGGATCTAGAGCAATTGGTCTGTTCGTTTATGCATCAATGCGCTGCATCAGTTCTTAATTAAACCAATGAAGCAGATGGTGTGCAAAAAATTTGCTACATATGGAACATATGCCACAGTCATATTATCAAACACCATCGTATAGTGGAGAAAGTTTACTTTTCCGTTGCAGCGCAGTGATGCATTTACGAACAGCCCGATTTTTTTTTACAAATTTAACCAATTCTTAATATTTCTTATTTTTCTATTTTGTTTCGTTTTCATTTGCTTTATTATATATGGTCGATATCATATAAATATATTGAAGAGATCTTAGCCACTGAAGGTAATGGATCTCAATTTGAAGATTTTTCAAGTCGAAAATCTTGAATATCATTAAAAACCATTGAGTTTACAACTCTGTTTGCAGCACCGACAATCATATCAGCTGTTATCTATTCGAAGTGAAATATTGTTGACAAATTTCACAATTATTGACGAAATTTCGCAATTGCAAAGAAATGTATTTTAAAACACGTCAAACGCCGAATTCCTCTATTACTACATATATAATTCAAGCAACTATTTTTGTTCTATTGTGAACTTTAAAAAATTATCATTTTGCGGCGGTAAAACATGACCCCTATTTTCTCGGGCATATATTTAAATAAAAATAAAAACTCTGTCTTTTAATTTTTGTTACTTTTTTAAAAACCTTTTTCGAATACCTTTTTTTCGCATGCCAAACCACTGTACGTACATATGTATGTATGCCCTTGCGTGTGTGTAAACATTTATTAGCTGCTGGCTGGAAAGTGTATGTTTGTCTCTGAGTTCGTGTACTCGCATGCAGGCAAGTGTTTGCATATTTGCTGCCTGTGTGCCTGCCTGCATGAGAACGTAAATGAGTTTGTTAAGCTGTTGGCGTCAATTTTGCTAATTTAATTATGATGCCCCACAGCCAATACGCATTGAAGCCGACAGGCTGGCATAACAGTTCAGGCTAAATACAATAAAACCAATGTAAAGCAGAGCAAATTGTATACAACACATTCATGAAATACTAAATAGTCTATAATTTTTCGTTATTGTTGTACATACAAACAGATTTATTGCAACATTTACAGATTAAAGTTACGAATGTGTACAAGTAGACAAACGTGCACACAATTTACACATATCCAAACATAGAAACATATGAACATACATACTGCTCATCTAATGCGAAATTGGTGTATCTCAAAAAGTAACGAACTTGGTAAAAAGGGTTCTAAAGTTTTCATTGAAATTTTAGCCACCACATGGAAATTTTTGCTACAACTTCGGTTCAGCTTCAGATGCGTATAATTCTAATTTTTCTTAAACATGTTAAGGGGATATTGAGTAACACTTTTTTCCAGGACAATTTCAACTTTTCTCGTGATATGAGACATGACTCTGTAATATTTAAGAATGGCTTAATATAAAGGCCAAAGTTGTTTGAGGTCCTATGCTCCTTATAGGAGGCAAAGCATATGATATTTTTCCTACAAGCAAAGGCCATGTTGTGGAATAGTTTTTCATCAGTAATGGGAAGTTTTAGATTTCCTACATACGTCGTTGTTGCATTAAAAGAGCGATATGTACTTATGTATGTATGTATTTATGTATACATATGTATGTATATGGTTTAAATTTTTGTTGTTTCAGCTTTTATTGTTCTGTTGATTTTCATGTTATTGCAATTATTTGCTGTTATCTTGTAGTTTATTTATTTAGTTTTTCGTTGTTATTTATTTATTACCTCCATGAACATTCATATACGAGTACTTTAGCTGTTGTTGCTGTTGCCGCTTGGTGCCAGTTGAAAGAGACCATTAATTGAAACTGATAAATGAGTTGTGATAATTTTTTTGTGCCTTGTACATTTGTTTTTTTGGTACCTTCAAATTTAACAACCATAATACATGAGCTATTGCAAGATATATTTTTTTATTTTTAAATTCTTATTTTTTTTTTAATTACATTAGGGGCACTCGATGTTAGGTGCAAATGGTTTTGCGAAAGTGCAAGTGCCAAATATGTATAGTAACCGTTTTTAAATCCAACAATCGCGATAGAAGCATCATAATTTTACTTATCAGAATACCTTGCCATCGTTTCATATACATTCTTACGTCGAACATCATAGATGGGAGTAGTGATTTAAATGGAAAAAATATTTTGTAATAATTTTTTACCAGCTCAGTGATAAAAATTTATTGCAAAATGTGCATTGCGGTCAATTAGTGCAAAATTTTACGAAAATCTAAACAAACATAAATATACTCTCACTAAGTTTTCTAAAATTAGTGGCAATGAAATTATATTCGAATAATAAAATTCTTTTCTAAATGTATGTATATTTATTCTGTTTTTCCCCCCATTTTACTATTTCCAGTAAATTATTCGAGCTCTATTTTATAATAAAATTAATAAAAATGTTTAGTTATCAAAATACATATTTCGCTTAATGGGATCCTTTGAAATTATTTTAGCCATTAAAAATTTTTTTATAATGAAAAGTAAAAATTTCAATAATGGTTTAATTGATTTTACAATATTATTAACTTATTTAATATCCTATTCTATCCTTATAAATCGAGCATCTATACATATCTACATTTAAAATTACTTATTTGTCCTATTGAAAGTTAATAATATATAACATTTCCAACACAAAAAGTTTTTTGTAGTTTATATATGTATGTATTCGAATGTCATGTATTTCCAAAATCTGTTGTATGATTCAAGTCCACACAATGTGATCTGATCTATGACCATCTAATCTAGTCTTCCGTTTGTTTCTAAAACAATTGTTTGATTGTTGGAATAATTTATTAAAATATCCCGGAAGAAGCTACCATTTCAGCTAGCGGAATATTGGAGTAAATATTGCAATTGAATTTGTTATAAATTATTGGACCTTGGTCCCAAATAATTTTTTTTAATAATACTATATTTAAGTAATAGGCCCTTCAACACTATTACGAAAGGAATTAGATGTTCGTAGAAGAAAAAATTAGTGATTAATATTATTGATGTATGATTTTTTTGTTAATTTCAATTCATTTTTTCAATCTGCCTCTTCTAGGGATATTGACAATAATTTTCCAAAGTCAGTAGGGTGGGAGTTCTGATCTGCAGAGCCTTGCAAGGGCGTAGCCAGGATATGAAATAGGGTGGTGCCACAAAAATTATGATTTTTATAATTATGATTTTTTATGATTATTACAATTTCGATCTATTTGAGGAGTAATCTGCGTGGATCTTCTAAAAATTTTGCTAGAATTTTTTGAAAAAATTCGTCCTTCTTCTCGGTTACCAATCTTCGGTGGACGCTTAGCATACATAGTCCTGCAATATACAATATGCTTATTTTTTTGATAATAAGCAAAATTGCATACCATGTTTTTACTCGCCTTAAAGTGCTAAATGACCGCTCAACAGTTGCAGTAGTGCACGGCTGTGACAATGAAATTAATAACGCCTTCCTTATATTTGGATAAAATAATCCAGCGTCTTTCAAAATACTCGCCAGCTCTAAGTCGGCTATTTCGTCTTTACCCATTTTTTTTGTTGCCAAGAATTATACCAAAGCTCAATTTCTCCTTCCAAATCATCCAACTTATAAAAATGCTCAAACGTTTTTGTGGCATCTTTAAGCTAATAAAGAAAGCATGCTTGACGGGTGCAAACAATGAATTGCAAACGCTGGCCTATTCTCTTCATTAAATCTTCTGTCCAGTGCTGAAATTAAAGAATCTATATAAGGAATGTATATAGATCGCTTCCAGTATTCAGCAGGTGATGAAAATGGGGATTTGAACGGTGCGTTTGACGAGAAACTATCCTTGGAACAGACATCTCCCTTCCTAAATTGGCTGTGTTTTCTTGAATAGAAAAAAGTAATCCGTCCACAATACCCTGTGAATTTTTTAATAATTTTATATTGTATGCATGTAAAAAAAATTGTTATAGAATTAGGTGGGTGCTACGGGCCTCTAGGCCCATACCTAGCTACGCCCATGGAGCCTTGTAAGAGTTGGAATTCCAGTAAGAGATCGCTCGACTGTGTTCGGATGATGTTGCAATTTCAACAAGTATCTCTCTCGAGCTTTCCTAAATTCGTTATTTTTTGTCATTGGTGAAAGGTGATTTTTTAAGAGCTTTCGGATCTTATTTAAAAAAAAAACATAAAATTTAGAGAAATATATGAAATCTTTATTTGAGTCGATAGAACGACCTATATATTTCAATGTTTATAGACGATTTCAAGTAAATATTGACCGCGGGTACGCCTCAAGTGGTTCATAAGCTGGATTCAATTTTGGTATACTCCAACTAACATATCGGCCGGTATCTCACGAATAAGTTCTTCAATATAGGGTTCCAGTGCGCCAACCTGACATGAGCCTTAACATATCTAAACAAAAAATAGTCTAAAGACATTAAATCACACCATGCAGGTGGCCAATTGACCGACTCCAAAAGTGAAATAAACTGGTCATCGAACTCACCTCTCAATTGGGCTATTATTTCGTGTGCTGTGTGGCATATGGCACCGTCTTATTCCATATTACAACTCTTCTACTTTGGGTAAAAGTAAGTTTGTAATCATCGCACGGTACCGCTTGGCATTCACAGTAACGTTCCTGCCTTCATCGTCTTTGAAAAAGTACGGTCCAATGATGCCACTAGCCCATAATCCACACCAAACAATGCGTTTTTCGGGATGCATTTGCAGTTATTGCAATGCAATTGTGTTTGTTGACGTATCTATGAGCTTCGCCGCTGAAGAAAATTTCAATAGAAACACATTTCCAGATCCTTGTGGATACAAAATCAATTGCCCTTATTATGATTGTCAACGTCACACCACGTCGGCAATATATTGAATTGGCAACTGTGGGATCGTTATCGAAAACTATTAAATATTATTGATAGGATATTACTACTACTATGGCTTATAAAATTACAATTGGCCATCAATATTAATTAATTATTGCCTACAACGAGTTCAGAAGTGCTGTCTTTTTTTACTGTCGTCTTGATGTGACGTCGACGCGACAATCATAATAAGAGGGAATAGTATGTTCAACTATAAATCAATGTGATGTGGCCACAGTCTAGATATGGCCAGACAAAAACAAAAATTAAACCAATTTAAACTGAGAAAAATCAGACTACATATAAAAGTGTTTTGTGTGGACACGTGGGTTAATCCAGCTAAAAATATATAGAGCTTAAGCATATCATGTGTCTACAAGCAACACCATTAAATATGAACTAAAAAAACAACGTTTGATCACAAAATCCCATCCTAAACACTAACGTTGGTAATAATAACAACAATAATATTTCAATCATGGAATTATACAAACAAACAATCACTACAAGGATACACATGACAGGACAAACGAATTTTGAGAAATCTATTTATTTATTTATATTTTTCTTTTGCATCCACCCCGATAATAAACAGTTGAGCGACGTTTGGGCGTTTGAACAAGAATTATATAATACAGTAGCATTGGGTTTGAATGCCACAAATCAATATTTTATATTTTGCATAATTTTTATAAATTATAAACAACAAAAATTAATAAATCTTTCGATAAACATTCGTGTAGGAGTGTTGCATTCACTCAGGCATGTTTCATGCACAATATTCCAATAGACTTTGCGATTATAATTATTTACAGCTTAAAAATGAAAGAGGGCTGGTTGTAGAGTATGCCAAAATCGGAACCGAGGCCCGGTTAATCGGGTTTTTTGCTTATCTGAAAATAAACCGGTTTCGATTAATATGTAATTTTTAATAATTTTTAAGTTGTTGATGAAATCGGTGGATTTATGTTGAAACGGTTATTTTTTAATGTTTTATTCCAGACACTTTCGTTTTTAAAATTTTTTTCTTTGGGATATTTTTGTCTGCATGCAAAATATATTCGTGGAGGTAAACACTTTTTTATTTATGCTGACTCGTCTTCTTGTCATATTCCGTATAAAAAAATAAACAGGATTTTTTATTTTTGGATTTGTTTGACAGTAAAACTATGCCTTTTGTTTGATTCAAAAGTCGTGAAGGCATTTCAAAAGATTTAGATGATTCAGGTTCATGCGTTGAAGATTCTATTAAATTGGTTTCGGATTTACAATCAATAGCACACAAAAACGCAAAAACTATAGAATCTAATTCCTCACTATGTGACGACTTCAGATAAAGGGTGTCTCAGTAAGAATTTCCAACTGTCACATGCATATGTTTATTCGGATTATTAAAAGTGCGGCGCTTTACGAAAGAACAACGCATTATAATCATGTAAACTTATTATAATAAATGGGAAAGCTTTGCTGAGACCGCTCGCGAACTTCGAAGAATTTTCAGTGATCAAAAAAATTTGAAGAAACTGGTTCGGTTATGAACAGTAAGACTCCTGTGAGTCAACGTATCGGTAGGTCTTTGGAAAATATTGCTGCTGTAAACGAGAGTGTCATCAAATATCCGAAAACATTAATTCGACATCGTTCGCAATAACTAAAAATTTCACTACCAACACTACCCAGCGAATTTCGACCATTCATGCGTATAAAATTAAGCTTATTGAAGAGCTTCAGCCAGCAGACCATGGAAAGCGACGGCGATTTCTCCAATGGGCAATGGAGCAAAGTGAATTCAATGTCAATTTTTTAAAAAAGTCAACTTCTCCCATGAAGCGCATTTTCCTCTGAATGGCTTCGTGAATACACAAAGTTGTCGAAGGCTCAGAAAATCCTTACGCAGTCAATGAAAAACAAATGCACCCACAAAGAGCAACTGTCTGATGCGGATTTTGGTTAGGCCGCGTGATTGGACCTTACTTTTTAGAAGATGAGGCCGAAATAACAGAAAGTGTGAACGACATTCGTTACGTGAACATGATAACGAAGTTCTTGTGGCCTCAACTGGACAGACATCATGGATATGAACCATATCTGGTTTCAGCAAGACGGCGCCACTTTCCACACCGCACATAAAACAATCGGTTTATTGCAGCAACGATTTCCAAAGCAAATTATGTCAAGAAATTCTGATATCAACTGGGATTTAATGCCGCGCGATTTTTTTCTCTGGGGTTTTGTGAAATTTTGGGTTTATGCGAATAAACCAGAAACAATTCCTGAGCTCAAATCGAAAATCCAATGCGTTATCGGTGAAATGCAGCCACATCTTTTTGAAAAAGTCATGAAAAAAGCAATGGCCTGTCATCAGAGCCATGGAGGCCATTTGAGGGATTTTTTATTCCATACTTAATCGAAACATATCTCCAAAAATACGTGTTTTCATTTTGCATTCTTACTGAGACACCCTTTACTTGAATAAATGCAAAAAAGGAGAGACAAGGTAGAAAATTTATACGATTGCCTTGCGACAATTTGTCCAACCTCAACTTTAGGCGAGTGCGTATTTTCTACCCGAAGTTTCATTAAAAACATGTTCAAAAATCGTTTGATGTGACATCATCATTGTTTTCAAAATATTATTAAAAAAAGAGCTGATTGGGTATTTTATCAAATCCATTAATTTTAAATTTACTTGCCGTATTTGTTTTAAAAAAATTATTTAAAAAATATTGAAGAATTTCCTTTAAAATACATTTTAAATCCAAAGTACGAGTGGGTTTCATGAATAAGGCAGTTAAATTAAAATTAAGCGTGTGAGTGCTTTATTTAAAAAGCTTTTATATTAAAAATGCCATAACTGTCAAACTGCAAAATTGATTTTTCTCTAAATTTGTAAGGCCACTGCTAACGATTCAAAATTTTCAAGATTTTATTTTAGTGATCGCAAATTATCGTTTGCAATGAAAAAGCAAACATGCACATGTTGCTTTTGAGAATTAATTAATTTAAAAGGAATATCGACACTTTTTATAAAACTTCGTTTTAGCTTCATATATGATTCCATTTTTTTTTTAATATGAAGATTTTGAGGAATATATTTTCCTCAATAACTCAACACTTTTCAATTTGAGAGATATGACTATGTTGCACTAAAGGAACGATATGTATTATATGTATGGCATACTGATGAAATTAGAAGTGAAAAAATTTAAAAAAATATATATGTATATAATTTTATATTCGTATCTGGTAGCAAGTTAAAAGCCTTTATTTTAAATAATAAGTTCCTGCATAAAAAGTACGCCCACTTGTATGACAACTGCAAATATCAAATGCAAAATTTATTTATTTAAACTGACGAGAATAATAAACAAGCAGCAAACACCCTCTCCCCAATTACCTGTAATGACCACTCCTTTTCAGAAGAGACAACAAGGGACCCACAACGTCATAACAAACCCCAGGCAACCCCTTTTATTTTTGAATAAACATTAAAATTCGCATTAATCACTCATTCACACGGAGGGCATACAAAACAAACATTTCACATATGGGCAGACGGACGGACTAATGAGTACACAGTGCCTAGTGCGTCTCTTGCTAACGTTTCATAGTTTATTTGTATGCCGCATGCAGTAACTAGTACAACAACAGGCCGCATGCATATTTATTTGAAAATAAACATATACTTTTGTTAGTGTCGTGTTGTTCATGCAACTTCCAACAATAGCACAGAAGCAAAAAAAGAAAAATGTAAAAATAATAAATTCCAATTAAAATTCAACACAAGATGACAACTAAAAATTTAAATTACGATCACAATTGTGAACAATTACTCGTACATTTGTACGTTTGTCTGACTACGTTTTACGAGAACTTATTTTTATTTTTCATTTTCCACGACAGGGGACAAAGTTGTTTAGTTTAGAAAATTACAGCAACAACAACAAAAATTAATCCTGAAATAATAACAGCCATAAAAACATTGTTGCAAGAAAAAATCATATCAAGGCACATCCCTTTTCCTTAAATGATTATGACGGCCATACACGGTCCCCTTATAAGTCTTACGTTGTTATTGAAATGAAAAATAAAAATTAATAAGGCCACCAAAAATCATTATTCTCATCAGACTTGGGCAACATGTTGTTATTTGTCTGTCTGATCGCATGGAAAACAGGGAGGAAATGACATCGCAATCAAAGCGAATTATCAAGAAATGTGTGAAAAAAAATTAAACCGTTGAAACAAAACGAGGCGAAAGAAATGCACACGAAAGTTTTGTAATCCGAAAAAATAAATAAATATGAAATGCGATAACAGAAATAAACACATGAAAATTTATTTGAATTGCAGAATTTTTCACCAAGAACCATATTTAATTAATTATCAACTAAAATCGGTATCGTGCAGGAATTATTTACAACCGACAGATTATTTACAAGCCATCAAAATAATCAAATTTTTGTCATTTATTAGAAATAATTTTTATTAGAAATAATGGGCCATAGTCATGGTCTTTTACAAAATTCAGTTTGTTTTAGAAATATTTTTCAATTACTCGTAAAAATAAGTTGTTATTTATTTTGTCACTATAGTAAAAAATTAACCACGTTCGAACAGCTGACTGCTCATGTTGCAAACAATTTAATAATATAAAAAGTTAGAAGCTGCCGAGAGAAAAGCTTTCAGAAAAAGCGATTTCGATTTCTCTTAATGTAGACATTTTTAATTTCCTGGTCCGGGATAAAATTTTTGTTTGGTTACTTTGACTTTTCACAAAATTCACATGATTTTTTATTTCAGTGAGAAACAGCTGATAGTTTGAAATCAGCTGATAGTTAAAAACAACTTCATTCACTATGTTTTAAGTTTAACAGAGACTTACACTTAATGTATGCTTTATCTGGTCCATAAGGAATGGGGAGAATACTTTTAATTAAAGTGAAGTTAAGAACTTTTAAAGTTTGCTTTTCTGATGGCTTTATATAAATAATAATTTGAATTCCAGATTTGAATACTTATTGTTAGTTCAATTAAATTGAAGATTCAATAAATAAAAATAGTAGCTAAAAAAATAATAATTCTAGCTAAATATAAATCTGTAAAAAATTCAGTTTTCCCTAATATTCTATTATTATATCAAACGTTAAAAATAACTTGAATAATACATGTACACGTTTTAAACCAGTACCAAATAATTCATAATAAATAGAAAATTTTTTCTTAGCCCGGCGTCCGTCATGTTGGGTCTATGTGACCCGGCATATTTTATTAGAGTTAAAATTTGCTTCATTTGTTTTTTATTTATTTATTTTTTTTTTCAATATTATAATAATAACCAGAGAATGATAATGAATGATCGTCTTGCCATCCCTGTCACATGGCACACTATCTCTGTTTACTTAAAGTATACCCATATTTAAATTTTGACTCATTAGAGTTTCAACATGTTTGACAACGAATGATTAATGAGTGACTCCTTGACATTAACTAACAAGAACTTATTATTAAAAGAACTTTTTTATTATTCCCTTACTTAAATATTTAAAACGATACTTGTTATTGAAATTTATTGGAGATATTATCGTTGGAAAATTTGTAGTAAAAAAATGTATATATATTTTTCACTGCAGCCAACCAAATCATCAGTAGACTATAACCTAATGTACTGTAAGGAATATTACTTTTATTAAGTACTTTAAAATAATCGCAATGGAAAAGTAGTTCTGTGTGAGCCACCACATGCCACCATTTAATAGTTCCCCATCGGTCTTTATATACATACATTTTGTTGCAAATATAATAAGCTGTGTGAGATTTCACAATGGGTATTGCAAACTGTGCAAACGATGCAAGTATGTGCAAAAATGCATCGTTTCGTCAACATAAAAAACCTTGAGCACAAATGTGGTTGTGTGTATTTGTTCAGTTGCAAATAAAAGTAAACAAGAGCTTTTGACACATCAACCGTCATCGTTATTTGTAATGAATGTATAATTTAAAAATATTTATGCTTATTGCAGCAAAAAACAAGGAATAAAATATTTAATTTATAAGCAGACATTGGGTGCCCTCGTAGACTAGTATATTAGACTAGTATTCCGAAGGTCAGAGGTTCAATTCCTGCCGAATACTCTGGGTGTTTCTGCAGATAAGCCAAGCAGCTTCGCAGTATGTTAACAAAAAAAAAAACATACCAGGTGAACGTAAAGGTATATACATATATGTATGCACACATATAATAAGATGCCGTTCTGAAGGAGAAATCTTCCTCCAGACCTCCTCCACCCTTACCTTGCTGGTTACTGTTCCCTTGGGGATCTTTCCGACCAGTAATGACCGTATGTACTTTACTAGGTATATGTCTACAGAGTGTGGGGTAAAGGTAGCTTTTTCTGTATATTGTCCAACAGCTCAGCTTAAGCAATTTAGAGGAATGCTTTATTTCGTTATTATTTTGGAAATTAAACGCAATAGACAAACTCAATTTTCAACACTCTGTTTTATTTTTCTCTGGCCCACATCTACGAAGTAAGCAAGCATAAGAAGGAAAGTTCGTAGAAGTAAGCAAGTTATAAGAAGGAAACTCATGGAAAATTGACTGTCAAACGGGTAAGAAATTCATATCACTTGCCTCAATTTGGCTGTGGTTAAAATCCAAACGGATGAGTGTGTCTGCAATATGGTGTTAGTGATCTTTTTGTTGATTCTTCCTTCAGGCCATATATCTATATGCGCTGTTTGCTATTCGAAAGGGTTCCCCTATCGGTGGCGTTTACACGTTTACACGGTGGCGGTTAACACGATTCCATCTGCCCAGTAAGACGTAAAGTATGCGGGAAACCGTTTTTCTAAAAAAACAGATTTTCGAATTACTCGAAGATCAGCTTTTTTAAGAAACCCGATTCCGAACACGGTTTTGGGCAAAAAAACCGGTTAAGCGATTTTTATAAAATATATGCATTTGGGCCTTATTTTTAATAATTTCATTGAAACAATAAGGGAAGCAATTCTTTTTTTATTTAAGTAACCTTTGTTTATGTAGGTGTTGTAATTTTTTTCAAATAGAATTAAATGGAAATCTGGAAAAAAGGTTTATTGAGAGTTTTCTCTTCACACGCTCATATGTAAATAATTAAAGGCAAAATTAAAATAAAAGAGCTTGGTATGTACATACATACATGTAAGTATGTACCCAGTATAAAAAGAAATCCCGAAAAAGTAATGAAAATGCTGAAATTAGGATTCCGAAGTAATGAAAATTCGTATCATTTCCAATGATTTTAACATGAGATTATTATTGCAGGATGTTTTATTTTTTACCTTCAACTAATTTTTTTTTTCTTTTGTTTTTGGCAAAAGAAAATATTTTTATATTAAATTAAGATTTAGGAATAAATTTCACATCTGCGAAAGTTGCATTTTTGTCAGCATCCCCGTTCTCTTTATTTGAAAGAAATTGTATCACTTATTTATTGAAAAAGTTATGTTTTCATAGAGATTTAAAGAACAAATCATTTCCTTCTAAAAACTGCATTTTCTATTAGAGTTTCACTGATTTGTGGAAGTAATTCATATTTATATATTTATTTCAACTTGACTTCATAGGAAGTTGAAAAAATGCACTATTGGATTTTTGGAAGCAATGATGCACGACACATGTATCTCAACAACAAAAACATCGCCAAGTCTTGCTTCAAAAGAATGGTGTTTGTTTTTATTTAGAACTAGCGGACCAGGCGAACTTCGCCTCGCCCCAATTTTAAGCCTTCAGACAAACTTTCTATTTTTTGATTTGAAAAGCCATTAAGGAATAATTTCAAACAAAATTGCATACAAAAACTCGATTTTCGACTTTTCCAATTTTCCGACTTTTCCGAAGGGATTTTCCAAAATTTTCCTCCATAAAAACCTTCTCCTCGAAAATACGAACAACTGACAAAAAGTTTTACAGAAATCGGCCAAGCCGTTCTCATTTTATGAATTATTGGATTTTGCCACGCCCCTCCGCCCACAGATCGAAAATAAAATAATCAGACTTCACAGTGTCACCCGCCCGAGTATTCTGAAGGTTCCCTGAAAATTTCGTCAAAATCGGCCTAGCCGTTTTGGAGCCATTATGTTACATACATACACACATCCTATTTTATATATAGATTTCACATATTTTCCATGTACGCCATGAATAAAAAAATTCAAGAAATACTAATTTGAAGTAAGAATTACGAGTATTTTTGTTTTTCATAAAAAAAAGTTAAAAATTATTTTGCACAAATAACCGGTTAATCGACACACCGAATTATTCGCCTATATAAATTATTCGAGACCGGTTTATTTTCAGAATATAAAAACCGGGTTTTTTGTTCTACTTTTGGCATACTCTAGTAAGAAGTCTGTGTTTGGTCCCCGTGACTATGAAAAGAAATTGTAATCTAGTGCTGATCGCATTGAGGTCATTTTAGGATTAGCCTGTCATTTCAACCTACTTTCAAGCGATTTTGCCCCGTGATAAGCCAAAAACAATTTAGCATTTATAAGCCAGCATTCATGAACTTATTGAGAAATTGCTTCGTCAATCTCCATCGCGAAAAAACGAGAAAATACAAGTCCCACTACGTGCATCATCAGCGGCACTACATGTAACTCACCCTGACAAGTTTTAATCTCTATAGCGGTAGTAGGGACTTATTCATTAATATTGTAACAACAACAACAACAACCATACCAGTAATGACTATGACCTGTTATCCAAATCCATACATACGGGTCATTGTTTAGTACACGAAAATAATAAGAATAACAACAACAACAACAACAAAAACATAAAGACAATCAAGACAATAAAATGTACTTCCATTGAACCGCAATTTCAAGTTCATCCATAAATTCAATCATAAACTCACGCTGAGACAGACACAATATAAACTGGAACATAAAAATCAAACAATTTAAACCTTAAAATCAAACAATTGTCTGCACAAAAACAGGGAATGAAAATGTTCAAAGGAAAAAGGGAAGAGGGTGCCTTTGGGAAAATTTTCTCAATGGTGCGAGAATTTTATGAGGCTGCTACGGCAATCAAGTTAATCGTAAATGATTTGAAAAAAACCCCTCACAGTGTTTTATGGGATTATGATGACAAGGCACGTCTGTCTGTGTTTAGATTTGCCAAAGTGACTGCCTGTCACATTATACAGACAGTTGGGATAAATTTTATTTCATTTTGTTTTTTTTTTATAATAAAAAGTATTGAGTTCAAAATGGGTTTTTGTTTAGTTTAAACAACATTCGTATCTACGTAAAACGTAGCGGAGTTAAGCAGGCAGGCAGATTCGTAGACTGGCACTGCCTGCCAGCCACATAGACGGGGGCTGCTTACAAAATACAATGGTCGTGTTAAATGTGTGGCATTTACCTCAATTGCCAGAGTCATTGTCGTCGTCATCGTCATCGTCATCGACATCGCAGTGTAATTTCATAATTGTGTGTATTAGAAGCGTGACCGAAGCGAATATGTACGTTAGATAAAATTATTAATAAAGTAAAAATGTTAAGTTTCTAAGCAATAGAAAGAAAGTATTAGTTATTTCAAGAAAATTTCCAAAGAAAATGTTAAGGGCGTTTTTGAACTGTTTGGTTATGAATATTAAACAGGTGTAGTTGGTTTGCGGTGTGAATATTAATTAATCAAACTTAAAAATAGTCCAGAAGGGAAATTATGGCCCTAGATATTGTTTGAAATAAAGAGTCTTTTATTAAGCGCATTTGTCTTTAAATTTAAATAAAACAAAGTATATGAAAAATATCATTTAAAATTTGTATTAATTTTAAAGGACACAAACATTATTTTGTGAAAATATTCTCCGTGACTTCTATGGATGGCGTTCATCCGAAATGTTAAACTTTCCATGCCTTTGCCGCATAAATCAGACTACAATTGACCGATGGCGTGGTTTATGTTGGCTTTGAGGGCCTCCATGACTTTTAACTTATTCGCATAGACCTGCAACTCAAGAGAAACCCCATGAGGTCAAATTCCACGATCTCGATGATCAGTTCACATCACTCACATCACCTAATGAGATGTGTGGCGTGTAGTGCCCGACAAAAGCTTCCGTCTGTAAACCTGTGGAATGTGAACAGCTGACTGTAGGTTTATATTTTATTTTCCCTATGTATATTTTTCTTATTTATGTTTACTTTATTTTATTTTCCTACATACGTCGCGTTGTTAAGGTTTCTATAGGTACACAAACGTTCTAATGTAACAATACATTGCGGGACGGTATATATACTATGGCCATGCCATCGCTTGGGAAAAATTTTAAAATTGAACCCCTCTAGTCCAAGCAACTACGTAAGGTCATACTAATATGGTTCCTTCAATTAAAAACAGAAAATGCTTCACATCAAACTCGTACCTCGCTTTATTTCATTCCAACGTTAGTCTACCCCGTGCGAAGATTTCTTTACTTCAGTTCGTTTCAGCTTAAAGTAATTTCAAATGGCATCCATAAGAAATATAATTAAATCTTATAAGAAACATATTCGGAAATTAATTGTTACGATTTTGAAAAATTACTAAACAATGTGAGTTTCAAGCCAGTCTGTATGTATGGTGTTTATGGCAGCTCAGCTGTAGACCTGTAATAATTTTTCTTTCCGACTCTGTAATAGCTTTTTTACATACGTCAAGTTTTCTTGCTCAAGTTTCACCAATACACACGGAAACTTTTGTTGCGCAACTTTTAATTCAGCTATGAGAAAGATAGAGAAGGTCAAACATGCGTTCTCTATCTCTCTTACAGCTGAATTGAAAGTTGTGCGACAAAAGTTTCCGCGTGTGAAAGAGGTGCTTTTTCAAATCAGCTGATAAAAAGTTAGGAGAGAATATGTATTCCTCTATTTCTGTTTCACACACATCAAGTTTTCTTGCTAAAGTTTCAATTCAGCCTGAAGAACGATAGGGAGATTATGTATCCTTCTTCCTTTCGCTCTTCGAGCTGAATAAAAACTTGAGCAAGAAAACTTGATGTGTGTGTAACAGGTATATCTCTATCTTTTTTTCGGCTGAATCAAAACGTAGGCATGAAAACTTGTCATGCGTGTACCAGATATAACCAGTCTGCTTCACTAAACAATTCTGTTTCAGATGGGAGAAAGACAAAGAGAGGAATATATATATTTCTCCATCTCTATCCCAGCTAAAAATAAAACGAGTGCAATTAAAGTTGCCAACTGGAAAATTCGCCTAATACCTGATGCACACAAGTCAAGTTTTAATTCTGCTGGCAGATCCTAGACGTGCCACAGAATGCAATCGCTAATTTTTCGTTCCTTTGTCAATATGAAATGTTTACCTTAAATTACCGGGTAATAGGTTAAGCTAGGTTGAAGAGAGATGATTCAGCTCATGCTTAGGACATACGCATAGTCCAGTAGAGACATGCTGTGTGTGCTGCCATATGGAAAAAACAAAAACATTTGCCATATACCAACTCCACCTATACCGCTGAGGTGAGTCATGTCCGCTAAGGTGTCATCTACTAAAAATCGGGATCTCCTCTGCATAAGGCCGGACAAGACAGAGGAAGGTGTCCGCCGAATCAATGCACTTCCTATGCGTCATTCTCTGCAGCGCCGCTCTAGTGCAGATGTGCTCGTGAGTTGGAGTGTCCCATCAAGACGCCAATCAAAATACACATACTTTTTGAATCTTTTCATGATTCTAAGTGATATTTCCCCACATGGAGGGGTGTCGTAAAGCCATAGGACATAAAGCCATAATGGAGTTATGTCTCAATTCAAACGGACATAAAGCCATAATTTTGATATGGCCTTAAGTCTCATATCAATTTTAGTGGAATGGGACATAAAGCCATTATGGTTTTATGTCCCATTTGATGATTTGCGTTACAAATGCTTCATTTTACTTAATATACCTATTTATCTATGAAATTAATGATTTAAAAAAATCCTTAATTTCTAGGCTCCAGGAATTAAAACTGCGAACATTTTGTAAAAGGAAAACTTAATAGTTTTCCACTATAATTTTCCGGTACCGTAAAATAACAACCAAATGAAATAACTCCCAATACAAATTATATTTGCACCCGGGCACTGTTTAACTGTTTTAACCTATATGGTATAACAGGTAACTCCCGATGAAAGAGGTCCTTAACTTTGATATCGTACCATATATCATAGATATATGACCAAAGGCCGGCTATACAGACAATGTTTTGTTAGTGAAGCCGCTGTTCCATATACCATAGAGAGATCATTGAGCCATCCCGGCCTGTATAGCCGGCCTTCGGCCGGATGGAAGGGTTTCACCTCTATAGTATAACAAACCCCGGCTCCGCTCACCAAAAATTTTCCTGCATAGCCGGCCTTCGGCCGGGCGAAAGGATTTTATTCTCTATGGTATAACAAACACCGGCTTCGCTGACTAAAAGTTTTCTCTGTAGCCAGAATAATGAAATAAGTCCTAACTAAATAACTTCCATTAGATGACTCCAAATAATAGCTCTTTAATTAATTAAAATAAAATGACTTCTATACCATGCCTGAAGGTTGAAGGAGGAAAATATTTTGTTAGCGAAGCCGGTGTTCGAAATACCATAGAGTAGAAAAGCTTTCAGCCCGGCTGCGGGCCGGCTATACAGAAAAAGTTTGTAAGCGAAACCGATGCTCAATATATGGCTTTATGTCTCATTTTCGGAAAAACATTTATGGCATTAAGTCCCATTGTATTGAGACTTAATGGCATATGCCCTTATGTCTCAATAGAATGGGACTTGACGCCATATGGCTTTATGTCCTATGGCTTTATGACACCCCACCTCCCCACATGAACAATATCTCAATAATCTATTTCAATTTCTTTCAATCAAATAAAAATTTTAAAATTCTTGAAACAAAGAAATTCTTGTCGTTTCAGAATTACACATATTTGTAATTAATTAAAATCTTAAAATGAAATATGTACTTCTCTTGCTAATGAGTCTTGTCTCATGTTATCTATAATACAATAGAGTACACACATACACAAACATACATACAATCATATTTATTATTATTTCCCTTCTAAGTCATTAGAACACTTTCACAATTGTAATCCACTAATTGCAATACAACAGTTCTGTTCATACTTGCAGCAAATTTTTCAAAAGAAAACCTCTGAACTGAAAGAGATAAAAGTGATCCAAAGAGAAAGGGAAGGCGAAGGGACAGAAGCAGCGTTGCCGTTTTGATTATATTTTTTCGCCAATGTATAGATGTGTACATATCACAATAAAAAAATTTCGTTTTTATTTTTAAAATTTTTATTTTATGAGTTAAAATTTCTAAAACTCTTCTATTAAATCAAAAGCTTCAAACGTAACTTAAGGCGGAGAGAATTTTATAAAGAGAGGAAGATATTTGAATGACGATTCTAAAATTGAGAAACCATCCTCAAGTAAATGAGGTACAAAACTCCAAACAATTGCAAATTAAATGAAATTATCGAAAACTTAAGATCCAAATCTTGTTTCAAATTTACTAAATTTCAAAATCCAAAAAGATTTAAAAATGGAATTAGTGTAAGACGAGAAAAATCACAAATTTTAAATATAATGTAGTTATGATTAAAAAAAAAATATATACAGAAAGATTAACTAAAAACTAAAAACTTTCGCTTGCCGACTTAAATCCCATTCACTTAATTTTTGCTATTTTTAAGTGTTAATTGACGTTAATGGTGAAGTTATAATCTTGACAGGAATAAATTTTCTGTTTCCTTTTAACAGATACTTTCTCCTCATTCGGCAAATTTTTGAAAATTTTGTGTTGTTTTTCTTTTCTTGGCCAAGTTACGATTTGATTACGTTAGTATCTGATTTTTTTTAGCTAATCAGGCCTAATATGTTTTATGACAATAAATTTCGAAATTATTTATTTCATATTTTCCCGACATTTTTTATAATTAAAAAAAATTGTTTAATCTTGATGCTTTTAATATTTTAATAAAAATAGACGAATTCCTGGATAAAGTGAACAAAAAACTCACGAAACGTCGGGAAAATATAAAATAAATAATTTTGAAATTTATTGTCATAAAACATATTAGGCCTGATTAGTTAAAAAACAAGAAACTAACGTAAAAAAATATTTGATTGTGGCAACATCGGACAGAAGTAGAAATAATTTATCACAGATAAAAGTCTTTCATTGCAGCAGGCAACATTAATCTCTACACTGTTTCATGTTTCATTAATTATCAGGTTTTTTGTTTGTTGCTGTTGTTTAGTTTGCATTTGTTTGTTCCTGGCACGAAAAACTACTACGAGGCTGCTGGTGATGATAATGATGATGATGATGAAAATCGCCAAAGAAAATCATTGGCGGAAAAAAATAGTGAAAATTAATTTATAAATTTTGTTGTTGCATGATGATAAGCAAAACAATGAAACAAATAAAGAGTTTTTTTTTTTGTATTTTTGTTTTTTGTGTGTGAAGAACGTGCCAAGAAAAACTGATTAGTAACGGAATTATGCTTAATGAGTGAAAAAGAAGAAGCTAAATAATTTATCTACACACAACGATATAAAATTGCAAAAAAATGTGGCATGCAATGCCAATAATTTTAAATTATGAGAAGCAAACACATTTAACTTGGAAACACACGTACGAGTACCTGCACAAATTCATACATACATAAATGCAAAAGCATTTATCCCCTGTTTCCGGTTAAGCGAAACACATACATTCATACACACACACACACACACACACACACACACAAGCGAACATCCATTCAGAAGTTGTTTTAATTACACGGGAAGTAGCATTAATTAGAAATGAAATTCAAGCATTCTTTGCATTGCATTGCAAACATAAATTCAAATATGCCATTTAGTTAGAAAATAGAAATTATGAAGAGAACTTGATTAGGGGAAGAAATACAAATTATATTTTGTTTAACATTTTTACCTAGAATACATTTTATCCTTTACAATATTTGTATGGTAAATAATTAACAAATGAAACGTGAATCATTTCTGTAAGGATATTTAATTTTAAATTTTGCATACGTAGTTGCTTGAATAGCGCAATCTAGAGTTGAGACATTTTTTTAAAGAAAGTGTTCAAAATCTTGTAAAAAGAGGGTTGAATATATTTTTATTATTAACGTTGAAGCGATAGATAACAAAAAAAAAGTCTGAAGTTTGAACGAAATGAAAATCATATGAACGCCGATAATAGAGGTGTCGTGGCCTCAACAAAAATTATCTTTATAAAAGTTGTTATTTGTAATGCACAACAAAAAAAAAAAAAAAAAAAAAAAACAATACCTAAAATTTTTTCTTAACTAATAAATTTTTACCACAAAAAACTACCACTTGTCCAAAAAGTGATCTGTTCTCGATAATAAACTCAATCCTGATTTGACTGAAACTAATAAAATTTATTTTAGATAAAAAGGATACTTCACAGAACAAAATGATATAGTCCTTGACATTTAACTCATGCATGAAATTTCGATGTGTTTGCGAAAAATGTAATAAAGTTTTTAATATATTATGAGTACCACAAAAAGTTGTTGTGCCTTATCGTAGAGATGTAATTTAAATATTTGTTAAATATTTTTTTAATATTTAAAATGTAAACTGTTAATGATAATCATACAAAATTGAAAATTTCTCGCGGTTTTTAATATAAATTGTTGTTTTTTTAACAAAGAACAAAAACAATTTTATTGAAATAACGCACCGTGTGGGAATACAAAATTAGCTGCAGGTCTTAACTTTTTGTGGTAGCAAATATAAGTATTTTAGTACGACAGTTTTGCCGAAATTTGTGTGGAAATTCGTTTCGGTTTGTAAAGAAATGAGTACATTTACATAATGAAGCCTTCCTCTATTTGAAGGTTAAAGGGCTAATCGCTCAGATTCGCTCAGATATGACACTCATTAATAAATCATATATCGCTTAGTTCCGAGTCTTCAATCTGATTGACACTTTAAGAGCAATAAAGAAGTGATGACAGTTGCCATAACAAGGCAGCTTCCGTTGAAGTAACCTTAAATATAAAAAGAATGTTATCCTTTAAAATAAGAGTCTGGCTGTGAAAGCTTTCAATGTATATATTTTTCAACTAAATGTAAATATGTTTTTGTTTTGTCCTCTGGTTGCTTCAACTTAAATTTTAAATAAAATTTTAATTAAAAGGCTGGAACACAATGTGCAGCTGAGGCGTTAGGCGTAAAGTATACTTCTGTCTGTTAAAAGTAAAATACATTGCTTCAAATGTATGCCAGCACAATGTGAATCTGAGGCTGACGCTGAGGCAAAGCCTGAGGTGCAAAGTTCGAACATTTTAATTTTTTACAGAGCCTCAGCCACAACTTCAGCTATTGCCTCAACTTCAGCCTCAGCTGCGCATTGTGTTCCAGCCTTAAATTGAGAGAACTACTCGATCAAGGGAGTACTCTGCACCGGGGACCTAGGATCTGGGGTGTTATTCTCTATTGCGATGCGTAAGCTAGTTCGATGCGTTTGATGTTTCGTTAGCGCAAGATATTTGGTTTTAACGAACGATTTTGAGAATTACAGAGTGCATTAATGCCAGATTTGCGAAAGTGAAAAAATCAGGTGCGCGTAAACTCAATAAAGGGTACCAATTATCCGATTATGTAGCATTTTTCTTACGCATCGCATACGCATAGCAGTAGAGAGTAACCCCTCTGATGAGTACTGTGCCGAGCAAATCTAGCAGTAATTGTGTGCTATTCCACATAATAACTTAGTGATAATAATATGTACTTTTGATACAAGCGCTGGTCAATAAATCAGTACCTTTTTAAGTTCCCGCCTCTTAACTGAAAATGCAATACTGTTCCTGTTAAGAGGCATAGGCCAGTTGACCCCTGTCAAAATTTGAACAACCTGCGTCATTTAGCTTGTGATTTACAGGCATATTGATTTCAGGCTACCGCGTGATTTGAGAAGAAAATGGAAAAAAGAGAATTTCGTGTTCTCACGCAGCATTATTTTTTTGCGGAAAAATCCCATCAGTGAAACCACAGCTGAGCTTAATAAATACTATGGGAATGCTGAAACATCAATCTCAATGGTAAAAAGTGGTTTACTGAATTTTATTAAGGCCGTTCAAGCTGCCAAAGACTCTGGATGCCCAGTTGAGGTCTCTACAATAGAAACAATTGAAAAAATTCGCGATATGTCGTTGGCCACGCGTCGTGGTTTCAATTTTTAATGATCTTTTAGTTATGAAAAAGCTTTCCACAAGATGGATGCCGCGTGTGCTCACAAGCGACCACAAAAGCAATCGTATGACAACTCCGTAGGAGTGTACGGCGTTATTCAACCGCAATATGTACGAGTTTTTGCATCATTTCGTTATCGTGGGTGAAATATGGATCCAGCGCAACACACCGGAAGCCAAACAGTAGTCAAAACCAAACAGTGGGTCGTCTCTCGGGCTATAGCGGCGCCAAAGAAGCCCAAGGTGGTTTTGTCAGCCAATAAAGCATTGACTAACTTAAAAAATTTAAAGTAATAAATAGCGAATATTATGACAATTTAATGAGGGTTTGAAAAACGACCGCATTTGGCCAAGTATAAAGTTCTTCTCCACCCGGACAATGCAAGGGTGTACATATTTGCAGTTTCCATGGCGAAACTCCATGTAATAGGCTACTAATTGATGCCTCATTCGCCCTATTTACGGGATATAGCTACGAGTGACTGTTTCTTGTTTCAAACCATGACATCATCTCACAAACAAGTACACATTACGACAAGTATGTATTATTTTTTGGAAGGGATGAAAAAAAGTGAAGAAACAAAGTGTATAGAGTACAAAGGAGATTATGTTGAAAAATAAAATGATTGCTTATTCAAAAAACTGTTTTTCATAAAAAAAAGCCATGGACTTATTTACCTGCCCTCGTAGTTCAGTAAGAAAGTTAAAAAATGTCTAACATTAAGATGAAAGCCGATATTATATACAATATTGATGAAGGCCTTACATTGGCGGATCAGTACGATATGACACAAATCGGCCATACTATGCAATAAACATGGTAATAAGAACCTTTGAAAATAGCGTGAGTGTGCAGTACAAGACGAAAGCTTAGGAAAAAGGGTTCCTTAGTATTGCGATAAGCTATATAAGTACATACTTAAATGATTTATTACTTGTAGAAGCCCACATATTCCAAAATATTTATAATTACTTTTATCGATTTACAACATTTATATAATTAATTTCGATTGAGGGGAACATTCTAGGTTTAGGTAATAGCCCTTTCATGAGTAAGTCCCCTCTACCGCGAGTTTATTGTTTAAAAAAAAAATATTTATAAATGCAACGACTTTTGAGAAAACAAAATAAAACTATGCTCTATATAAATAACATTTATTTTGGTTCTGCTTGCCAGAGGGTTGGTCCCTAATCAAATATTTTTTATATTTATATATTGACTTACAGCATTAAAAAAATTTCCAAAGAAAAATCATTCATGTGTCGCACACTTTTGAAGCCAATAAGCATTAATTTCTTTCGCATAATATAATTTTGTTCAGCTTTAAAGAACACAATAGCCTGGTTCTTATTAACACACCCTATACTATCTTAAACTATCTTCGAAATGATTGCGAAAATATGCAACGGCATGCTTTTTTTAAAGACCTTAATTTTAAAATGTTTTTTTTTTTTTTTTTTTTTTTTTTTTTTAAATTATAGTTCCATGTAATCAATTATTTCATGTGCCAAATCACGACTGTTCTGTCGCTGTGTTGCATGAAATAAAAAATTATAATAAATAAAGAAAATAAACGATTTAAAATCTTTTTTAAAATTCATACTGAGTTTGTGGTTTCAGCTTTTTTCTTATCTTCGTCAAGTTATTTGCTTCGCTGGCTCTTTTGTTGCAAAGTAATAATAAGTTTTTTTGGTTCTTTTATTCTTTTTTTTTTTTTTTGTTCTAAAATATATTGAACAACACAATGTCAGTGTTTTTTTTTATTATTCCAAAGGGGCCTAAAAAGAACGTTACAAATAAAAACTGGGGAAAAAAACGTTAAAAAACTGTATAAAACACAAAACTCCAACTGATACGTTTATGCTGTTATTAGTGGTTTTAACAGTGCCAGGCCGTTTTTGTACCTTTAAATAAGTTGCAAAAAAGGAAGAAAATGAGCAACAACAACAACAACAAAAACAGTCAGTCGATTGTAGTTAGTTCTCATTCATTAAGCCAGTGAGCTCAGTCATTCAGCCAGCCTATAACAATGTAAAGCACCTTTATTATTATTATCATTATCATTATCATCATCGTCGTCGTCATCGTCATCGTCATAGTACCACAAAAGCACCATAATTATCGCTAAACATTCATTTCATTCCACTACAATCATCAGCCAAACACTGTTACATTTAGTTCCAAGATTTTTTCTTCTGCTATTCTTTACTAAATTACACAAAAATATACACAAACAAATAAAAGCATTAAGCATAACCATCATGCTTCTCTGCAATACTCGTATCAGTAACAGAACCAGCACTAAGAACAATGGAGTCAAGGGCGAATTCGGCGGCCGGGATTATATTCACTTCAGTTAACAGCAAATTGGTTCTTGTAATAATTAAGAGTAAATACGTCCACGACAAAAACCGAAATATCCGTATCCATAGTTACGAGTATTTGGCAATAACGTATATAAAAAAGTTTCTTCTAATGAAAGCTGCTAACAGTAGAGGGCAAAAGTTGTCTCAACATCTAAGAGTCTAACGAAAAATATACAACAACTTATTATTATTATTTTACTTTAAAAAGACGATATTTATTTTGCATTATTAATAAAATAATAACGTAATTTTTGTTTAATTAGAAATCAATTACAGTCTCACCATGAATAGACTAACAAACGAAAACTAAACTAAATCTTTCGAACTGCAGGTGAAAAAACTCTAAGACTCAACAAAACTAGTTTAATCACCAAAAAACTAAATTGCAACACACAAAAAATAAATAAATTCCCTTAAAGATTCATTTACATTTCATTAATTTGCAGAAAACATGCAAAAACTAATATTCATTTAAAAAAATAAATTCGTGAATTTTTGAATGAAACACATTGTTTTGGATAAAAAATTCTTTTATTTTTCACCCTAGACTCCTTTGAGTTCTATTCACTTTGTCAAACGTATCTCCAATTTTGTTATCCCTTGCAAAAAATAAGAATTTTCCTGGTGGAAATTAAGTTTTTTCTTGACCAAATACGGTCGTTTGCTTTTATATCCTCATAAAATCGAACCAGCAAGTTGGCTTAATATTGCGATTCTGAAGGTAATCAATGTACACTATACCTTGTGCATTCCAAAAACAGTCGTCTTAACTTTATTGGCTGATAAACCCACCTCAGTATTCTTTGGCGCCGATTCACCCGGAGAAATCCATTGTTTTGACTCCTGTTTGGCTTCTGGTTACGTCCGTGAAACGGCACAAAAACGTAACCATATTGCGATTGAACAACGCCAAAGACTCCTGTGACGTTGTCACAGGATTGCGTTTATGGTCAGCTCCGAACGGCCAACAATATATCGTGAATTTTTTAATTGTTCCGTGCTTGTACGACCACAACGAAATTCAGTAGACCACTTTTTTACTATTGGATTTGAATTCCCATAATATTTATCAAGCTTAAGCTTAACCTGAGGGGAAGAATAATCCTTAATGACCACACAAAATGCCATTTTCTACTCAAAACACATAGTAGTCTGCTCTCAATGGCTGTCAAACACGCAGCTTGTTCAAATTTTGACAGGAGACAACTGACAAATGCCTCTCGTTGCCCTTTCAGTTAAGAGGAAGGGAATTTAATAAGTCATGGAATGATTCTCAATTTATAAATTCTTCAAAAGTGCAATAAAATTCCTTTTACTGTTGATTTCGTTTGTTCGTCCCATAAAAAAGCTCTTGACAAAAGCTCTTCTTTATTTGTCACCTTGTTTCTAACATTCTCAAGTTCCTTCAAAGAGTTATCAAGGTTTTTAACATTTTGTTATCGATTGAACTAAATCTTCATTAGAGAAATCGAAAGCATATTCGTTTTGCCACGTGCCCAAATATCGATTTTAGAAAATTTTACTAAACTAATTCTTTATAGCATTCCTTTATTCCAACTCACACGCCTGTAGCACGTCGGTGCTACAGGCGTAAAATTTTAAGACTGTCCGAAACATTACTGGATATTCCGGTCTAGCGAGTGTTCGGATTATAGAGGTTGTACTGTACTTTATTACGTGTATCTTTGACTATGTATGTGCACGAGTATTTGCTCATAAGCATGCAGATTTAGTGTGTCTTCATATTTTGTATGTAATTAAACGAAATAATTTGTGTGAAATTATGAAGGCAAAATAATTTAACGAGTAAATGGTATATTGACTTGAAATTATCGTTAGTCGTTCATTAACCATATTTGAATTGCGGCATTTTACCACGTTTTGATTACCGTAACTGAATTTGAAATGGATTAAGAATGTGGTTATTGGAGTTGCAATATTGTTACTAGTGCCGCAAAACTTACATATACAGATATTTGAAAATATTATTATGTTGATGATTACTACTACAATGGACCTCAACTATTTTCCACAGGGAACAAATTCTTCATACAAGGGCTTTTAGTAAAATTTTCTTATATTTATATTATAAAAAATAATCAAGATATAATAAAGAATACTTATAAAAATACTTGTAGCAACAAAACCTTTTATTAGACTTTCTAACTAGAACACAAACGTTATCTTCAAACTTTACCCAAATCTAACAAACAGTCCTGATAACGTTTATCGGCTCCGTAATACCAGTTGACCCTTAAGACACATAAAAAATTGTATAAATATTTATGGAAGAATGTTAAGATTTTATGATCTGAAGTCCATAATTATTATAAGCAACGAGAGAAGAATTTTTCCTTTCGTTTTTTTTTTTCATTTATAAAGTCATAAAAACACTTCCATAATTTCATTGTTGTTTCAGTATAAAATTAATGACATGTTGTTCTTTTATCAACTAAAAAAAAACTTTTTTATGAGCAAAAAATGTACCACCAAACAGAATTTGAAGAAAAAAGTTAAAAAAAAGAAATAAAAATTATATCAAAACAAAAAAAAATTGTTTAAAAGTAATAATAAGTTGGCAGGCCATAAAAAGCGCAGTCAAGTAGCAATCACGTAGTGAATTGACGCACACACAGACACCCATGCACACATTCACAAGCACGCACACTCGTTTGCAGAGTCAGTCATTAGGCAGGCTGGCAAACAGGCTGCATAACATGAATGGTTTCATGCATATGTTCGATAAGAAAGGAACAACACAAAGAATCAAATTTATAATTCCCAGGACCCATTAAACAGGCATTACAAAAATGCCAGCATCATGAACAAAAAATCAGCAAAAAATGAGACTGAAAAATAAAACAACCCCTTTAACAACAAAACAAATAAAAAAGTCGGATTGAAATACTTATATTTGGCACAAAGAACCCTCCTAAGCCCTGGCTTATTGTGTTTTTAACTTTTTTTGCTGCTTAAAAAATTAGTGCAGCTCATTAGTTTCGTTGAACACAAACAATCAGACCATAAGATTCCGTATAATTTAATTTCTTTTTTCGAAATTCACTTCTAAAGATTCAATGAATTTTTAACAAAAACAAAAAAAAAAAGAAGGCAGTTTTATCAAACTGAAACGTAAAAAAAATCACTTTAGTTTCCTGACATAAAATTCTGTGTTCTCATACAGCATCTGTGACAGGACATCGCGATTTGCGAGCTAGAAAATGTTTTACGACGTAACTGATCAAAAGGAAATTTTGTAGTCAGTACATGGAGGATTTAAAACAAAACAATTTAAAATATTTTTTTAACAACCTGAATGTTTGAGGTTTTAAAAGGACCATAAGTGACTTGTTACAAATGGGAAGCCTCAAATCCTATTTTCCAAGACCCCATCGCATAGGTGCCGCTCAATTTTTGCCATAGCCTGGGTGCTGTTGATTACCACAACTTCAGAAAAATTCTAATAAAGCCAAATTTAGTCACCTTCGTGAATGATAACCACACACCTACAATTCGTTTACACAAAATGTCCATTGTGGCACTTGCTGTTCAGTAACGTCTCAAATTGCCAAATTGTCGAAACAAGTTGAAGTGTACGAAGAAACGACTTTCCAATACACTGCCACACACGTTTGTAATACGATTATTTAAACACAATTTCAAATTGTATGACAGTTCTAAAAATTTTATATATTAATATTTATCGAAACAAATTTTCTAAAACTTTTGCCTACAAAATTTTCCCTTAACTGTTTTTCTGTAACATATTTTCGTATAAAAAATTTTCTTTTAAATATTTTTTTCTTAAAAAATATTTTTCAAAATAAATAATCTATTTTTTAAAAAAAATTTTTTAAAGAAATTGATATACCAAAATGTTCTCTAATATTCTAATATTCAAGTTAATAATTTTTTTATAACTTCTCACACCCACTTTATTTTATTCTGCGAGACTTAGTGACTTTCCTTTATAGGCATGTAAATTTTTTATATAAATTTTCTAAACAGATTTTTTTAAATAATTTTCTATTGCAATTTTTTTTTAATAATATTTTTAATAATAATATTGTCGTTTGAAATTTTTTGGTAAAAGGGAACAGATTTCAAACGAATTTTTATTTAAGATAAGGGTAAATGGTTTCTGTAAATATTTTTGTTTAAAATTTTCTAAAATTTTAAAAATTTTTAAAGAGGTTTTGTAAACATTTCTCTAAAAAATTTCATTTAAAAATTTATCTATCAAACAATTTCCTTAAAAGTGTGTGTACGAATTGTCTATAAAATTCTATAATAAAATGTTTCTATAACATATTCTATAGAAATATTTTCTTAATTTTTTTCTTTTAAAGTTTTAAAATTTAATATTGTGTGTGTTTAGAGCTTTTCGGCAAAAGAAATTCCTTAAGATAATTCTACGATAAGATAAACTTTGGAATTATACAAGCAACATGTGTAAATATTATGTGAAGACAGGAAGAAGGAATCACTGTCTTCATTTATTTTGATACTCTGTCCGGCAATGATCTTGAAAAAAATATATATATATATGTATGTCTTTCCATTAGCTCATGTGCCATACTAATCACTTCAACAATGGGGCACAGAATTTCTTCATTCTGTTGAGTAGTACATACGTACAATTTTATTGACTGATACAGCAATTTAATCAAAAATGAAATAAATATGTATGAATGTATTTTCCCCGAATTTTGTTTGGAGATTTACATATACAAATACATATAAAATTACAATGTGTTATTTTTTAAAGTCAATCTTTACTCGAATTCCCATATGAGAATTATAATATTTATTTTAAAAGGTTTATTTTCCATTTCGACAAATGCTTGGCGTCATCGTCAGCAATATCTTGTTCATTATAAACATGATCAACGACTTTGGTGTCAGTTGATGTCACTGAAACCAACATCATTTTCAGCATCAGTCTTAAAAGAGGCAGCCACACTAAACTAACAATCGACACGATATGAGTATCCGTAATAACAAAAACTAAATAAATAAACAAATTAAAACAACAAAATCAGCAACCAACAATAACAGAAAACGTGCTGTTTTATTGAAATGAGGAATTTTGATCTTTTGATTCATTTACAAAGATTTATATACAGAGTTCATAATCGTAAGCGCATGTAACCGTGCAACATTTCAATTTCGTGATGATAAAGAGATTTTTGTTAAATTAAATTTTAATTTTTTTTTTAATTTTTTAAGTCGATTGCCTCACATACCTACGTACACACGAATCAAAAAATTTATAATATTCTTAAGAAATCTATCACTAAGAGAATTGAAGCAAATAAAATCGCAGCAGCCTTCCGTGTCAAATGTTACGATACTCGCCAGTTTTTAAACGTCTTTGAAAAACGACGATGATCAATTTCTTTTATGCGTTTGCTTCCCTAGAGTAACGGTATTTCTAAGCCGACTTAGAATATTTTAACCTACTGGGCAATGTCAGTACAATTCAAAGCAAATACACCTAACCCTCGCTTTACATGGATGATAGATTCTTCACAAAAGCGAGCAAGCCGACAAATTAATTTTTAGGTTTAATATTCATGTACCAGTTTTTTTTTTCAATACAACCAGTTTTTTTTAAATACATACGTATTATGACAATTAGAGCCCTTATTACAACTTTGCTGGACAATAGACTGTAGTGAAAGGTATCATTGGCAAAACTGACTGTTGACTTTTAACGCTTCTGCATTATTCAAACTTCCCTGCAAAAAATAATAATAATAATCTTTTTTAATGTATGGCTATACCCAAGCATATACCGACTACTTTTTAATAGTTAAATAAATCCTTTAAAAATGCAGAGGCAATCTCGTACATATGCACGTTTTCTAAATCTTACATTACATTTTTTTTAGAAAATGTATTGTTAGTTGTACGACATTTCATTGGTCCCTAAGCCAAATCGTCAGTGAACTTTAAGCAGTTTGAAAACTTCGCATGCTTATCCAAACAAGGGAAATACAATATGAGAATTCTGTATTCAATATAGTCTTTGACTTAATCACACACAAAACTGGAATCTGTAGTGCTGCCTATCTATAGGTTATAAAACATTTATTTACATGGTAATTACAAAATCTTAAATGTCTCAAAATTGTGAATATTATATGCAAAATTTATAAAATATTTTTACAAGTCATTACATACAAGTATATGAATTTCATTTGTGGTCAAGTTGAATTAATTTAATTTTTTATAACTCAATGTTTAAAGATGATTTCGTGTTGGGTCTAATTTTGGCATACTCCTTCCAACATATCGGTCGGTATCCAACCGTTGCAGGCTTGCCTTAACGTAGCAACATAAAAAAAAGTCTATAGACGTTAAATCACTCAATCTAGGCAGCCAATTGATCGGCCTCTTAATGTGAAATAAATTGTTCACCGAAGTCGCCTCTCAATTGGGCCTTTGTTTCACGTGCTGTGTGGCATGTAGCATCGTCTTGTTGAAACCACCTGTCAGCCAAGTCTAGCTCTTCTATTTTGGGCATAAACACGGTAGCGCTCGCCATTTACAGTTACTTTTATGCCTTCGTCGTCTTTGAAAAAGTATGGTCCAATGATGGCACCGGCCCATAATCCACACCAAAAACAGTGTTTTTGCTTTTAAAAAAGTTTCTAAAAAATCACTCTTTACATTTTGCTTATTGTAAAAACTTCCATAAATCAATTTTCTACAAAGATTAAGAATATGGCAAGGAATGCCTTTTTATACATCTCTTACAGGGAAGATCATAAAAACTACCTCCTACCCAAAATCTGTGAACCAAAAACAACAAAAGGTCCCTCTGATAGATACAGGTTAATCATTTTTCTGTCACCCCAGCAAAACTTCAAACTAAACGAACGACTAAGTTATAAATATTAGACATTAGAATTCTGAATACGTTTCCACTCTTTATTATTTGTTTCTCTTGTCTGCTGATGTCTTTTTTTTTAACTAAATCCGTATATAATTCATTAGCGTACACTTTACGTGACAAGCAATTGCATCACCTGACAAAGTGTCAAGTCATAAAGAAGAACCCATTAAGTCTAACATGAAGAATTAAAGGCACTTTCTTATAGTTGTAGTTGCTGTTGTTGTTGTTGTTGCTTTTATTATTATTGTTGTTGTTTTTAAGACACCAAAAGTGCTTAATAAACATTCAATATAGTCATTTACAAAGACATTATCCAACATAGTGTTGAATGCCACAAGCGTTCTTCAAAGGAAAAAAGAAAAACAACCACAAGACGCCATAAACAAATTGAAAATTCAAGAATTTCAATTTCAAGCCTAACGAAACCAGAAAATTAGTACAAAAATTTTCATTGTTGTTGGTGGCATGTGTGTGTTTTTTAAAATAATGTTGGCAAGAAAAACAGATGACTAATATGATCATCATCTTACAGGATGGTGCACTTGAAAGGTTAGGTTTAGCCCGCATGTTAGTGAACACACTCGGGAGCCATAAGATCCATTCAGATTTCTACGAAGTTCTAGAACTATCACGGAAATTTCAGTGGCACATCGCCACGACAGTCCAGGGTGCAAAATAGGACACCCGATATAAGTAGATCTAAACTTCACTATATATGTCAAGAGAATTTTGTTTGAAATTACAATCGACATCAAATGCAGTAATTTGGCTCCGCTCTGAAAGAAAACCGTTTGTGCAGATGTCTATGCCAGTGTTTCTGTAGATGCAGTTAATCACAGAGGATGTATCGACGAAATAGCTTCTGCGAAAGCTTAAAAGTACCAACAGTACAGTGTTCCATAATGACGCACAGAAAAACTGTAAGATTGAGGAATAGCTTAGTCCTATCCCTCCTTAGTTATGCAAGTAAAATATGTCAGTCTTGAATACTCCACAATTGTGGTTCACCTGAGTGCCATCTTTCTTAGCATTCCTCAATTATATTTGACAATTCTTCTCAATTCTATTTGACAGTTCAACAAAGCTGCTTTTGTCCAATTATCAATTAAACTATTCTGACATGATGTCGCTCAATTAAAGTGAGAAATGGAGTTAACACATACTTCGACACCACCACCCTTGAATTACAGCGGTCGGACTGTCCTTTAGTTATAATGAAATATTCGCCTAGGATATATTGGAGTTTTTGGGTAATCTGAGTGAGACTGGAAGGTCATGATATTCAGAGAATACACTCAACTCAGTAACATCGTCCACTTTTAAGCGAACCACAGATTTATCCCTTTAGTCATCCCATTTGAGATCCCGATTGCGAAGTGTTTTCCAAATCTATTGACAATAGTCATGAGGTCTGTTTGTTTCCTCAGACTGGCCTTTCTTTCCTTTTCGTAGGACGCGTTTCGTAGGATACGTTCATGTATTAAATAGTCTGACTTCCTGAGTCTACGGGCTTACCCGGCAGATTTGTATTTGATGTAGACATTAAGCAGCATTAACTTGAGGAATTTACGTCATTGCACTAGGAACTGTAAGACATTAAATCCTCTGTAGTTGAGGGAACAGAACAGCGATTCACAGGTGACGACGAGCCGCGCAATTCCAATGTACAGTCCAAGCCCCAATTTTATCCAATAGCTTTCTTTCGCCCATTGCAAGCACGCGATGTTTCGTGAGCTTTGAGTCTAGGATCGAGGTACTTAGCCTCTTTCAAGTGTTCGAAAGATATGAAAGTCAGTCAATGGCGAAGTATTTTTAAAACTTTCATTTAAAATTTAAATTCTGATATACAAAATATTTTGAAATAAATTATTCGCAATACGAGGTGTGTACTAAAAGTAAGTCGAATTTAAAATTTCAATGGAAATATTATATTGAAATATTATATTGATTCACTCATCCTGAATATATATTCATACTTCAAACTACGAACCATTCATTGTTTGCCTGCTACCAGCATACGATTAGAAGGATTTTGGTGTGCTTGGCGATCTTCATACATTAAAAACCCTTCTGGTACTTTGGAAAATTTTCCGTGTTTCAAGATTTTTGCAGCCGCATTGTGGACTTTTTCAAAGGAAAGTCTCAATCACTTCTGGGTAATAAAAGGAACACAGAGTTATGAAAGGAGGCCACTAACCATGCGGTTTTAAGTAGTGTCCGTGTCCACTTATAAAGGAGGTGCACATGTTTTTATTATATAACATGTGCCGAGGAACTTTTTTTGTTATGAAAATTTCTCGTTATGAGAGCTTTCACTGTATCTGGAATTTGTGAACAAAATTAATATCTTCTGGTGGAAATTAAGAAATTAAATTAAAAAATTTTTCAGTCTGGAATTCGCGGATTTATTGCCTCTAAGATATGACTATATTTTTCATAGTAAGAACTCAATTTCAATTCAGTCAATATGTGGCTCCAACCGAATATCAACTGATAGGAGTCTAATAAACATTTAGTATAAAAAAATATATCATGCTGTTGGCTGTTAGAAATATTTTAAGCATTACCTAGCAACAGCTTAGATAAGCATTAAGTCGAGGGTTAGAGGAACTTTTTTCATATGTATTTATCATTTCGAGGCAATTTACGTTCCAATTAATGATTAAACCATTATAATTTAATTTCCCATATTCAAATCTTTACAATTAAGTGGAATTTTTAAATATTTATGTATATAAGTATGTGTACATATATACATAAGTATATACAAATAAATTTGTGTTCGTATTTTTATTTGTTCCATATATGAAGCCAATTTGTAAAGCCGACCGTCCTAAAATTTCGTAACATTCTTGCCAATGATTGGGAAATTCAAGTAAGCTTATTTATCTTTTAAAGGTATAAGGATAAAAAAGGTAAACTCCCACCCCCCTTCCCCCGGAAGTAATAATTAACTATTCTCTAGCAAGAGAACAAGAATAGCGAGGATCTCCCAATTTTATTTATGTTACTACAGAAACAAAGTTTGTATGTGAGTAAAAGTATGGTTGTATAAGCAGCTGGCGGAGACGGGCACAACCTCCCCTCCTCCTCTATAAAGTAATTATTAATGATCGTATGTGTAGAGAAACCCAATATTGACACTATGAACATTTTATGTGCGCAACACTACGTAAATAAAGCGTGTATTCGAGTAAAAGTATGTGGTGGTTTAAAAGGGAGGGCTGACGCTGACGATGTAAAAGTTTTTCACTGTTATCGTCAAAAATCTGAGCAACAACTACTACCAAATGACTTAAATTCGTTTTACATGTAGTGCAAAATTAATCTCATGGAACACAACTTTAAGAAATGCAAATACATGCGCTTTGTCCGTAATTGTCCTATAGCTGCTTGCTACTTTATTAAAAATTATCAGCTAGAGTTTATTGATAATATCACGGACCTTGGAATTTTGTTGGATTCAAAACTCAATTTTATTCCTCATATAAATATGACGGCAAACAAAGCCAGAGGTTTATAAGGTTTCATAAAACGATGGGCTAAAGAGTTTAATGATCCATACATTACGAAAAGCCTCTATACCACTCTTGTAAGGCCTGTGCTGGAGTATGGTTCGGTAATCAACAATATAAATTTTAAAGTCCACAACGCCCTTCACGTCATTTAATTCCTTTATCGGTTATATTTATTAGAGCTAACTATGCTAATGCTGACCCACTGAGAAGAATATGTAACGAATTCAACAAATTTTATAAATTCATTGATAATTCTACATGCCCTACTGCTATAAAAAATAATCTATTAGTACATTTAGGCCCGTTTTCACAACTTAACGATAGTCTAAAGGTAGGTCGTTATCGTCCAGATAACTGGTTTTTTTTTCATAAGTTCCCTTTAACCTAAAACTGTTAAAGGGAGGAACGTCGTGCCTTTAACTTTTATCGTAAGGTTTAGATTTTAAGTTGCCATATTATACACATATGGTAACTTCAAGGTTTGAAATTTAAATTAAACTGAAAAAGATCAACAGAAGTTAGTACATAGTTGCCAGTTCGTGTTTTTGGTAGGTGTCTTTACTTATTTACTTTATTATTGCCACATTTGCAAAAATATTAAGTTATTTTTATATGGAAGTCGTGAAAACGAAAAATACTTGAAGCTAACTTTATTCCTCATCTAAAGGAACATATTGATTATCACAACATTTATGGAACGATTTTGCAAAAAAATCATTTGAAAGTAAATTTTGCAGCTTGGTTTCAAAGAAATTTTTACTGGAAATTGGGCGGACAAAGTGGCCGCCCGAAGTAATTATTATAACATAACTCCGACATTTGTGGACATATTTCCAAAAAAATTTATTTAAGAATCTATTTTAATCTTTTCTGGGAGAAAAAATATAAATTAGAAGTAGACTTTATCGGAATTTAAACTAAACCATAGTTGCTTAGGTTTTGTAATCTGTTCGATTTTGAGTTTGTAGTATTGAAGTAGTTTGTTTTTGCTGCCAGAATTATAATTTATGACATTTAGTCATAGCGAAGCACACCGGGTATGGCCAGTAAATTCATATACATTTTTTATACAACTTTTTTAATTTATTTGAAAACTACTCATGTCTTATCAGTTGTAAATCTTAATGACTCTATCCATTCTTAGTGTTGTACAAGTAGTAAACTCCACACACACACACAAACACACTATAATACATTCATGTATATCTTTTATTTATTTTCCATGTTAATGATTATGTGTCCATCCTTGTATATGGCTTTCTGTCAGTCTGTCCGTCCGCCCATCTGTTGATCTGTCTCAAGAGTCTGTTTTAACTTAATTGTAAACATGAAATTTTGAAAATTTATTTTTGTTTATTTTATTATTTTTACAAAACAAAAAAAAAATTTAAGTCTTCTTTTTGTTTCATTTAATTTAATTTATTTTGTAATGACTTTTTGTTCACAAGATGTGTCTGTGTGTGTGTGTATTTTTGGTTTCATGCTAAAATGTTTCACTTCTCTTGTTGTTTGAAAAGTTTTTATATCTGGGGGGGCAAGTCTTTGATGAAAATATAAATTATGGTTGTTCTGTGTTATTTTGTATTTGAAGTACTAACATCTTAAAGTATTTAAATTTTTTGTTTTTAGAAAAACATAAGTAAGAGATACCTTTGAACTGCAAAGAAAATGGTTTCTTCTAATTGGTTTGTAAACCAAAAAAAATTTATGTATGTATGTATGTATGAGAAGGGCTATTGAGAATTTATGAAAAATTGAATTTATTGCTAAATCCATAACATAAATTTCTTAATTTTTATCTGTTGTAAAAGGCATCCTTTTCTAAGAAATTTTTTAAAAAGAATGATTTATGATGAAAATATCTTGTTTGTTTGCTTCCATGACAATACGGTTTCGATTATATTTTACCAAAATTTTTAAAATGTTTCGCCAAGGTGTGAATTTCTGTTTAATTTGGTTCCTTTTTTTACAAAACTGTATGGATTTATGTATATAGTTTTGTTTTTGAGATCTGTTTTACAATCCCAAATTTCTGCAACTAATAACAAGTTGAAAACTAAAAAAAATTCACTTAAAGTAGATTGAAAAAAAACTTGAAAAAGGATTCTAAAAACGTGAAATAGAATAAATCAAAATATGAAAAAATATGTCTACACATTTTAAAGGAGTGAAATTCAGTAGAGTGCAAAAACCCTAATCAGGAGTAATAACCCGACTAAAAACTAATATTATAAAAATGAGATGAATTGAAAAAGTTAAAGAAAAATTAATTTATTAAAATCCACATACATAGATTTCAAAGTCCAAAAAAAAACCGCATCATCTGTCAAAATTTGAACCATCTATGACATTTAGTTTCTGTTTGACAGCCATTGATATCAGACTACCGCATGATTTGACGAGTAAATCAAAAAAGTGCATATCGTGTGCACATTAAGCATTATTTTTTGCTAAAAAAAACCTTCACTAAATTGATAAATACTATGGGATATTATTCACCATCAATGGTTCAAAAATTGTTTCCCGAATTTCGTTGTGGCCGCGCAATCACGGAAGATACCGACCATTCTGGACGCCCATTTGAAATCTCTACACCCAAAACAATTATAAATTTTCACAATATGGTGTTGGCCTATCGGAGATTGAAAGTGCAAGAAATTGTGAAAGAAATTGTGGTTTAAAATTGTGAATGATCACTTGGGTATGAGAAAGTTTTCCTCAAGCTGGCTACCGCTTTTATTCACAATCGACAACAAACGCAATCGTGTAACATCTCCGTAGGAGTATTTGGTGTTGTACAACCGTAATATGGAGGAGGTTTTGTGCCGTTTCTAATCGTGGACGTTCCACCACAACACACTAGGAACAAAACAGCAGTCGAAAGAGCGGGTTTTTCGGGGTGAACTGGCGTTAAAGAAGGTCAAGGTGGATTTGTCAGCCAATAGAGTCATGGCAACTGTTTTTTGGGATGCACGCGGTATAAACCACTTTGAGTACAACATTCAATGGCGAATATTATGCCAACTTGAAAAAGACCTCATTTTCCCAATAAAAAAGTTCTTTTACAACAGGACAGTGCCATGGTACACAGATGTGCAGTTTCCATGGTAAAATTCATGAATTAAGCTACGAATTGATTCCAAACCTGAAGAGGATTGACTCCAACGATGAAATCATCTCACAAACAAGTACTTCTCTTGATGATCTCAAAAAATTTTATTTTTTGGAAGGGATAAAAAAATTCGAGTAGCAATGGACAAAGCGAATAGCGGTCGAAGGAGATTATGTTGAAAACTAAAATGAGTTTTTATCCAAAAACCTGTGTTTTATTGAAAAATTCACGGGATTATTGACCCGCACCGGTAGGAGTGAAAGCAAAAACAAAATGTAGTAAAATTTTAGCTTCGAGAAAAAACTTTTTATAAAAAATAATTTATTTATTATTTATTTATTTTTACACATAAAGATTGTAGTACGTGGTTGAACGAGCTTTACACGGCTTGTATCGGTGGCATGCGTCCGCCATATTGTGTTTACGAGTGATTCCATTTTATTTTGAAACAAATTCTGGTTACAAAATTTTTGGTCGTAGCATTGACCATTGATTGACCTTTGAACAAACCTTAAAAATATGATATTTTTATTATATTTTGGCCAGCTGTTTTTAATTGACAAAGGAGATTTGATCTTGTATTGTTGGACATATAGTTGGGATGATTTTACCTTGTTTATTATAACAATGATGTATGGTCAATTCTATTCTATTTTGCGGGTGCATTTGTTAATTTTCTTCTATATGGCAAACACGTAAGTATGTTCGAACATATGTTCGGGCAACGAAGGCAGTACATGAATGAAACTTGAACATGTGAGGTCTCCACGAGCCGAATTCAAGTGCTATGCTATGCTATGTTCAATGATCATACCAAGTTGATGGCTAGTGGAAACGGTCTAAAGTCATGGACTACCGCTTGCGTTTCATACATCGGGAAAAATGGAAAGCGTCAAAAGAAAGTCGTATAGAAGATCACAACCGCTCCAAGTTACATATATAAATATTTCGGTCATTGACAAGAATCTATAAGTTTTTCTGGTTAAAACTGTATTGTCAACATATGTATGTACGTCAAAACACATATAAAAAAATTAAAGCACCGTCTGAATCCACTAGCCTGCAAAGTTATAATCAGTTTGAAAAATAATCAGTTTTAAAAATGGTGTTCCAAAATACCAGCTAGAGCATTTTCTCGACTTCTTAAGAAGTTCAGTAGAGAAAATGTTAATAAGGAAATCCGTATTTATTTATATATAATGAGTACAATTATAAAATATATTACAAATTGGTTTTAACAAGCATAGTAACATGGACCTTCATTCGTTTGGAGTGAAACAGACCATAGTCTTAAATGGGAATCGAACCCACAACCTCCTGCCCACTAGCCTACCGATGTACCCTAAAGACATCCTTATTTATTTACAAATACACGAAAACAGTATTTTTCTGCAATTTTGACTGAAACTGTAATTTTCACAGAAGCAAAAATAAATCAAGTAAATTTTTGACATTTGTAGATTTTCATTTCTGAAATTATTTTCTTTGAAAAAAAGAAATTTTTATATAATATACTCTGAAGTAAAAGGCATTATAAAAACAAATCTATTTTAGAATCATTTGGATATCAGTTAGACTAGGTTTTTTCTGCATCAACATTTCTTCGGCATTTGCATGACTTTTTGGTATCCTTTTTTTCTTTTATTAATTTCTAAAATATTACTTCCCTTTTCTAAATGTGGTAAAAAAAGAATTGTAGCACCCAGTAAAAAACAATGCTGGAATTATGATCTGGAAGTAGTCTAAGTTGGAATAAGAAGCGCAAGCTGGTCATTGCAGAATGTTCCCTTTTTTCAGGATTATTCGCCGACTTGGAAACACTCTACAATAATTTGAATTGTTTTTTTGAAGTGTTTTTTTTTTTTGTTTTGAAAAGAAAATAATTTTATATTATACTACGATCCAGTGTTTACCACTGGGGACAGACTTTTCATCTGGAAAGGGTACAAACTTGCCAATAGTTGCGTGTTCCTTTTTCCTCATGTCATGTGAGAGTGATTGTATCAATTATTAATTGAAGAAAAATGATATTTTTATTTTAGTCAAAAATTTCGTCAAACTGATTACCTGCGGGAAGAAGAAGATGAACTAATGACTTTTTGGAAGGACTGAAAATGTCGTCCAGAATGACTGGTTTGTATTTGTAAAAGATAACTACCTTATTTTTTTCTCAAGCGTTTAAATAATAAAATAATAAGTCTCAAACTATTAAAAACACAAATTTCGACAGTTTTTTACTTAAAACACTGAAAAATTTTTTCGTAAAACATTTTTCATAATAAATTGGGTGGCTTTAGCGATTCCGGCTTGTCGATAGGAAAAGGTAAACGAAAAAGGACTTTCTATTTTACATACATACGTATTGACGTATATATTTGCAATAAGTCGAAGGACCAGAAGGAAAAGAAGTGCAGTAATTGTGGAGGTAATCACACTGCTAACTACAGGGGATGTCCTGTATACTCTTTCGTTAAACAGGCTATGAGTCAAAAGCCTAAAGTAGTCCCAGCGCAAACAGGAAATACGTACTCCGCCACTTATCCTCTAATGGCCCAACCAATCACTCCACAAGTATCGTATGCTGACGCTGTGAAGATCAACTCTGTTCCAGTGCAAAAAGTGTCACCACCAAATAATACAACAAATGCAAATGCTAGCTTTAATTTCAGTCGCCTTGAAAATACTATTGATAATTTGGTGCAAACTATAAACAACTTTACAACAAATATGACTAGCATGATGCAAGAAATGCTGCGAATGCAGAACACTCTGCTTCTAGCATTAGTTAACAAACCATGAACACGTTAAAGTTATGTTTCTGGAACGCAAACGGCATTCGCCAACATAGAAACGAACTAGAGCACTTCCTCACGGTGAAGAATATTGATGTAATGTTGGTATCTGAGACTCATTTGACTTCGAGAAGCCTTTTTAAAATGAGTGGCTACACCTTATATGATACAAAGGACCCGAGAGGAAGAGCATGCGGAGGATCAGCAATTCTAATAAAGTCAAGACTCAAGCACTATATTCTTGAGAACATTTGTGAGCACCATCTGCAGGCAACAAATATTTGCATCGAAAATTTTTGTTCAAATCTTGTGATATCATCGATTTACTCCCCTCCCAGATTTTCAATCAGTGAGGATAAATACGAGGATTTTTACAAAACTCTTGGCCCTTGTTTCATAGCAGCTGGAGACTACAATGCGAAACATACGTTCTGGGGATCGCGGCTTATTACACCTAGAGGTAGAGCATTGTTCAACACAATTTCAAAAATGGGTTTGGATGTCATTTCTAGCGGGGAGCCCACTTACTGGCCTACTGACATACAGAAAATTCCGGATGTTATAGATTTTGGAGTCATGAAAAATATCCCTAGGGATTTAATTCATGTTGAAGCTTCACATGATCTCTCCTCCGATCACTCTCCCACGATCTTTACTATTTGTAGCCCACTAAGAAGTGACTTACCTGACCCATATGTGAAGATGATATATCGTGTTAACTGGCTGGGGTTCAAAAAATATCTCAGTAGTCATTGTACGGAAAACATCAGGCTTAGAACTCCCGATGATATTGAACTTAACATTGCCAATCTTACCGAGAATATTAAACAGGCTGCTAAACATGCCACTACCTCCCATCCGCAGACTGGGTTTAATAGAATTTATTCTGCGGATATTGAACGTCTCGTATGTGAAAAAAGGAGAGCTAGAAGGGAATGGCAACAGCACAGATCGCCCCAACATAAAATTAGACTTAGAGAATGCACTAAACGACTCCAAGAGTTGCTTGCATCTGAAAAATCTGCTTCTCTTAAAAACTATCTGGAAAGTCTCGATGTCACAGCAGCATCTAATTACTCCTTGTGGCGCGCTGCTAAAAAACTTAAAACACCCGTTGAGTCTAAACCTCCCCTGCGCACTTCTACCGGAGGTTGGGCAAGAAACAATACTGAAAAAGGTAACATATTTGCTGAGCATTTAAAACAAGTATTTACCCCAAACACATGTACTGGTGCTGTTGATTTGCCGAGCGTAGTTGCTCTACCCCCTCGACCCATAAAGTTTAAGATGCTTGATGTACAAAAACTAATTGCTGAAACCAATCCAAAGAAGGCCCCGGGTATTGATGGAATTAGTAACAAGATGCTGATGCAGTTGCCTCGTATTGCTATTAGAATCCTGTTATTCATTTTTAATGGCATTTTACGACTGGAGTATTACCCACACAGCTGGAAACTTGCCATGGTCAAAATGATTCCAAAGGCGGGTAAAGAACTTACTAAGGCTCAGTCTTATAGGCCAATAAGTTTGCTGTCAACAATTTCAAAGCTCTTTGAAAAACTTCTCATGACAAAATTGTCCCCAATTCTAGCTGATAATGGATGCATACCGGACCATCAATTTGGTTTTAGAAGTCAGCACAGCACCATTGAACAATGTCATAGATTGGTTCATTTTATAAGAAGAACATTTGAAGAAAGAAAGTATTGTTCTTCCCTCTTTATTGATGTCTCTCAGGCATTTGATAAAGTGTGGCATGAAGGCCTTATTTTAAAATTGAAGACATATCTACCAATAAACATAGTAAATCTTTTAGAAAGTTACATTCTTGCCCGGAAGTTTACTGTCGTGGAAGGAGACTTCATGAGTGTGCCCGAAACTATTTCATCTGGGGTGCCTCAGGGGAGTATACTGGGGCCAGTTTTGTATTTGATTTATACCTGTGATATGCCTTTGAGCAGTAATATCCTCACTTCTACTTTTGCCGATGATACAGCCTGCCTTAGTATGCATGAAAACCCTCACGAGGCATCCCGATATCTTCAAGAACATATTAAGCTGTTGGAACTGTGGTTGAACTTATGGAGAATAAAAGTAAATGAACAAAAGTGTGTTCATGTCACATTTACTCTACGAAGAGACACTTGTTCCCCCATTCGAATCAACAACCAAGTTGTGCCTCAACATTCACAGGTGAAATACCTTGGTATACACCTTGACCGACGGCTTACATGGAAACTCCACATTGACTCTAAGCTGACACAAATGAAGCTTAAATTAAGCCAGATACATTGGCTGATTGGTAGAAATTCTACTCTCAGTCTGGATTGTAAACTTTTAATATACAAATCACTTTTGAAACCCATATGGTGTTACGGTATTCAGCTATGGGGCACTGCTTCAGCTTCCAATGTAGAGAGAATACAACGAATGCAAAACAAAATCTTAAGGTTAATAACATCAGCTCCATGGTACATGAAAAATTCATTTTTACATCGTGATTTAAATATGCCACTTGTGACCGCTGAAATTGCAAAATATGCAGGCAAATATTTAACAAAACTCGAGTCCCATCCGAATCCGCTTGCCCGAAATATCTTGAACTTTCCTGGACACATCCGCTTAAAAAAGAAGGATACTACGGCATTAATACGCAACACTGCAGATGAAATTCTTTAAAAATATTTTTTGTGCTTAACATGACATTTATGTATTATTAATTATTATCACTAAGTTTATGTCTGACACTGGTCGGGCCTAACAATTATATATATATATTTAAGATTTTAATACTTATTGTTAGTTCAGTTAACTGAAGATACAATAAATAAATTTTATAAAAAAAAAAAAAAAAAAAAAAAAAAAAAAATACGTATTGACAATTATTACACTTTCTGACGAATAACAGACATTTCGCTTATGGCATATAGCACAGTGGGCCTCATTTAATCCTTGATTTAAGTAAATTTTAGTTGCTCTCACCACGAAAGACGTACTTGTATAACAAGTACGCAGTCCATAAAACACATTTCCAGTGTAACGTTTTAATATTGAGATTAAAAAAATATTCACTTGTAAAATAGAATTGAAAAAAGAAAACACATCTTAAGCCTACAACCAACACCTAGTACAACTTTAAACAACAAAATGTGTAAAGTATTTGCAACATACAAGTATTTAATTGACTACAGACTGCAAATAAAACAAGAACATTTAAAAGGAACGTGTTAAAGAGATTTAAAAAATTTAAAAAAAAATACAAAACAGCAAGAGTCATGATGAAAATCACTTAAAATACTTGTAGTCATGCATTTACTTCGATACACATACTTGGTGTTGTGGCATGTTTGTACCTCTAGCATCGCACTGGTACATGGCCTAAAAGCAGACTTAATGGCACATTAAAACCACTTGTAGTCGATGAATAGGAACCAGCCCCAAGACGGCTTAATAGCAAATCGTTAAGAATTGAAAAAAAAATCAACAAACAATCGCCGGCAATTATAACAATGTCTAGAACAGAGGTTTGAACTAGTGAACACATACACTTAAATGCAACGAAAGATAAAACTTGTAGGTCCTTTATAGTTTGTTTGCGTAAAGTGTACATACTTATTCTTAATTTCATTAATGTCCTTTAAACTGAATTCAAAAGAATATTTTGTTGATCGATAAAATAAAAAGAAACGGAATCAAAATTGAACTAAACAAAAAAAAAAGGAACGATGTGCACTGAATATTAATAAAAAATGTTTTAGAGATTTCATTTATAAAATATATTACTTGACATATGCTTGTTCGCCCAATGATAAGAGGATATGCAACGAAAACTTATATGCCTTGATAAGAACTCAAGGAAAGTTGGTCTTAAGATAAAAGTAAATAAAACAAAACTCATGCGGATTACCACCATCAACTCAACTCGTCTCTCGCTACATGGAGCTATTATCGAGGACGTTGACTCTTTTTGCTATTTGGGTAGTCGAATTTCCCAGGATGGCCAGAATCGCATTTCACTCGCTAAATAAAGTCTGGCGAGTGAACGATATCTCTATACCGAAAAAAATTCGAATATTTAACTGGAGTGTAAAATCTGTCCTACTCTACAGCAGCACTACATGGAGCACAACGCAAAGCACACTCAGAAAACTGCAAACGTTTGTGAATCGCTGCCTTAGACAAATCCTACACATATTCTGGCCACATTAGGTGACTAATGAATTCGCTGAGTTCGGGTCACGTTGGAAGAATATTAAGTAGTATGTTTTTATTATATTTTTCCTGTGAATGCATTTTTAAACATTTTCTCCTCCAACATACTTGAAATATATGCAGGCTTAAGCTACGTACACACGGTTGGCAGATCTTACAATATTGCCAGTAAAATTGTCTGAAAATGTATTACAATCGTGTGAACTGCCAATTTTTTACTTACAACGTTGTCAGAAAAACCATTGTCAGTCCATTGTAAGACGACAATATTGTCAGGCATCTGACAACCGTGAGAACACCTATCGCAGGCATTGTCAGATAATTGGCAGACATTGTAAGGTAATTTTTTATTGGCAGATGTCGAAAATTTATGCACCTGACAATAACACCATTGTCAGAAAAATATTTCTATTGATGTTTTTGGTATCTAAAAATATACATAAATCAATTTTATACTAGTACGTATGAATGAAGAAAATAAGCTTACTTTGACATATTCATCCACAAGAACTTTATAAATGGCATCTAAAACTTCCGGAATAATACTCGATATCGTTAATGCTGGAATACGGAAAAGGTATTGCAGTGACTGAAAGTTTTCGCCAGTAGCCAGGTATCGTAGAGTTAGTACGAGTCGCTCACCACCTGAAATGCTCTTGCGCATGTTGGTGTCCTGCTTTTTAATATGTGGAGTTACTAAGCCAAGGAGATAATCCAACTGCTCGGAATCCATTCGTAGAAAGTTGTGATATAAATCCGGCTCGTCAGTTCTTAATTGGATGAGCAGTTTGGAATAAAATCCCTGCTCCTGGCGGTAACGAACCCAATCTTTTACCCAAACTTTGCGACGTTTTTTTACTATTGGATCTTCATCCTCACTACTTTCAAACAAATATGCACTTAAAATTGTCGTAATTGCTATATTCTTTTCCATAATGTATCATACTTTAATAATTTAACTTTTTTTTGTGTTATGTATACATAAATTCAGATAATATTTTCTGACATATGCTTTGAATTTTCTGACAATGCCTAACAACAGATCTGGCAATTTTTGTCATCCAATAATCTAACAATCGTTTGAACTGACAATTTTTGTTGGCACATAAATTCATTGTCAGACAATTAACTGACAATGAAATTGTAAGATTTTCTTACGATCGTCTGAACACACAATTTACTTCTGGGTGACAATTTTTCATTGTCACTACATTGTTAGTATGTTGCCAGGTCTTACAATATTGTAAGATCTGACAACCGTGTGTACAAAGCTTTATTTTAATAAAGCGAATGAACAATGATTTGTCGTTAAAACAAATTCGAAAAATCTGGTGTTTTTTACACGTTCCAAGTTCAAATAGTATGACTTTGAAAAAATCTACTCTTATTTTATTCTAAATTTGAACATAAATATTTTGAAAAAAAAACACACACACACACTCTGTGTTGTTTGTGGGCATCAGAAATGTGGTAAATGCAGTAAAATTGTGTAAATCTTTAACATCGACGACAAATTTCTTTGCTGTTGCATGATTAGCTAATGCAGTCATGTGCAGATTCCCTGCCTCTGTAGACAACTGTAAAAATTTTGCACTTTAGGAAGTTCTAAAAAAAATTTAGGGAAAATCGGCGATGGTAAAAGTGGCAATTTGCCTTTAAATTCCATTGAAAAGCGAGGAAAGAACACTAAATTTTTAATGGATTTAAAAGTCAGTTAAAAATACAATTTTCCCCCACTAATCCTTTGAATAATTAGAGTTTCAAAAAATGTTTATTGTTTTTTGTGGATTTATACGTTCATTTATCGTTATTTTATTGCTGATAACCAAATCATCAGTGAACTCTAACCGATTTCTAAGCATTGAACATCGTACGTTTATTGAAAATATAACATATACAATACAATTTTCAATGGCATATGAAAATTATAAAGGATACATATATTTGAAATTATGGAGAATATTTAATTTTGTTCCATTTACTCTTTCTTTTTAATAAAATTTTATATTTTCGCTTTTGAATATACAAAAGTACACATTTTTAAATAAAATCTCGCAAAAATAAAAAATAAAAACTCATTTTGAATACAAATAACTCCGAAACTAAGAATATATTCCACACATGCAGGCGAGTTTTTGTAAACGTCTGTAAATGAACTATTTCCAATTTTTGTTTTCATTAAAATTTGGAAGTAGTCAAATATGGGTTTCTGCCCACGAGCCCTTCTTAACAGAGAGAATAGCAAGCTGTTTCCAAAATAAAAAGTATATAAAACATTATGGCCATTTAGATAAGAAATTTTTTCGTTTCTCTAAAATTTTATTGTTTGTCATACAAATCAGTTGATTTCTTTGTGTGACTGTTAGATTTCAAAATCTTGATCTTGAAAAAAATCTCTAGCAGCACCGAGTAGAATAGAGCATAGTAGGAGTAGAGTGTTGTCGAGTAGGCCAAACAACTTTAACTTAACATTGGTCGTTACTTAAATGTTCCTTATTTGGATCATTGCTAGATAATTGTAGTGAAAGTCAGACAGTCAGTGTTTTTAAACATCCCTTTCCAAACCACTAAATATTTATTTCTCAAATGATTTTCGAGTAACTCTCAACGCCATGTCATCTGCATTAACATTCTCCAGTGTTTTTCTTTTATTGCCGGCAATAATCTTAAAAGAATATTAAGAAATAAAAAAGAAAAAGTACAAAAGTAGCATGTAATAAAATTTGAAGAAGTACGAGTAAATAAAAACTCTTCTGAAGAACCATTTTATGTAGTTTTCAGTCGTAAAAACTGAACAAATTAACTACTCGAGGCAGGGGTCATGAGTAGAACAACTATAAATTGCATATTTAATTACAAAGTTTTTATGATCTCAAGCGAGAATGTAAACGTAATGTCATGACAATTGAAAATAAAAGAGAAAGACATTGTCCGTACGACCATGTTTGAATAATAAATATTTTAATAGTGCTTTTTGTGTAATTTTACTATTGCCAAATAAAGATAAGTTTGGAACATAAAAATTTTTTGGAATTGTATGAATGCATATTCGGTGGTAGAAAGAGTAGCTCGCCGCTTAAAGACGTCCACTGGAAAAAATTAAGATAATAAATAGTTGAAGAGTCAATGCTATATGGCTTGTGAGAGACCATATAAAGAAAAAATCGCTGCATTGCAATCAAAATTATTTTATTATTTTTCATTAACTTCATTTCGCTTAAAAGAAACCCGCACTAACGCATACCCATTTAAAACACATTTTCTTTTTAAAAGTACAAGATCATATGAAAAAAACATCGCTTAAGAGAAAAAAATTATCTATATAATTCAATGTTTAAAGATGATTTCATGTATATGTTGACCATAGCTACGCCTCAAATGGTTCATACGCTGAGTCCAATTTTGCATACTCTGTTCAACATATCGGTCGGTATCTAATGAATGAATTCCTCTATATTGGCTTCCAGTGCGTCAACCTTTGCGGGCTTTTCCCTATAGACATAAACCTTAACATAGCCAAACAAAAAATAGTCTAAAGGCATTAAATCGCACGATTTAGGCAGGCAGTTGACCGGCCCAAAACGTAAAATAAAATGATCACCGAACTCACCTCTCAATTTGTTTCTCATGCTGTGTGGCATGTGGCACCGTCTTGCTGAAACCACATATCAGCCAAGTCCAGCTCTTCTATTTTGGACAAAAAACTTTAATCATCGCAGGGTAGCTCTCGCCATTCCCAGTAACCTTCCTGTCTTCGTCATCTTTAAAAAAGTACGGTCCATAATCCACACAAACAGTGTGTTTTTCGTGATGCAGCGCTTCTGGCTACTCTTCACACCAAATTCACAATTTTTCTTGAAATGAGCTTCGTCAGTTTTCCGATAAAAAAAAGTAGACGATGCACTTTCTAACCGATCATGAATTTTGATAATAAAATTCAATAATCTGCAAGCGTTGTTAAAAATAATAATAATGAAAAACGAAACAGTTTTCATTAATCCGAAGTACGTTTGATTACAAGAATTGCTTAAATAAAAACTAAATGCTGAAAATTTCCAATTTCGACTATTCGCATTCGACTGTAATCATCAAAGTTTTTAGAAAAAATTGTATTCTACTAGAAATCACAGCCAGATCGACAACAAGATCACGTTTTTGTGGCTAAATGTAAATTTTTTCGTAATACGAATATCGACTCATCATTAAAAATTTAAATTTTATGAGTTAAAAGACCACACAGGTCGGTCATTTTGCTCGTCTGAGACCAAATAAAATTATTCAGTGGCTAGAAAAATTTTGTGTAGGGCCATAAATGAGACGCTCTGGTGCCTTACGCTCATGGTGTGAGGGCAGGTCAATAATCCGTGACTTCTTGTATGAAACACTGGATTTTGGGTAATAAAATAATCATTTTAGTTTTCAGCATAGTCTCCTTTGAGCTCTATACACTTTGCCAAGGTTTATCCAATTTTTTTATCTCTTCCAAAAAAACAAGATTTGTCGAGATCATCAAAAGAGATGATCTTGTAGTTGTTTGTGCGATGATTTTATCGTTTAAATCAAATCTCTTTCCACCGAGCCATTTTTTCAGCTTTGGAAACAAGAAATAGTCACTCGTAACTAAATCCGGAATGGGGCGAAGGAGGGAGAAGTTCATAGCATACTTTATGGAATTTTGCCATCAAAACTGAGCATCTGCATTGTTCTGGTGGAAAAAACTATTTTCTTGGCCAAATGCGATCGTTTTTTAAACCTCATTAAATCGACATAATTAGTTGGCACAATATTCGCTATTTATCATTTTAGCATTTTGAATATAGTCAATGAGGACTATATCATGTGGAAACCAAAAGACGGTCGCCATGACTTTATTGGCTGATCAACCCACCTTGGATTTTTTTGCCACCGATTCATGCCAAGAAGCATACTGTTTTGACTGATATTTGGTCTCCACTGTGTTGTGGTGGATCCACCTTCGCGTTCGCGGCGCAAAAACACGTCCATATAGCGCTTGAATAACGCCAAACGTTCCTGGGATGCAGTAACATGGTTGCTTTTCTGGTCGATTGTGAGCAAATGTGGCATACATCTTGCGGAAAGCTTTCTCATACCCAAATGATCATTCAAAATTGAAAGTACTAAGCCATGTGATATTCCACAATCTCTCGCACTTTCAATCTCCGATCGACCAACACCATATCGTGAACTGTTTCGGGTGTCCATAACGTGCCGCATCTTCCGTGCTTGCACGGCCGCAACGAAATTTAGTAAACCAATTTTTTACCATTTAAAATAATGGTTCCTATAGTATTTATCAATTTGAGACGTGGTTTGAATCAACTGAAAGATGTCACTTGTCATTAACATTGTTGCTCTTTTAGTTAAGAGGCAAAAAACTCAAAAATCACGCAATTATGGATGTGCCTTCGTATAATACCTGAAATACCAATTAAGGATTGCAGCCCTTCGAATTTACTTAGATATCAGTCTCTCCTTATATTTCCTACTTGATTTTTATCACCAGACAAGCAGCATTATATTATTTTTTTTTAATTTCAAAAAAATAATCTGACAACTGAAAGTTTTGTCAGACAAAAACGTGACTTCTATCTTTGCAGTGTCGCTTGTGAGTCCGGAGTTGATGATCTTACTTTAATATCACAAATGATTTATTATTGGCGTTGCAATTAGAATTTCTAAGTTTTTCTTTATTTCACTATTTTTCTAATACCGTTCTATACATTTGCTATACATGAGTATTGGCCTCCTTTTGCCCATCAAGTGGAAGGAACAGTATAAGGATTTTTTATAAAAAATCTTTTTCACACAGGAGCTGTGTAGGTGTTGTCTTTTGTAATCCTTCTCTGTATTTGAATGACTTGAGGTTAAAATTTTCTTAACAAATTCCGTTGATAAAATTCTATAAAAACTGTTAATATCAGAAATAAATTTCAACTGTTCCATTTTCCTCGAAAACTATTCATTGATGAACAAGGAAAATATTTTTTTCTCTACCCAATAATAAATAATATTATGCAAGTGTATATCTTTATATTGTTGTATTTTTATTACAATTTAATACTTTTTTAATGGTCCATCATCGTTATTACATGTACAGCGCTATTTACTATTCAGATGGCTGTCTCTATTGCTGTTAATATTTCTAATGATGATGGCGATAGTGTTGATCATGGACACGTTTAATGCATTTGTTTTTTCATTTCAACAATTTTAAACACACAGCAGTCATAGATAATCACCGTCATCATCTCCAGCAGCGGCATAAGCAGTGCAGGAACATCAACGTCTGTCTGTCATTGTTGCTACTAGCTGGAGCAGTAAGAGTAAATATTTTAATCATGTGAGTGAATACTCACTATCGAGCAATCTTGAGTTCTAATACACATTACGATTATTATAATGACGTCGATTGCAATGATGATGACGTCAATGATAATTATCAATGACAATTGGATAAGGAGGCTGTCATTTCCAAACATACTCGTACATAATGAAATTTTAACATCAAAGTGAAAAAAGAACCAAAAAAAATCTATTTTATTGCACTACAACATTAAAAAGACAAAAAGAAAACAGAAATTATATGCATGTAAACCGTCAGTCATTTAGAGTTAATGGAATTTTAACACAAAAATGTAATGTTGTCGCCAATATTGCCTTTTTTCTTTTTCCGTTCATGCCAGTCATTTTACTTTTTGCAAAAAAAAAAAAAATATAATAATACAAAAAAAAAAATAAACAAACACAGTGGATCGTAAAGCACAGGGAAAATGACACAGTTATGATGGTTTAGTTGCAGCAACTATATTATGATTGCTGCATGTAAACATATAAATTCAATAATTGCAAATAACTTTTTGTTTATACTTGACCATCACGTTATTCCTCATCACAAGAACTACAAAGATAAATTTAAATTTAACTAGTACAGACAAAAACCATATTTTTAGCACTGCCAATTTGACAGTTAACAGAGCTGTGTTAACCAATTAACAAAAGTCCCAAATTACAATAGGTTCATTTAGAAGGCCAAATATAGGAACTACGACAAGGGCCAAAAAAAATATAAATATGAAAATTGCTCAAAGAGTTTCTTAACGAAACTGTGATAATGCGAAAAGATAAATACTTGTCAGAACAATAAAATTCAATTCCCGTAGTTCATAGGAGCCATAAGGGGCTGGTGGTACACACTACATAGAGATGGTGGTCCAGGGAGTGCTTTAATGGAATATAGTAGTGGGATATCTGAAATAATTTTCGAAGCTTAATTAATGATGGGTCATAATTTTTGGTCATGTCGGAAAAATTTATAGGGGCTGGTACTACTCTATATTGCGGTTGAACAACTCTAAACACTCCTGCAAAGTTGTCGCATGACTGTGTTTGTGGACGATTGTGAGCAAACACGGCAGCCAACTTGGGGAAAGCTTTCTTATAACCAATTGATCATTTAAAGTTGAATCCTGTGAGACGTGTGATATGCCTATGGCTTCCATAATCTCTCGCATTTTCAATCTCCGATCTATCAACACCACATCGGCAATGTTTTCAATTGTTTCGGGTGTAAAGAGCTCAACTGGGCATACAGTTGAGGCTACAACGAAATTCATTATTGGTGGTGCGGATATCAAATAGTATTTAATAAGCTTAGCCTTGCTTATTGTTTAATGAGCACACAAATTTAATTTTTTTTCCATTTTCTACTCAAATAACTCGTTAGTCTGCTATTAATAGGTGTCAAACACAATTCTGCTGACATAAGCAGTGTTCCCCTTCAGGTTAAAAGGGGGAAATTCAAAAGGCACTGACATGTTGATCTGCTCTCGCAATAGTCCAAATTAATATAAAAAGTCACATACGAGGAGTTAACGTGGGATATTTAATTAGAAATTACTTTGGACCACTTCCACGAAAACAACACACATGTGCAAATAAAAACATTTCGAAGGCAACTTACACTTTGGGTGCTTGATAGCACTGAAAGAAATTGTTGGTGTTGGAGGACAGTACACTTTTTTGTGGTTTTCAGTTTCAATTATTTTTATATATTCAATGAAATTTTATGTTGTTTCTATTTAGTTAATACTAATTAAACCAGCGGAAAGAACTACTATAAGAAAAGAGAAAAGAATTGTTATTCAAAAACAATTAACCAACAAAATAATAAAAAAATAATTATTATGTGTTTGCCGCTTACCGCTGTAAATCAAAATACATAACGAAAATAAAACTCCATCTGGTTATCTGGTTCTCATCTATATTTTGTGTTTGAGTGAGAGCAAGTGACTTCCAGGCAATACTATATATTTATATTTCGAATATATGGGGGTTTCCAGAAGGGTCGTTTAAACTCCAACATTGGCTCTACTTGCTTCAGGCGGTTTTATCAAAATGGGTGTTCTATTCGCAAAATGTTCCGCACGCTTTGTCAACAAACAAAATTGTCAAATTTGGAACGATTCCAATCCATATTAGGTCTCAGAGCGTCCAATGCACCCACTGTTTGGTGCGGATTCTGGGCTAGCGGTGTCATCGGTTCATATTTCTCTGAAAACGACGTTGTCCGGCCATCACCGTCAACAGCAAGCGCTATAGATCAATGACTTCTAAGTTGAATGATACGGACACCGAAGACATGTGATTTCAGCAGGAGGTCGCTACGTGCTGAAGAACTTATGCAACAAGATAACCCATGCCATTGATCAAATTCAGCCTAATTTGTGACAAAGTTATGAAGAAGTAAACATTTCCAGCGAAGTTGCAGGAAAAAATTGCACAATATTATGTTGCACACATGGTGGCATAAATAGGCCTTCCTAACGATATTATAACCTTATGCTGCACCATCGGCCCCATTGTGCATTGTACAGAGAATGAGTCTGGGTAAAAAGCAACCAATACTAAATGTGCAACACTCTGGTATATTTTTCCGTTTGTTTTCTTTACGAAGAGTAGAAAAATAATGTTTTTTTTTAATTCACACAATAATCATGATGTCTGTATGTTCATGGCTTCAATGAATTAATTACACTTGGCTTAATCACTTTGTGCTACAAAATGTTACATTGTCGTTATTGCAATTATGAAATTAGAAAATGTCTTTGTTTATTTTTGGCATAATTACGAGTACGATGAAAAGATTCAACAAAAAGTTTAATTTTATTTATAGAGGACTGGCAAATTATATTTTCTCTAATTAAAATTGAGTTCATTTGATGAAAAGTGCACGACCATCTTTGAAAACATTTTGTGTATAATTATGTAAATCAGGATTTTTTACATGCTTTAATTTTTAATTGTATGGCAGACAAGAAATTCTCTTTAAAATGTTTGTCTTTTTTAAATTAATTATAATTGTAAACCTTAAATTGTAACAATAGTCGTCGGAGTTAGTGCTCAACAGAAGAAAACTTACACCAATTACACGATCAAAGGAGCAATGGAAAGGGTTGAAGTTTCTGCTTTTGCGGCAGTCGATATCGATCGATATTTGAAATCAATTGACATAGAAAATCCAATAGAACTCATTTATCCTCGACTATAAGCCCATTAAAGTTTGTAAATTTGCCTGATATGCCGGCGCATGCCGATAATAATAACTTGTAATGAGAGGTGCTTGTCCATAACTGTGTTGACAGACTCACGGCTTGTGGAACTTACATATTTGAACTAAGAACATAAGAAGCCATAAACAAAGCACAGAGCCGACATTTACCAGTGCGTTCAGAATAAACACGTAAGCACAGGTAAAGGAGGCTTGGACGTTATCTGTCGCTTACAATGTGTATGACTAATACGTGCATTCGAGTTAAATGCATCTGAGTCTATTATAGCTATATTTGAGAGCCAAGATCTTGATGGAAGTCCAGGCATGCAGAGTCGCGTAAGATTCCAACAGTCCAAAATCAGGAGAACCGCCTTCTCTTTCAGCTGACTGTTTAGAAATGAGATGACTCAATGAATCAAAAAGCGATAGACTTTTGAAAGTTCTTATAGAGAAATTTAATACATTCTCTTATTCGATCAGGATACCGATATTGAGTTCATATTGAGAATTGTTTCGGTACTTTAAAGAACAAATTCGACACCTTAAAAGAACTAAAATTTATAAAGAACACAAATAGAAACAGGACTGTAAAACTGGACTGTGGTTTCTTGCATTTTACTTGAAAAAAAAAATCGCGACGAAAATAAAAATAATTGCGAAATTTTACATCTAGAAATCAACTTATCTGCAACAAGTAACAGAAGAACTAGTTCCATTCATTTCATACAAAACAAAAATGTTAAATCTTTCCAAAAATATAATAAAAATTCAAATATAAATATACATTGGGCTCTTGATTAATTAACACAATCCATTCCAGAATCTTGTGCGGCATAAGAAAAGTGATGTCATGGGCATCTCATTGGTTGCCGAGATCTTGTGGTGTTTTCTTAAGTCGCATGGTCTGTGCGAATAAACCATAAGCCACAGTGGCTTTCAAAGTCAATCGGTAAAATTCAACCTGATTTATGCGCCAGAGTCATGGAAAATTGGCAAATTCGGATGCGCTCCAGCTAGCGAAGCTGCACGGACATTGGCACGATGCAATATTACACAAATAATGATAGGCCACAATGATACACACTTTGCTTTATTTTAATTTAAAAATTGGAAGCTCTTAAGGAAAGACTCTAGTGAAGCTCAAACATAGGATTATTCTAAAAAGAAAAAAATGGAAAATTTTCAAAGGGTAAATTTATTTTAGCAGGAATACACGAATGACCAAAATAATTTACAAAAGCTGATTCGAAAAACATTAAAAAAAAAACAAGGAAACGTTTCCTCAGAGAAAATAAACTTGACGAACAAAGCAATTCCACTGTTAGATAAAGCAACATGCCATCCAATATCATGAGTAGACTTGGACAAAATTTTTTCCAATCAAACTTCACAGCACTCACATACCTGGAATCTACGATTGGACTCCGAGACCACAACTGGGAGTACAGGACTTTTGGTATCTTCCATGCTTGTATTTCCCCAACCTAATCCAGTAATTCACATTTACACCATTGATATTGATGGTGCAGAGTTTCCATAGTATTTATCAAGCTTGGCCTTTGTTTGAGTGATGGCTTTTTTCCACAAAAAAATATATAATGAGCACACGGAATCCATTCTTTTCCATTTTCTACACAAACTAAATGACACAGTTTGTTCAAATTTTGACAGGAGTCAACTGACTGCTGCCTATTGACAGAAGTAGTATTGACTTTTCATTTAAAAGGCGTGAAATTCTATAAGCTCAAGATTGATCGACCCGCCCTAATCGAGTGGCTCTATCACGATATCCAGTATTACGTAAAATTTTTCTCGCGCCTTCGGTACAAATACACTTTTTAAACGTTTTATTTATGTACTTTTTAAAAAATTTCCCCAAATGTAATCCGAGCGTTTATTTTTGTCATATTAATTATTTTGCGTTCTGCGCGATCTGATAATTCTTTTGGACATCCGCGGATTAGAAGTTAAATTTTCATGTTGTGTGTAATTGTTCATTAGGCAGATGAATATGTTCCGCCAATAGTTTGATCAACTTTTCGAATGGATGTACCTTCTTTCCACAAACTAAATAATAAATTTTCTTTCAGAAACACTAATTTTCTTGCCTCTGTTTTTCGTATTTACATATCGTGGCCTTAATGCGAAAAAACCTTAAGTAACATAAGTTTTGATTTTCACTTTTTCACTGCATTCGTTAAAGTACGTTCGCTAAAAATTAATCTTAAGGCTTTATAATCGTTGCAAGTGGCCACAAAAACTAAGAGCGAATTCAATTTTGCGGTGGTCATACGACTTAGGCCAAAGGCAGTATCCCCTCAGAAAAAAATTGAAGAGACGAACCTAATTTTTTTATATTTGGCATCAAGAATATAATGAACAAACATATGAATAATAAATTCATTAAAGTTTTTATATACGAGTATGTATTTTTATATCATTAAAATATGACGCAGACTTTGTGGTCTATGTGTATAAGGGAATGCAATTAATCCCCTCTCTTGATTTAATTGTTTTCCCTTAAACAGAACAACTTAAATAAGCTCCATAGTGCAACTACCTTTGCTCTGAAGTAAAAAACATTGTTAGAAAATATGCTCGAATTGTTATTTTCAAATAATTTCCTAAAGCTTTAAATTTAAAAACGATTTGCTTTCTTTATACAACAGCCAATCTATTGTTTTAAGCTTTTATGCTTGTGGCAAGTTGTTAAAAAAATGGAAAATATCCATTTACTTGTGTACGTCCAAACATAACGTACATACCCGTATTATACATCCCAAACAAACATACAATAAACATACTTTTATATTGCACAAAGAGTATCATTTAAGGAAAAAATGTTTTTTTTAATCTAACAAAAGCTTAAAATACATTTAGATGATGCCACATGCGGTTGTTTTGTATTTGAAATGCATAAAAGAACAAGAGGAAATGAATGCGAACAATACAACGTCATTATGCTACAACTAAATAACTGCCGCTTCAGAATAATGTTCGTTAGACTAAAGAAGAAAGACGGGCGAGCAGCAGACAGGCAGAAAGACAGATTATTTGAGGCCAGGCTGCAGGCAGTCAATCCTACTTTTTGTGGCTGCCACAAAAGAAACTTTAAATTCTTTTGAAAATTTACTCAAACAAAAACTCACTTTTGTGAATGTAAATTATTTCCAACCCAATGACAATGATACACAAATGTTTTACATCAATATTATTTTTTCTTCCTCTTCTTCTGTACTTCTGCTTCCGTTAGCAAGTTTTTGTTTTGCCTTCACTGTTATAAGGACAAAACTTTATGGCTGCTTGAGACATCATCGCAGGGACAAACAATGGGATGCTTAGATTAAATTTTCGCTTCCTTGGAACCCTCCATATGTTTTCAAGGGACCCAATTAAATTGAATTGATGCGAACTGGTTTAACCAGTTCATTTATTTATCGCGTAGTTTATTTTCAATACTTTTTGTTGTCGGTTTCATTCTAAAATTCTTTTAATTTTCCAAGACCTTTTTGTTGACGTTGTTCTTTTGAAGTATTAGTTGTTTTTAGTTTCGTTCTAAATTGCTTTGATGAATTTATTTTTTCTCTGTAGGTTTCTTAATTGGTATGTCTTCATGGGAAATATCTTAATTTGCGTGGGTAGTTTGTAAAGTGACAGCACAGATTTGAAAAAGAAATTATTTAATTACTATGAATTACATGAATGATTACATTTTTTTTTTGACTGCTAAGAGCAATTATCTATGGTGGCGACATACACATAGCCCATAAAGTCTGCGTTCACCCTTAGAAGTTGTATTAGTGATATAATTATACAGCATAAATATTTAATTCAAATCAAAATTTCTTTATAAGTATTTTATTTAGATAGTTTAGTTCGACAAGCAATAAAATAAAAATGTTAATTCCTTTTCAGTATTGAGATAACGGGATAGAAGTGGCACAACATGTAAATATATAAACCATAAAGTCTGCGTTCAGTGTGAAAAAAAAATTATAAAGTCTTTTAAAATTATTAGGAAAATTTACATTTAATATTTTGTTGGATATCCACGATGTTTTAAGACTTCAGTCAGTCTATTTGGCATTGAGTTTACTAATTTATCAGTTTCAACAACTGTAATCTTCGCCCATCGCGCCTTCATGGCACTTCGTAAAGTTTCTTTATTTGTTATTGTATATTGGCAAATTATTTTCTCTAACAGATCACAAAGGTGCTCTATAGGATTGAGATCGGATGATTTAGGGGTGTTTTAAGTTGTCTTGGAGCATTATACAAGAGCCAAAGTCTAACAATTTCCGCTGTATGCTTTGGATCGTTATCTTGTTGGAACAAAAACGTTGTTGGTAAACTAAGTTTTTCTGCACTTTGTGGCAAATTGTGTTTCAAAATGTTCAAATATCCCCATTTATCCATTGTCGATTCAATAAACTGCAATTAGCCGACACCAGAAGCCGCCATGCATCCCCACACCATAACTTCACCACAAGCGTGTTGGACAGTACCAACAAGATTTTGTTTCTCAATTGCAGTTCCTGACTTACGCCACACAATTTAACGGCCTTTTATACCAAATATACAGAACTTGCTTTTGTCTGAAAATATTACCTGTTTCCAAACTTCTGGGGGCTTATTTATGTAAGTGTGAACAAATTCAATGCACTTTAGTCTGTTCAGTAGTGATATGTATTGTTTTCGTCCAGTGACTCTACCATGATTTACAGCCTTACGCAATATTTTTTAACGGTTTCGGCACAAATAGAATTTTTAAATGTTTGATTTACGTTTTCAACAATATTGGAAGATGTAATCCGAGGATTTACCTTTGCAATATGGACTACTTTGCGCTCTTCTCGGGCTGATAATATATTTGGTCCTCCAGACCGCGGCTTAGATGTTAAAATGCCGGTATATTTGAAATTATTTATTATGCGCTGGACAGACGAATATGTTCTAACAATAGTTTCACCAAGTTTTCGGTAACTTTTTCCATCTTTTCACAATTTAATAATTATCTTTCGTTCTGAAACACTAATTTCTTTACCTCTGCCTTCTATATTTTATAAACTATTACAAATTTTAAATAAAATTTGCAAATGAACATTGTGAAAGTATTAACTATCATAACAAAGAATAAAACCGACCAGAAACAAGAAAAAACTTCTTAAAAAGTAAAGGTGTTCTTATAACAAACAAACTGAACGCAGACTTTTTGGGTGCTTCGTTCACTTGTTGTTGCACTTACATCCTTTTATAACATAAACCGAAGAGCCTAGTCTGGATTATTGTTTTTGGTTTTTGAGTAAAGGATATAAATAACAAATTCATGAAAAAAGTTTGATTTCAATTACAATTTTATGTTGCGTTTTTGTACCAGTAATACAAGTTTCTAAGAGTGAACGCAGACTTTATGGGCTATGTGTATGTATGTATTTCCGTAAAAGATAGAGGAAAACATAAGCGAGGAAGTGGCTGGCGGAATAATTGTAAATTCGCAAGATCTTTTTTTCTCGCTTTGACATGAAACACAAGACAATAATAAAAATTGACAATCATGAAGCACTATATCATCAAGAGGAACACAGATTGTCCAAGAATAGAATATAACAATGTCTTGCAGTAGATGTTGTTAAAATGTAGAAAGAAATCATAGAAGACTTTAGCAAAAGTATTCAGAAGACACCAAATGATCACGTTTTTTGTTGATATCACAGGAATCGATCTACTATATTTTACTTTCTCAGTTATACAATTGAATTATCTTTCGGCCACATTCATATACAGACTTGCATTCTTTGCTTCTTCCTTATTTTATTTTTCAGTATAATCGTGGCGAAAATCTTATGCATTTTCATGCGCTACTGCTATTGATATTCCATTTTCTTCAACACCCCTGTGATCAGCGAATAAAAGAAGTTGTATGCAACAAATTGAATGAATAATACAAAGTAGATCCAGTCATATAATGATCTGAGGTGTATACACTTAATTTCCTCTCTCACAAATACAGACTAAATTATGGTTTTGACTCGTTGCAACTGCCTACTTCAGCATATGTATATATTAACATAGAGTAAACATTAATAGAATAGAATATTCACTACAATGTTTGTCTTTTTTTTATTCGTTCAGTAGGTGTTCTACGGTAGAAAAAAAACTAGGCTCCAAATAAGCTGCTAATGATAGTCAATACGGAGTTTAAATAATTAAGCTCGTGTAACATCATCCGAAATCAAAAGTTCACAGCATTAGCATTAAAATATGTGCCGTTCTTCCTTCAGACACAAAAACAAAAACGCATTAATTCTTCGCCTATTTATTACAAATAAGGTTTTGTTCTTGGAAATTGTTGTTCTGGGGAATTTTTGTCGGTACTCGAAATATACTAAAGGTGCCGGGTCCTGAAATATATTAAAGGTGCAACATTTCTTTTTGTAACACATTTACACAACTAGAGTCAGATCCACTGAAAGCAACTTAGTTTTATCAATTTCCTGTGATTCTAGAAATCATCCGATGAATGAATCCATTAATGCATTAGTGATTATGATTCATTAAAAACGTTATCAATTAAATTGATATGTGTCATAATAATACATATTGATAAACATTTCAAAAACGCTATTTGTTTTTTAAATATAGATGAATTACTTGATTTTTTAAAGTAAATTTATTAGTACTAAACAAATCGATTGGCAGATATTAAAATGTTTGTTTTGTTTGTTTTGAAAAATATATCCCGTGCCTTAATCACCAAAAAGAAATACAAAATTTTAAAGAAGTTAGTTAGTTAGTAGTTAGTTCCTTTGCAATGAATTGCATGAGTACGGAAAATTGATTTTACTCAGAATTTGTGCCGCAACCTCTAACGAAAACAAAGTTTTAAGGTACCAACACACAACATGTTTTTCACATTGTATGTGACATAATTTACATATGTAAACGGAAACATGTCGTGTGTTACCTTTAGAACATTGCTTGTGTAAAAAACATGACAAAAGTCATAAGACATTATTTGAAATAGAGCGTGCCCTATTTTCTTATGTTAAACATACAGCTCTAAATGTAACTAATTCGTCGGCGGTTGATTATGTGCATTATCATTAGCCGTCTGAATGAAGTATTTTATAAATATTTTTTTAATTTAACGTTGTCGTTTTATCAAAATGAGTCCAAAAATGTATAGATTTTTAGATACAACCTCAACGTCTTGTTTAAAAAAGAAAAAATTAAAAAAACACATTCGCGTCGGCAGTACTTCAACCACGGAACCAAAAATATTTCGACGGCTGTAATCTATTTATCAAACAAATGACGTGGATATTTATGTAATCAGCTGTTCTCAATAAACATGACCGATGTCATGTGTGATACTACATGTACGTTTGTGACCAAAAATTATAAACCTTATGTAAATTAACTAATATTGACAGACATTAAGCTTAAAAACACATGTAAAAAACATGTCGTCTGTTGGTACCTTTAAAATTTAACTTTAGTGATCGTGTATTATCAACTGCAAAGAAAAAGTGAAAATCAAATATCAAAAATGTAATTTCGAGGACTTTTCGCAGTAAGGAACGATATAATAAAGCATTAAAAATAGTAACGTTACTTAACATGCTTTATTAATTTTATTTGAAATTTTCGTATTCCCAAAAAAGTGGCTAATTCTGTAGCCATAATTGAAAAAGATAGCCTGTAGGTATTGGAGGGATAATTATGGCAAAATTGCTTCGTAATCAAGTTGATATTTGAAATTTCTTTTTCTGATTTGTAGTATAGAAACAACGTGGATTCACCAAGGGTCTAGAGAGGGAATGCCTGAACAATTCATCAGATGACTCCTTTTCCGAATGGCCACTGTGATCGGGTATTTAATGAAATTAAGTTTATGAACTTCAATTAATTTACTTACTACACAGAAGGACTACGCGGTAGCAAAGGAAATAGTTTTTAAATGGATCATTTATCTTATGTAATAAATAGACTTTTTATCAGTGAAATGAAACCGTATTTCTAATAAGAATGTTATGCTGGTAATCAAAACTTGCAACTTAGTCATATTCAAAGATAAGTAATCACATATTGAATTAAATTAATTATGGTAGAATCTAGAAATATTTTGCACAATATAATTTTAAATTAATATAAGAAAAAAGTCCACTTTTTATAAACACAATATATTGGACTTGAGACATATTACTTTAGATGACAGTAACTAATATCCAAGGATAATATCTAGCCAACAATTAATTATCAGAGGTAAACAAAACATCTTAAATTTTCCATTTTTTCTAGGCTCATATAACGATTTACCTCTAATACTAATATCAGATTTTATATAAGTATGTAATTATTTATATTTATAATTTAGTGACTTTCAAATCTACCCACGTATTGTGTCTAATAACAAACATTTTTATTTAGTGTTATTTTTTTAAGTTCATTTTTATCTCTTTATGTCATTCATTCTAAATATTTCTTGCAGTTATTGTTGTTGTTGTCACCGTTGTTGACCAACCGTAGAAAATTGTAGATTGAATTTTTGCCTGAAAGTCTTTTAAGTGGCAATTTTTCTGTTGTTTGCATTGCATGACGCACACAATTCATGCAAAAAATCCATTAAAAATGCTTTTCTTTTAGCAGTTCTTTCTGTTGAATTTTCCCCTACTCCTTTGTACATTTTTATTTGGTCATGAGTGTTTGTATGAAATGAAATATAAAAGCATCTGTCCCTTGTGCCCAATTTGTTGCATATGCAGGCGCTGGTTGAATGGCTGTGCAAAAATTTTAATATCACTATTGTGCCCCATGCGTCGCATGAATGTGTGTACATACATATGTATGTATGTTTGACATTCCTTAGTTAGTTTGTTGAATTGGTCTGTCGTTAATAGGAGTATTTAAGACTTAAATTTAAGTGTGTGTTTAAGGTGAATTCACCCGTTCGTTCTGAACGTTCCGAACGATTTTTTTATATGTAGTTTTATGTCACTATTTTTGAGAGAGTGAGGGAAAGAGAGTAAATTTAATGCGGAACAATTTTGGCTTAAATTGGTTTAATTTTAATTATCGTCCCGAACGAATTGAACTGTGCTGCCAGATATATACATTTTCTATGCAAAATTTAAATGAGCTGCCACATCATATTATATGTACATATTTATGTATAGTAATATACAACTATATTTGCAAATTTTTTATATTTATTTAACAAAATAGCTATTAGAACATGCACTCGACTTTTATTCATTTGTATATTTTTTATTTTATAAAAATTTGTTTAATTTAGAACACAGCAAATTGCAATCATCTGCCACTGTGCTGCCGGCTTGTAAAAGTAACACACAACATTTACAGAGTTGTTGCATATGGTAGCTTTGTTTCTACAGAATATTTGTTCGACGCGGGTGAATCTTCTGTGAGCAAACTCTCAGTAAACTAAAATTGTCTCTCAACGAAAATTTCCTGCAGAACGAACGGGTGAATTCACCTTTACTTTTTTGCAACGGAGTAACAATATAGAAATACCAAATGTATATAGTAAATATGTATGTATTTATATAATACATGGAGAGAAAATATGTAAATTAGTAATGGCATGATTGCGGCAACAATACTATGATCTCTGTGGCAAAGAAACATAAACAACATAAAAATAGTTACGATGAACAACTTAATATCTGAATCTGATCATTGTATTGTTGTTATCGTATGATGCAAGTAGGAGGTGTATTATATTTGGACTGTCCCATTGTTTAGCTCATATCGGAATAATTTCAACTATAAAGCATTCATTCTTTGTCACATGTATAATGTTTAGGAGTACTTTGTGTGCTCGCCGATTTTCTCCCCTTCGCAGAGAATAGATCACAGAATTTACATATATTTTTTCTTAAATATGGAATTAAGTGCTCCACAACATTTTAAATCTACACTGAGTGAATGAAATATTTGTAAGTGGTACTAGATCTTCAAAGGAAGCCAAGAATATGCCAATTTTGAAACTCGCTCCCAAGGACCCCAGTATATCATCAACTGAATAATACGTTGAAGAAGTGAAGAAAATTGTAATAGTAAATCGTTAAATCATCTATAGAGACGCTTAAGATGACACCCGCATCTCGATTGGCTCGTGCCATGCAGTTTCGGCAGATGATTTGGGCATGAAACGTGTGTCAGCTGCACAGTTTTTGAACAGAAGCTCCGTTGCATGAGCATCACTAAGTAACTGTTGAATAACGTTAGTAATAATAAAAAAGATTTACTAAAGAGAGTCATTAAGACTTTTTTCTGTTCCACAAACTAAAGAAAATGCATATGAAGACAGAGATTCGCAAATGGTATACCCAAACGAGGTTATTAGAAGTGCTTCCAAAATTATAAATGGCATCTGCGCACGAGTGTCACATCTAAGGGGCATGTATATTGATGGAATAATAAATACTATTTGAAAATGTTTCCTATTATTTATTTTTTGTAATATACACTTCGATTGTATTTACACTAAGTAACTTTATGAGATTTGTTGCAAGAAACTTTATCTATTTACCAATATAAGGTAGAGTGTAACAGTTGGGATAAACGTATTTGTTGGAAAATGTTATGAAATGTCATGTGCCGCCAGTTTTGATATCCCGTTTGCTTCAATACCCCTCCTATCTGAGAATAAAGGAAGTTGATTGCGACAAATTTCATGAAAAAAATTTAATGTGAAAAACACGTATGTAGTTCCATTTACTGTCTAATAATGAGTCTAACAAGACCGATAGTTTCCATTCGATATTGACGTTGTATAAAATCTTGTATTAAACTAGACATACATAGATACCGATACTCCTTAGATTACTTAGTGGTTCTCAACATCTGTCATTTGTTCACTGTTGCTTATGGGAAAAAGATTACGGGTTCATGATAGTCGCCCTTGTGCGACATTGTAATATTAACCACGTTATCTTTTCGATTTCCAAGACATTGACCATATTACTGTACCGTGGTACAAATTTCGATATCAATAACTCAAAGTTCCATCTATTATGCAGTGTCTATTAGTCGTAGTTGTAAGTGAGGCGATCACAAGAGGGCTGAGGTTGAAATGTGCATCGCGACAAATATTATTATGATTAAAAATATTATTATATATTATACCATATAATAGTCCCAGTGACTCCCCCGGAGACGCGGCTTATACATCCTGTCTTGGTGTTACGCTTCCTCGGGTATAAGTTTATCAGGTTTTCGGACCTAGTTCTTTTTCTAGTAACCCCTAAGAACATTAAAATGCTCAAACAATATTTTAATAAGAGTATCATTATTGTCTCCATTCTGAAATGAACAAATAATTCAAGCAAGAAAACCCCACTCCATTAAAAAGAGCCAATCAAACAGATTACAAAACCGAAGCTGCTGTGGCTTAGATTAAACCCCGATACAATCCATTTTTAGTTTATATTTTACTCCCAGGAAAGATCCATAAATATCAGAGTTGGGTTATAATTATTATTTCTGCGGCCAATTTGTTCGTCCGATTTCCACTAAAATTTTCCTGAAATCACTATCAGATATAAAAGGTGTTTTCAAAATTGGTCCATAAATAGGGGAGTTATGCGATAATAAATATTTTTGGGAAGAGGACATATTTCCCGTCCGATTTTCGAAAAAAAAATTATGGGACCAAGCTCCAAGCAAACACACTAATGAAATGTAAAGTCGGTTCAAACATTAAAATATAAGTAAAAAAACACACACGAATTGATAACCTTCATCTTTTTTAAAGCCGGTTAAAAAGGAAAATTAAGATTATCAAAATTATACTTAAACATAGTCGCAGTAATAGAGACTACTATACAAAACATTGCTTCCAATGTAGTGTTATAGATTCCATTCCGATCTGGTAAGTGAGTGGAGGTGTTTTCTTTTTATAATCGGAAATTTAAGTTGCAATGTAATTTCTAATTGCATTTGAAAAAATTTTACTCATAAGTCACACGCTTTTGTATGAAGAAACTCTTGTCACCCTGTCCTACTGAGCACACGTGTTTCTGTTACTACAATAGTTTGCTATTTATGCCCCTGGCTGTTCTCATTTGCGTTTCTAAAAACTGTTAATAATAGACGTTCTTTGTTGTCATTTTCTCCGTCGTTATCCTGCTCTAGTGCGTAATATGGTGAGGCATGTTTCTCGTTGTTTGTGTTTCATTATTGTTATTTGGTATTTGTTTTTATTTAAATTTTTATGTATGTGTATCCTTACATAACTGTGGACTTTTGACAAAACAACTTCTCTAGAAATAAGACATTTTTGCAGGATTTTTATATTAAATATAAATTTTTAAGACGGTTCTTTTGTTGTAATCCTTGCATTTCTACGCTATTTGGGTAAAAATCTCAAGTTCATATGTTACATACATACATACATACATACATATGTATGTATGTATGGAACTTGGAGCGATTGCAACAAACTGTACTGTACATACATTTTCCGCTATGTACTATACATATCTATGTATATGTATTCATGTCCTGAAATTTTAAAAACATTTCAAAAGCAATATATTGCAGCTTTTAATAATATTATATATTTGTGATATTTTCTATAAAGGATATTCATATTCACGAAAAATTTGAACACAGATTATAAGCCATATTTTGAGACTTTGATTAAATTGCTCTGGGCAGCTGGTTTTAGCTTCATTCATGATTTTTCTAAAAAGGATATATGAGAGTATACTTATACTTACATATACTCTTGATAAAATTTCTAAAAATCTTGAAAACGCATTATAAGCTAAATATATTTCGTGGATTTTTATAAGTCATTCTTGCTCTTTATAGCTTATTCGAGCTTAAAACTTAATTTTACTAAAAAGCATATATTGGACGGAGCCTTGTCCTTGCGGCAATTATCAATAAAACCTTGTACACAGAATAAAAGTTATATATTGCGATTTTTAGGAAGTCCACAATGGTTCTTGGTAGCTTATGAGGCTTTCCCATATCATTGATGTGATTTATTTTATACTATGTAATCACAAAATAGATTCTCATAGTCTTTGCAATTTTTTTGTTGTTCTTGTGTGACTTTTTCCGTTTAAATCACAAGTATACAAAATGGGAGTATGAAGGTGTTATTCTCCCTGCGAGGATTTTCCTCAAAACTAGAAGCTTTTTATATCTTGATAATACAAATTACAATGCAATTATATTTCCCCCAAGTTTTTCTCTTCTATTTTTTTTTTAATTTTATTCGATTAGGAGTCACTGCAGAACGCCTTCTTCTGCCCAGAGGGTTGTTATTAGTTGCCAAGAAATAGGAATTTTGAGCCATGGTTTCGTTGCAAACATCCACCTTCTCCTTAATCTTGCGCTGCAAATAGTCCATTAGACCCCTTCAAACAAATAAATAGAAATTGTGAAATCTGTTCAGTATCAATTTGGTAAGGCTGTCAGCGAAAATACCACTCATGGAATTGAAAAAAATGCTGATTAGCAAGTCGCGTGGCACGTGGCAACACTCTGGTGTGGCTTGTCAATGGGCCGAAGTGAATTTTGCCAACAACTAAATAAACAAGCGCAAGAAATTCTAATCAAAAATTATTTTTATAGATGTGTGAAAGTTACGTTTAGATGACAATAAATGCAAATAGTAAGTGTGAAAAAAACTGAGAGGAAAAACAACTAATATATTTGTGGGTTGGAAGTAAACTACATTAAGTCCATTTTGGAACAGAGCAGACAGCAAAATCATGTTAAAAAAATTACCTATTGAAAAGGATTTGGTGTTCTTTACTTTCTATCACGGTTTTGAGTAGTACCAAATTTTGTGACATATACAGCACCAAATCCAATAATAAAAGTTCAGGATTTTTCTAAAAATATCACAAGTTTTGCTTTGTACTGGTGCAGGATACAGCCGAGATCATTTGTAACCCATAAACCTGCATGTTGCGAAGTTCGGAAGTGACTGCCGAGAAAGAAAGAAAAGAGAAAAATGAAATTATAGGTGCCGTAGCTGAAGCATTGAATCCTAAGCAGACGTAAATACGGGCCAAGTGCTACAACTGTGGTAAGATCCGCCATAAACAAAGAGATTTCAAGGCGTCTACCATCGAGCAAGTGCACTCAGCATCACAAGTGGATACATATGGGATGGAGAAACTGTGAATGGCAATAGATAGAACGGCGACAACGGGTCATAAAGAGAACGTCATGAGCTGAAGGACTTGCAGCTAAGTGAGGAGGATAGAAAACCGGCTTTTTAAATCTAACGTTTGTAACGTGAAGCTGAATTGCTGCTTTTGGAACGTGGACGCCTCTAAAAACATCGTTGCGGAATTAAACCTCAACAACAGAAAAACTAAGTGACGCGTAATGGCTACTCAAAACGTGGTCATTGGTGTTAATGAATTTTGTACTCTAAACACTAGGACCTGTTATAGTTTTTAACTTTTCTATGGCAAAAAATGTTTTATCTGGACTTAATGATGTTTGCCGCTCGATAGAGAATCTTGATTCCAGCAGCTTAAAACAAAGTTTATTGAAAAAATTTGGCTAAATGTTGCGATTTCACCGAGGAGTGAAAGGGAGAAGAGAGAAAGGGAGAAGAATACATATTCTCCCTATCGTTCTCCCAGCTGAATTGAAACTTGAGCAAGAAAACTTGACGTGTGTGAAACAGGACTTTAAGGTGTTACTTCCTTGTGAAAGAGATAGGGTAGAGAGGACAGCTTCTAAAATTAGAAGACAGAGAAAGAGAGACCTCAATTTCTGTTTTACAAATGAATTATTCCTTTTTTTTATACAGAAGAATTGCAGCGCCTCTGGTGTTAAGTAGTATCATTTTATTAATTATTTCACTTCGCTGACGATTCTGCTAACATTACCGGTGAAGGAGGGCGACGTGATATAGTGTAGCGTAGAGAGCATCCAATCGCTGTTAATGTACAATGACCACTGCTATGCCTTCATCACTTAAACACTCCAACAACAAATAACACAACGCCACAGTAAGTAAATCAGAAAAACTCATGATGTTAATTTAATGACTTATCTTGACCAGGGATCGAACTCAGGTTCTGAGTCACAAATTTTTTTATAGCCAACAGCACCCTCATGACATTTATAACGTCTATGAAAGATGACTTTGAATTCAGAGATGACATACGTACATACATACATATATATTTCATGTCGTCATGGTAAATTTTAACAGTTTTAATTTTAGCAAAAATTTATACATACAATACAAAAACATTTTTCTTTATTATTTGTTTTTCGAAATACGAGGCAACATTTTTAATTAAAAAAAAAACAAAAGATGAGAGAATTAAATTGCTAGAACGCAATTGAAATATATACATATGTATGTACATATTTTTTTTTTGTTGTTAAACAAATAGTAAACAATCAATTAAAAATTTTTTTTCCCTCCTGCAATAGTATGTGTTAGTAATTTTTCTGCGGAATTCGATAGAGAAACTCTGCACAATTTGCCGAATTTGTATACGAATATGGTCCGCAAATGTAACGAAATTCATATGGATGGTTGACAAGATATCGGATCCCTTTGCCTGAGGATATTTTAAAAAACTTTTAAGATATGCCAGAGAATATTCTGTATGAATTCTTTGGGTAGACATCGAACAATGAAGGAGAAATTTTTTAGAAACCATCGGAAAGCGTTCTGACTTTTATGATAATTTTTACGACCTCTGGTACTTATTAATGTCGGAGGAAATTAAAATTAGAAATTAACTAGAAGAAATTTTAACAATTCTATGCCTCTTGATGTTCCATTTTTTTATTGCTTGTCCCTATAGACATAAGCGTTAATACAGCCCCACAAAAAATAGTCTAAAGGCATTAAATCGCACCATGTATATGGCCAATTGACCGGCTCCAAGCATGAAATATATTGTAATAAACTGTGAACTCGCCTTTCAATAGGGCCATTGTATCGCATGATGTGTGGCATGTGGCACCTTCTTGTTGAAACCACATGTCAGCCAAGTCCAGGTCTTCTATTTTGGGCAAAAAGAAAATTTGTAATCATAGCAGTGTAGCGCTTGCTATTCACAGTAACGTTCCTGCCATCGACGTCTTTGCAAGAGTACGGTCCAATGATGACACCGGCCCATAATCCACACCAAACAGTGTATTTTTCGGAATTCAATGCTACTGGACAATGCACTTTCTTAACAGATCATGAATTTTGATAATAAAATTTAATAATCTGCCAGCGTTGTTCGTTTGTAAGTCGATTCATGGTTAAATTATAGACCAAACTGAACATGTTTAATAGCAACATGTTACACATAAACAGCTGAGCTGCCTAAAACAGTGTTGCCAAAAAGGCGTTTGCTAAAAAGTCAACTTAGAAATTGATTGTTTCAGGTTTTAGACTTCTTATGGTTTTGTAATCTGATCGATATAGTCTGTATTGAAGTCGGTTATTTTGACCGGCATTATTTGTCTACTTTTCCTAGCCTATTTCAATTTATGCAAGTGTGATTAAGGACACAATTTCTAATTTTATTTCATTTCCTAATTTTATAAAGCGAACACGGAAAGGCGCTTCATAAATTCAAATTCAGAAATTCAAATATCCAAAACAATTTCCCTTTCCTCTTGATGTGGCCTCTTATTTAATAGAATAATCATAAATATTTGTTTATTTGTATAAAATTTTTCCATAGCATTCTTTCACATGCCACTAATAACGATTTGTTAGATTTAAAATTTATTGTAATAAATGCTCAGAATTTTTTGCTTAAAATCTCACATTTTTTATGTAGGCGTTGTTAGACGATAAACAATTTAATATATTTCGGTTTATTATTTAATTATTTATTTTCATTGACAAAAACCATTTCAAATGCTTCCCACAATTAAAAATGACGACATTAAGTGTGGGTGAAGCAGAAAAAAAATTATATTAATTTCACAAGATTATGAAAATATTTGAAATTTATTTCTTGCAGGCTTTTGCTATGGCCATGAGTAAAAGAAACAATTTTTCAAATTATTTTAATGCTCTTAAGGACAGAAAACGCAAAAACAAGTATTTATTACGAATAAACAAAAAGAAATATTATATATTTAAAGGAAATATTATTTGGCATGCACCCAAAAAAAAAGAAAAATAAAATTAAATTCCCATAAACAATATAATATAATCAATTAATTTTCTACAAATAATTATCTAATTGATAACTTTTTTATGAATCGTTGAAAGGCCATAAAAGTATTTTTATGTTAACAAAAGAATGTTTAAAGTCAAAAACTATTTAATGGGTTATATATTATTTAATTTGTTTAAGTTTTGAAAGAAGACTTTTTCAAAAAATTAAATGGTAATCACTTACAGAGAAACGTAAGAGAAAAAAAATCAGCTGATTACTTCAGTGCAGGAAAGAGACAAATGTATATATTTAATTTATAAAAATAAGGGATATTAATATCAAAACAAAAGGAAAAATTTAAGCCCTTGTGAGAAAGGAAATATCAATGACCTATGGTCAGACAAGTGTCTGACTTACGTTTTGCTACGTTGCCCTTTTCCTGCTGTCAAATTATATTAATGCCAGGGTATTTTAATTTGATATTATCATATGTATGTATATGATTTGATATGATGTTAAAATAAAATTTTTGCTTTAATAAATGTGCAAATTTAAGCGAATACATAAACAGCTGTATGAAGTACAAAAAGAAATTTTGTAATCAAGTTTAAGTAATTTTTATTAAATCTGTTCATTGACTAAAATTTTTTACTAATTGCTACTAGAAAGTGTTTATGTATTTGAAAACTAAATAGTTTTATAAAACAAAATCATTAACAAAATGTTTACTTTTAAAAAATGATTTAAACAGCTGTTTTATGTTTGTGAGAAAAAAAATATCATGATTTTAAAGGAAACGTAAAAATTTGTAAATTAAAAAATTAAAGAAACAGAAGCATGAGTAAATAATTTATTCTTAAACATCTGGAAAACAATATCACGGAAAATGTCTAGCTTTTGCCAATGCCTTCGTATCAAATGTTGCAGAGTACACCCCGGTTTGCGTCGCTAATTGGGGCCGGAGAAACGCGACGCAAACCGAAGAATGATTTTCCATACATTTGTATTGATTTTCATTTAATTGGTTTCGAGGTTCATAATTTTAGCTTAAAAACAGATTTTTTCAATTAAAATTAAAAAAAAATTAATATTTTTTGGTGTATTGTAATTTGAGAACAGGAATTGGAAATGGTACAAAATGCTTTGTAAATTTTTATAAACAAAATTAGTAGTGGCGAATAAAAATATTTTTGTTAAATTTAGAAGAAGCAATATATGAAAAATAATGTTTAAAACAGCCGAAGCAAGCAATTCCGTGGCTTTAGTTAAAATCTGTTCCTACTAAAACGTTCAATCCAAGAAATTTGATTTTTTTAAATAAAATTCAATTGAGTGTTATATGGCACACAAGTACTTTTTTCTGATTGTCTAATTTTGACATTTGAAAGAATTGAGAGTGCAAATAGGTATTTGTTCTGGTTTAGATTCTAAACTTTAAAAACAAGAAATGGTTACTCGGGGCTAAGTCTGACGAATAGGGTTGATGAGAAACCAACTCGTAGCCAAATTCATGGAATTTCGCCATGGAAACTGCGCATATGTGCAACATGGCATTGTCCAGGCGGAAAATATGTCCTTTCTGGGCCAAATGCGATCGATGTTTATTCAAATTCTCATTATATCGACCCAATAATTTGGCATAATATTCGCTATTGATTGTTTTACGCATTTGAAGGTAGTTAATGTAGATTAAAACGAGTGCATCTAAAAAAAGGTCGCCATGACTTTATTATATGAGAAACCCACCTGGACCTTCTTTAGGGCCGAATCGCTACGAGAAACTCACTGATTTGACATTTGTTTGGTCTCTTAGTATTGTATTGTATTGTATCCATTATTCTTCCACAGTTACGAAGCGGTGCAAAGAATAGTAAATACTGCGGTTGGACAAAGCCAAGCACCCCTGCAAAGTTGTCACACATACGATTGCGTTTGTGATCGATTATAAGTAAATGCGAAAGCTTTTTAATGCCCAAATTATCATTGAGAATTGAATCCAGTATTTATCAATTTAAGCCTTGGTTGGAATAATGGGTTTTTTTTCGTGAAAAAATAATGCTTGATGAGCACACGAAATTCATTTTTTGTTGCATTTTCTTCTCAAATTGGATGGAAGTCAGTTATCAATAGTGGTCGAACAATAACTAAATTACGCAGCTTGTTCAAATTCTGACAGATGCTTCTTTCAGTTAAGAGGCTGGAGACCAAAAAGTCATGGATTTATTGAGCCTGCCGTAATAAGCATATGTGATATTAAAATTGCGTATGTCGAATTTGATACAAACAAATAACACCACATTTTGTTATATTTGACTAATTAAAAAAAGAAACAAAAACATAAAATTCACAAAATTTACTTGCGATTATTAAAACTTATTTTCTAAAAGGCGATTCAGAAACAAAATAACTTTTCAAACTAATTCTTCACTATTATCGAATAAGGTAATTCCAGGCAGATTGCTGTGATTATTAAGTCTGTAAAAGTACTTTTTGTTAAACCCACTGCTTTCCTTTTTTAACTTTAGGTGCGAGTATTTTCAAATCTTTATGAATATTATCATTAATCATATACCAAGGAGTATTTATGGTCCTAGTTCTTAATGTAGAAGTATTTCAACATTGGAATTGCTCGCGTTACCGTATAACTCTAATCCATATGTCAACATCGGATCGATTTATAAAGCTTAACTTTGTTTTAGAGACTTTGTGTTAATATTTAGTTGTTCTCGGTTTGCTTTCATATGATCCTTCCAAGTATCCCTTCTATCCAAATGTTTTCCGAGATATTTAACACAATCTGTATGTTGTATTTTTTCACAATACAATCGCTTTTTTTTAAAGCAAAAGTTCAGTTCGATGATTTGTCAGGTTTGGCACATTTCTTTCACCATTTAGATATATATTTCAAATGATTCTGAATAACATTTCAAGGCACTACTGTTATTAAATCAGTATTATCTGCATATATTGCAACGATAACATCTTCCCCTGATGGCATATTTGATGTATATAAGGTATAGATTAGAGGGACAAGTACACTCCCCTGTGATACACCAACTTTTATCTCACGTAAATCGGAGTTTTTGTTATTGATTTTACCATAACGTATATATGATTTTAATAATAGTTTAAAGGGAGACCAGAGTGCCACAATGTATCAAATAATTGCTTGACATCCAAAAATACAGGGGAACAATGTTGTTGGTTCTCTAAAGCGTTTTAAATTACATTTATAATGCAATGGCATTGTTCAGGCCCCTTCACGTTTGTGACAAAATCCGAGTTGATATTTCGGAAAAATGTTTTCGTCATCTAAAATTGGCTAAAGTCTTTTCAAAAGAAGATTTTTAAATAATTTTTAAAGAACACAGAAGACTATTTGGTTTATATCAACTCAAACAGTTTTCTGGTTTATATGGTTTCTTTACCATAATAATTTCAACGCATTTCCATTGTTCTGGCTAACTGCCATACCTAAATAAAAGCGTCAAGCGCAACGTTTTTTCACGCCGAGCTTTAACGCTGAAATGCCATACCTAAATAAAAGCGTCAACGTTATGTCAAAACGATTAAAACAGGGTTATCGAACAAACAAATAAAACAACCCTGATTATTTTAAAATTAAAATAAAATAATTAAGATCTGAAAAAATTTGTTATTTATAAGATTTTTTTCTCATTTGTTAACTTTTAAAGCGAATTTTGGTTGTAAAAATTTTTTTGGTTGTGGCAGCACTGAGCATTAATGACACATTAAAAAAATAAACAACTTCACTTCTTAACGCGTTGTCAAAATCGGATTTTCCAATAGCAAAGCGTTGACGCCGCGTTATTTCGGTATGCTCCATACAAAATGTATGGGCATGAGAACTTTTGACAGCCAGACAACGCTTGACGCGCCAATTTAGGTATGACAGTAATGACTCAGTTGACAGGGTGTATTTTGTTTAGGCAACACTTTTATTTCTTTAGCTCTAATTTTGTCATATCGGGCCGACAATTGAGACTTGTTTTTTAGAACACCAAAGCAAATTTTTATACTTAATTCAAAAAAAGTTTAATTCAATATGGGAACAGGTCTTCAAAAATTTTGTTGAGTTAAAATTTTCTTCACAAACATACAAAGTATTTAAAATATCCAAATTTTGTAAACACCTTCCTCACAAACTGTATTTTTACTCAATAGCTTAACGTAAATCATTTTTAATCTTTTATAAATAAACTTTCGTTTATTTAGAATATTTAACAACTAGATTATACGATTTAACAGAAAATTTTAAACAATTTTCTAGTTTAAAAAAAAAATATTTAAATTGTGTTTTTTAAGAGCAAAAATTTAAATGCTTTAGGTTACTAAACGGATACAAAACAACATCATTTAAATATCAATCATGCTAGAATAAACACATGTTAATTATACCAGCAATAATTAACAAAAACAAAAAAAGATATCTACAACGAAATACATATGTATGTAAATAGATTCTTTATGGAAAAAAAATAATATTTTCAAAACACAACGATATTGTTGTTTTTCCATACATTGTTGTTTGTTTTAGTGTTGTTGAGGAGATTTTTTATGTTGCAATAAATTGATGTGTGATAAATTTTGAAAATGATTTTCTTATTTTCTTGTGTTAAAGATGAATGGAAGTAATCAAGTGGAAATATTTTTCCTATTATAGTTCTTTTGCAAAAAGATCTACTAATTGGATTAAATATCTATGGTTTTAGAAGGTAAATTACAACAAAAAAAATACCTAAGAATGACATAAGAATAAGAATAATGCAAAAACGTAAAACAAATAAAAGAATATAAATATTGATGATGAACTTCGGTCTCGTAGCTGCCACACACCGAAAGTATGTATATCATATATCGTTTTCTTATTTCATTGCATTTTGGTATAAAAAACTAATGTTCATCATATAAGAGCACCCAAATGCTCACTCGACGTTCGATCATGACCCAGTAAAAAGAGATCTTCCAAAAGCCATTAAAATTCTGAGGATTCGGATCATTCCTGATGATTTTAACATAAGCTTGTCATTGCAGGATGTTCTCTTTTTTGGATTCCTATTCACCGATTTGCAAGCTGTCTTCATTTTGTTGTAAAAAGCAAACGTTTTCGTTTTCTTTTTTGCAAAGAATATAATTTTAACTTAAATCAATATCGTTTATTTGCCACTGGGAATAAATTTCACATCTGGAAGGCATAGAGGCATGACATCTTTTTCTTTATGTGAAATAAATTTTATCATTTATTGATTGGTGACAATAATGTTGTAATATAGATTTAATAATACAAGTTTATTTTATTGATTTTGAAAACGAGTTTTACTAATTTTTATCATTATTTCATAATTTTAATAACTTCTCAACTTGACTTCTTAAGAAGTTGAAAAACTGCACTATTGGACTTTTTGAAGCAATAAAGAAGAAACAAAAAACAAATTATTAAACGTTTTATTTAATGAAAAATCATATAATTGTATTAGATGTGTGAGGTACTGAAGTCAAACTAAAAATAATTATTGATAAGAAATGTTAATAAAACAACATCTAATGATAATAATACATACTGACAACAGTTGTAAACCATAATCGCATTATAAAAAAATACAACATTAAACTAACAACTGTTGTAAACCATAATCGGGCCATATATATTCACTTGGTGTAGAATCTTACAGCTCAACTTGCAATTTTCTTCGTTGGGTCATTTATTCAAAATTTTATTTTTCATCAGTGTTAGATTGGCAAAAATTCCTTCAGCGATAGCGATACTATAAGGTAAAGTACCTTAGAAAGTGTGTAAATAAAGACAATCAATCACCCATGGCTTGTGTTAAATTCAGGTTCTATTTCTTCGCAAAATTAATGTGGCTGCAATATGCAACAAAATCACTTTAAGCTCCTCATTGCCATTTGCAAACAACTAGTTATCGTTACCAAAAGAAAATTCGACTTTAAATAGACACTAAAGTCCAAATAATATAAAAGTATGAAAAGAAAAACCACAAAAAATGGCAAACTTTTTTCGCCTTCAGCTGAACGAAATTGATAAAGGAAAAAATGCAAAACAAATCCTACGCGAATGGTCACGAAGGCCATTTTAAAAATGTATGTAGATGACTCTTTTTGGCTTTTTACAAATAACAACAACAACAACAACAACAAAAAAACAATTATGGAAAAGAGATGATGGGCTGCAAATAAATGAATGAATAATGCAAAATACGGTTGTTTGCTTGTTATTATCGCAGTGAGCTGTGCTTTATGGTGAGGTTGGCAGACCAAAATGTACGTACATAAATTTGATTTTTTTTTCAATGGAAAATAATATCCTCCTGTGATTTATATAAAAAAAATATTTATGTATGCGAATGAGAATTTGACTTAAAATTGTTTGACCACAAAGTTAAAGAGATTATCATTAGTATATATACGAGTATTAGATGTGTTCCCCTACAGTTAATTGAGCGCCGGTAGTATTCCAATTTTAGCCAAAAGGGCGGTGCTTCAAAATCTATTTTGAAGTTACTCGAGTCCGTATAGGAGATGGTTAATAAGCAAACAACTCTGTTCACTCACTGAGGCATTATCGCAGTGTGGGGTGTCTTTCGTTGTCTTATCGTTACTTCAAGGCAGTGTGCTCTAAAGAAATTAAGGAACTTATTCTAGACACTGGCTCCTTTTATAAATTACACCTTCTTCATTGATAGCGCATCCATTGGTAATCGATGCACCAGTGAATCGCACTACACTACACTTTCAGCATGCAAAGCTTCAAACCACAGCCTCTCTCCCCTTTTCCATGACTATTTTCCTAAATACAGCACAAATCATAATTCATTGCCCGAGTAGGGGTCAACTCTTTTGTTTTGGTCCTTTAAAAAATTTTTTTGTGATTGTTTCTGTGCAAATTTAAAATATTTATGTTTGATTTTTAAGCGATTAAAATAATTTTTTACAACATGAAATATTAAATGTTAATATGAATATATTCATTTGTAAATTGTAAATCTGTCTTGTATTCATTTTTAAATTTCTATTGAAATGTTGCAAGATGCAGCAGGGGAAAATCTATATATTTTGTAAATGAAAAGTAAAAACATACTATACTGTTGGGCAAGTGTAATTTTGCAAGGGCATTTGCTTAATATTATGAACTTGACTTTTATAAAAAGTTCATAACAATCATAATACAAACATAAACTAAATTCAGAATATATTGTTTCTTATTTAGTATCATCCTAAAGTTTGTGGCAGTGAAAAAAATATCTTCATTCCCAACAAGATTAAGCAGGTACATAAAAACTTATGCAACAGAATTTTTTTCTACTAAAGCTTTGATTTCATAATGGATTATTTGCCTAATTAAAGATATATGATTTACTGTATAAAAATAAAATGTTCGTTAGTAATATACTTATATATATTTTTAAGTTCGGCATTCATTTATCCTGAGAAATCGTGGCATCTAAATTTACAGTCCCAGATTTTAGGTCTTATCAATCCCGAAAAATCCTAGGACTTATGTGATCGGAATGCCAATAGAATTCCTATTCTAGACTCTTCATTACTAAATTAAACGCTCAAAGATTAATTTAATTTTACCAACATTGTCATATTTTCAAAAGACATTTTAACGTTTACAGTCTTTTAAGGCCCATGAAAAGCATATGTTCGTATATATGTACTTATAAACAATTAAATCGTCTGATGTGGTTCAATATTTGGTTTGGCCTCGCCTCTCATTGCCTGACTGAATGTCTGCGTGTCTGCCAGCACGCTTGCCTGGAATGGTCTTGTATACCCATTTCCGTTAACTAAATACTTTAAACATAAAGGAGTCATGTTGATTTGCCAAGTTACGCGCTCGTATGCCATTCAACGTCATTCACACACAACCATTCCTTTACTTCATAAGAAATTTTACTATATAAAAACGGCAATAACCATCAGAGAAATAATATATATATTTTTCATTTTACCCACTGGGGTTCTATTATAACACACCCTCTTGAATTGGTATTTCCTTTCCTTTTTAGATTTTGGTATTTCATTTCGTTTTAGAATGTGTTGCAAAGTAATTGTTTTTCAAACAACATTCAGTTGAACATTAAAAAATGTAATTGCACGTTAGACCTTGTTGTAGTAAATTTTATATGCTTTAATATTTAGTATGTAACTTAATATATTATGGTATATGCGTTTGACGCTTAAAAGTTTTATTAATATGCCGCACATTGTAAAATATAGTAACAAACATCGAACATTGTATAAAAACGAAAAAGTTGGTGCCCAGTAATCAGGATGAATGGGTGACTTTAATTTATTTATTATTTTTGTGGGTCATTAAAATTTTTGAAATAATTACTTTGACCCATAATACATAAAGCAACTTCTCTAGTCCAAGCAATTTTCGACAGACATCGGTTCTTTCAATAAATATTTTTAAGCAGTTGATAGCGTCTATATTGACGAAGTTACATTTGCCAGATTAGCTCTCGTTTATTCAGTCTATTTTGCAACATCACCGTGGATGGATATAGCGTTCAATAACACGTGCTAGTGACAAAATTGTTTTATCAAAATGGGTACTCGGTTCAGGCAACGTTCCGCGCATTACGTCCAGAAGACTATTCTCAGTGTGGCAGGTAAATTTAAGTCCAAGATCAAGTGCAAGATCAGCTGAAAACATCAACGCTTTCCATGAAAGTTTGCAGGAGAATCCGAAGCAGTCGATTTTACGTCGATCACAAGAAGTCGGCCTATCACAGACCACAAGTTGGCGAATTTTGTATGGTGACCCTGCACCCATGCAATATGACAACGATGTGTGTTTGCTGAATGGGCCCTGGAGCAGTTAGAAACTGGGCTTTCATCATGAGCTGAATTCTCATCATAAAATCATGTTCAGCGTTGAGGTCCTTTTCTGGAGAAACAAAATTGTCAAACTTGGAAGGATACCAATTCATATGAGATCTAAGAGCATTCAATGCATCTAGAAAAATTCAGAACAATGTTGGCCAGGCCACGCTATAGGTTGTTCTTTAAGCCTGAATTGGATGATAAGGATGATACTACACGAAACACAGCTCATGCCACATTTAACATTTTGCACAGGAAATTTGAGGGCATTGTCTTCCCACATGGAGGTAATGTGAACTGGTCACTGAAATCCTGCGATTTGACCCCATTAGACATTTTCTTGAGCCGGTTTTCAAGATCTACCTGAGTAAGCCATAAACAACAGCAGCCCTCAAAGTTAACCTAACACATGTCATCGGAGAATTTCAGCCTGATATATGCGCCAAAAATCTTAAAAAATTAGACATTTCGGATTAGCATCACCCAGCGAAGTCGTGGCGAATATTTTCACAATGTTATATTTCATATATAATGGCATTAAGAGAACTTTGTTTTAATTAAATTTTAAGATAAAAAGTACTTAATGAAAGGCCCACTATGTAAAATATATTTAGAAATTAACATGTTCTTTGCTGCACTAAATCATTTTTATTTCAGAACAGAACACAAACACCCAATAGGGACAAAATATGTGATATACATTTGTTAAAAACGATAATGTCAATAGTTTCGAGTTTTGTCCTCCCTATCCACCTAATGTAACAGGTGGCGCAAAAGTAATGTCATTATATGAACTGGCTGCCATTTTGTTATGAATGGCAAAAGAGCTCTGTTTTCATAAAAAGTTTATTCTTAAATTGCATATCGCTGCATGGTTATTAACAATTAGTTCTCTACTTATCTATTCGTACATCATAAATATCAAATGCAGAAAATGGCAGCCAATTTAAATAATGACATTACTTGTGCGCCACTCTGTGTAGCAAATCTTATCACTTCAAGATGTATCAGATAATAAAATTTTAAAAGTTAATTTATTGAGGCTCTTAGAAACCTTCTATATACGAGTGCAAATTGGAAGCATCACAATGCGAATACTATAAGGAATCAAAGATTAAGCAACCTTATCATTGTTTCAGTTGTATATGTGAAAAGAAAAATGTATTACATGAATTTTTCATAAGTAAAATAATACTACTTCTACAAACTAATTGTAATTTGATACTAAAAAAAACATTACTTACCCCAGTCATTTTTGCCAAGTACAGGAACATTTACCAGAACTGCCGGGTACTTGCGCAAGTGTGTCATGTATCCGCTTAAAGTTATCGATATTTTGAAATAAAATCTACAACAGACGCCAGCGATATGGGAAAATTGGTAGTACGCAACGATGTGTTAATTAAAAAGTTTTCTTTATTTTTCTCCCCCTCTCAAATGTTAAGTCTTTTACTGCAAATAAATTCAATAAAGTCGGGTCTTAGTGTTTATTTTACTTAAGAAAATAAATAAATAAAATGAAAAATAGTTTAGTCAGCAATCGATAGATGGTATTTATTTAGTAGCAATGAAAATTGTTAAATGTTAAATAAATAAGAGTACTATTACTCTATAATTAAGTAGGGAGATAACTTAAATTAGATTTCATATTCAATTAAAAACATCGATTTTAAATTGTTTGCAATAAAAAATAATGCATGTACTTTGATATGTATTGCAATATATTTAAATATATATGTACATACATTTGAATTTAGTTTTCAGATGATCATAGAGGCCAAATCATTTCTTCTGGCAGAAACAGCCATTCATAAACTTGTTAAAATGCCTTCACGTCGTATTGCAGCAATTGGCAAGACGACGTTTATATCGGGTTACCAATTTAATGGTTTCAAAACCGCCGGTCTGGCAAGGACATCAGCTGTTAAATATATGTAACTATGTCATCTTATATATCATTTATTCAGCAGAAACTTTACCATTTGCAAATATAGGTTAGGTTAGGTTAGGTTGATTGGAGGGGTGTAATAGCCCATGTCATTCGACATACAATTAAGCCAGTGAAGGCTTGTTGTGCGCTCCCTTTAATTAGCAGACACACTACGAGTCTAGTACACTACCTACTAGTCTACGAAGGTCAGTTATTTACAAATATAGATCGTTTAATAACTTCAAATGTGGTCACTTTCCGAGCATTACAGAATGATTATGGTCAACATAATCGACCTACTGTGAGAGGAATTTACAAGATTATAATTTTTTTAATAGACTGGAAGTGCTGCGCATGGGATCAGACCTGTGCCTCATCGCAGTGTGCGCACAGACGAAAATATTTATTCTGTTTGTGAAAGTGTGGCGGGAAATCGTTATTTGTCGATTCCACGGCATTCTCTGCAATTGGGCCTATCTTACAGCTCATTATAGCGTAATTTATATTTTTATTTGCGCATCCATCCATATAAAAATCCAACTGGCTGACCATTCACAACACCTTAGATATGCTGATTGGGTGCTAGAGGAGCAACAGGCTTTTTCTTCATTTCTCACTCGATGGTATTGTCAATTAGCGAAATTTTCTCATATGGTGCTCGGAGAAGTCTGAAGTGATTGTGGAAAAGCTTTTTCATCCGGAATAAGTGTCTGCATGGCGCGCATTATTGTCTGGAGGTGGCATTAGGCCATATTTGTACGAAAACGATGGAGGAATAACCGTTACAATCTATTCAGATCGCTATGACTATATGATAACAGGCTTTTTTTGCCCTGCAATTGAAGATTATGAACTGGACGATATGTGATTTCAACCAGAGGGTACCACGAGCCACACAACACGACCGATTTCGGCTTTATTGCATGGGAAGTTTCCAGCAGAGATTTAACGTTTTGGCGACGTCAATTAGCCATCAAGATCATGCGATTTGACGCCGTTAGTGGGAGTACGTCCAAGACCTTGTATATGTGGTTAATTCTCCCACGTTGTGGTGAATTTGAAAACCAACATTCCTCAAGTTATCGCCGAGATACCGCCTGAAATGTGCGAAAAAGTGCACGAAAACTACCTCTAAAGGATACACTGCTACAACCAATCTAGAGGCGATCATTTAAATGGCATAGTATTTTGTACGTAATGGCAGGGTCCAGGCACTATAATGATATAAGGGTTTTATCAAGATCATAACATTATTTGTGTTTTATTTAACTTTACTTTTGAAACCGAAAGATGTGGTTGGCTGGACTTTCAATACACCTGCATATAACCCGCTGCAATTATTTATTTATTTAAATGAACTGTTTTGTAGTGAAGTAGACCAGAATCTTAGGTTGGAATTGAACCCACAACCTCCGCACTGATAGGCTGGCTAGTACATTACCCACTAGCCTACCGAACCACCCAACTTCAACTAATATATAACAACTGTTTCAAAACAAAATTAAATCGACTACGCTCTTGCACCCTAGATAATGGTTGAGAGTGGATCTCCTAGCTTAAAGTATGCTTGGAACTACCGTACAAATTAAACGAAACACAATAACAAAAAATCCATGCGGATGCACCGAAGTAACATCTGTGCGTGTAATGTGCAATAACTGAGCTTCGTTCAAGTCATTAAACGTTTCTTATCTTAATATTTAGAATAAATAAAGTGTGTGTATTATTTAATTTATTGATTCACTTGAAATTCCTACTGGCGTTTGTTGCGGTTTCGCTGGATGGCGAGCATCCAACACGTCATATTTTTCATGACTCTGGTGCATAAATCAGGCTGGTTTTTAACAAAGGCGTGGCTTGTATTGGTTCTGAGAGCCACTAAGGTTTGTGGCTTATTCGCATAGACCAGCGACTTGAAAAAACCTCCCATAAGAAAAAGTCTAATCGCATAATCTCTGTGACCATTTCACATCACCTCAACACGAGATGACTCGTGCACAATGTTAAATGTGGCGTATAGCGCCTTCCTGTTGAAACCATATATACATCATCCAATTAAGGTCTAGAGGTGTTGGTAATAATTCACCTATAGCACTTGCCGTTGACGGTGATGGCCTGAGGAATATATAGACCGGTGGACACGGTCAGCCCGAAATTCACACCAAATAGTGACTTTTTCGGATGCATTTGACACTCTTGAACCTCATGTGGATTGTTATCGTCCCAAATCCAAGAAGTTTGTTTATTTACGTACCCATTCATCCAGAAATGGGTCTTATCGCTGAATGGTATTGAACAAAGTATTTAAAGTATTTATTTTTCAAAAATCAGATCGTGTTCTGAAATTCTTAAAAATGTCACAAATGTATAATTCATGGGGTATAAATTTATAATCCTTATACGCAAACGAATTCGAAAAAAATGTATTTTATGATTCAAGGAATTTTTGGAGAAAGAATTTTATATTCTTTATGAATTTTTCAAAAGCTTTCGGAAGTGCTTGTTAAATTTCACAATTTGTTAAAAGTCTCTAGAAGATATTTCGTTTCATCTTTAAATGGAATCCCAACGTTATCAATGCAATGCATTTGTCTGAAAGATTTCTAATACAGATTGCATGACATTTTGAGATGTTAATTCCAATACCCCAATCATTATAAAAAATGTCTAACAATATGCATGTGGCCTTAGACAAAGAAGAGGAGAATAATTATGAGAATAACCAACAAAGTCGTGGTCAACAGTGAACTAATACAGTTTGAGCCAGTTGGGGAGCCAAGATTGATCTTTAGGGAACACTGCAATTTACATTACCACAATCAGAAAATATAAATGTTCTTGAATTGGTATTAAAATTTTAAATCAGAAAAAAAGTTCTAATTAACTTGATAATAGAAGGGTCAAAACCTGAATCTGAATCAATTTGAAAAGAATGCCATTGTGGTTTCATTATAATCGTACTTAATAACAAGCCTCACACAGAATATCGAAGCTAAAGCCAAATATTTTAATCAATTATGCTGTTGTTAATTTTTATCATTACGCGGTCTAAATGACTGGCCTGGTCTATCCAGTGCACTTTAGAATTGGTCTAATACTATACATTTTCATAACCCTTTATTATTATTCATTGTGTGCGGAAATTTATTTTGTTTTTAATCACATTAAAGCAAAAATATCTCTATCGATTTGAGACCAGAGTCTATGTAATCATACCAGTATAGAAGAGGTACATTTAAATCTAACTTCTTTACATGTGTTGTATGTATGTATGTATGAGTGTAGATGGGATTAAAATAAATCTAATATTATTTCTACTGTATCACTTAGTAATCATACATTCACAATATGAACGTGCAACAATGCCTAAAGGTATTTGGTTTGTATTTATTTTATTTATTTTTTTCAACAACGAATTGGAAATGAATACCTACTCCGTATTGGTTTATCTGCATGTGAGTATTTTCCTTCAATATGATGTGGGTTTTGTGATAGGAAAATACGAAAAAATATATGTATATCGTCGTACGTTCTCAAAATATCAAATTTTGCCTGTAAAAAAATGCAAATTCTTATATGCCGCTCTTAATGTCGGTATTTTGTTTGAATTACAGCAGTGTTTAGCAAGCGAACAAAACTTTGTAATATTTTATCTTTGAAAAATATAAAAAATAAACGAGTGTAGCAAAAAAAAAAAAGAACTATAAAATATGCTGCCCTTAAGCTAAAGTTATTTGAATGTTTGGGATAAATGTGAAAAAAGGGAACCGTAAAATATTTCCTTTGTCGTACATATTTTCACGGTCTTGGTGATCGCTGTTGCCGCCACTTTATATTCGTTTTTTTTTCTTTCTATTATTGTCAATACATTTCTAATTTCAAGAGGAGTATTTTTTATGAACAAACATCATATTTGCTTAAGTTAATGTCTGTATAAAATTTAAAACAGAGTCTTAAAAGAATAAGAACTATCTTTGGGCAAGGCTGGTTGTAAACAAGGTTTATTTCTGGCACTTTTACTTATAATCACATTTAGAAAACTTTCAAATTTCTTGTACGGGGTGGCGAAAAATTAATATGGACGAGCTTTTGCTTCGTTTCGTTAGTATGGGTGAAACGAGGATGCACCACAGCACACCAGAGAACAAACAGCAGTCAAAACAATGGTTATTCGCTTCGAATCGGCGCCAAAGAAGGACAAGCTGTATTTGACAGTCAATAAAGTAATAGCGTTCGTTTTTTGTGATGCACGCGGTATAATCCACATTGAGTAAACCAAGCCAATGGCGAGGATTATGCCAACTTATTGTGTAAATTTGATGAGGATTTGGAAAGAAAAACTATCGCATTTGGCCAAGAAATAAGTTCTTTTCCACCAGGCAATTGCAAGTATACACACATGTGCACTTTAAATGGCAAAATTCCCTGAATTAGGCCACGAATTGTTCCCTCATCCACCCTATTTTCCAGAAATGGCTCGGCGGAGAGATTTGAGAATGAAATAATCTCATAAACAAAACTCGATAAATCTTATTTTAAAGAAGGGATGAAATATTTGGAAAAAGCTTGGGCATAGTGCATAGAGCTCAAAGGCCACTATGTGGAAAAATAAAGTGATTTTTTTATTCAAAGGCATGTGTTGCATTCAGAAGGTCACGAACTTATTGACCTACCCTCGTGTATACAGCGGATCTTGACGTGATTAACCAGTTGTTTATTTTTAAATGTGAAGATTTAAAGAAAAATTTTAGGAAAAAAATTATTATTGTACAGGATCATTATTCGTGGATGTTTCCTACGTTCATGTGTTCAGATTGGAATTCCAGGCCAGTCTTTGGAAATGCCAGAAATATGCGATTTTCGTCATCACATAAGTACATATGTAACTCATTGCAAGTGCTTTGAGCATTTTTATCATTTTCAATGGTTGACATTAACGAAAAATATGACATTTAAACTCCATCCACTATTCCAGAACTTTTAATGACAGCAACATGTGACAACCAACAAATTCATTTAATGAGAGCAGATATTCGCCAAAATATTTCACCACTTTCTTTTAAAAGTCGCCAAAGAAATTGTCACGTCACCAAACAGAAAGTTCTATCGTTAAGAAAACTTAAAAATCTTCTTTTTTGGGCGTGAAATCGCCACATCTGTCAGATCTGTTCTGTACGGAAACAGCATTGAGATCAGAAATCCATTTACTCTCCACGATATCATCATTTACCAGGTCTGTCATAATTTTTATAATAGTATTCCATCCCATCCCTTTCGTTTCGTGAACATGGAAAAAAATCGTATTTTCTATCGATTGATATTAATGATTATTGCCGGTATATTAAATTTCATTTTTAATGCCTTTTTCCAACTTCTCTCATCTTTTCCTTGGCTTATAATTCACGATAAGACTGAATGAATTGAATAAATACACACATGAATACAAAATAATAAGAATTGGGAAAAAAATATTTAAAAACATGTTCAAGAAAGAGGAGATAAAAAAGAAACGTTTCACAAAAATAATAACATCAACACTCCAAAACTCTTTAGAAGAGATTACGATTATTATGCTGATGATGTTGTCGATGGCCACGGTCGGGTAGGGTAACATCAAGCAAATGGGGGAAAATGTTAAAAAGCTTTAAGGCATTCATACAATTTACTATCTTTTGCATAGTACGGAAAGGTCTCCCCATCCCTCAAAGCATTTTATCGTGTTATTAAGAGAAGGGAAAAAGAACAGAGGAAATACTTTAGTCTGCATTTTATATTTTACTTTATGTATGTATGTCTGTCTGTATGCCTGTTCAAGTGAAGAGAATTATAATGATGATGATAATAATGATAATGAAGTTGATGGTAATAAATGATGTTTCCTTCAAAGGAACTACCGAGCAAATGTTCTTCGCTTTTGTCATCATTGATAAATTCAATGAATTGTTTCGTTTGTTCGTTCGTCCGTTTAACTAGAAGTCTTTTTTGAAATTCATTTCTTGTCATTCTCTGCATTTCAATGTAATTTTGCTTTTGAATTTTGCCAAATGAATGGTTCTATTGTTTTATGCCAGTTTAATTTCAAAGTTTTCTTCATCATCATCGTTATCATCCTCAGTTGTTTTCTTTGTTTTTTTTTCTTTTTTGGAAAGGTGTTGTTGCTGCTGCTGTCGCTGATGTTGATGGATACCTCTTTAAGTTTTCATCATTTGAAAACATTTTCTTTGAATGTTTCTGGAATTATCTATGAAAACAAAGGAATTGCAAATTTTGAAAGTAATTTATGGATTTTACAATAAATTTTAATCTTCTCTTGATTTGTTTAAAAGGAAACCATATACACACAAAAGTACGTACATATGTACATATGTACATATCCATACTTAAATACACGTACTATGTGCCTCAAAAGAAGAGCTAACAAAAGAGGTATAGAGGAAGGTAACTCAAGTTTTAATAAATATTTTTTAGGTACGTATTAGGAAATCTTTAGAGGTGTGGCCGCCAAGTCTAGCAAAAATTCCATAAAAGGGTGATTTGTTTTAGCAACTTTCCCTTTAGCAACACTGTTTATGGCAGCTCAGCTGTTTTCGTTCAACATGTTAAAACATTTTCTATGAATCGACTTACAAACGACCAACACTTGCATATTATTGAATTTTATTATCAAAATTCATGCTCGGTTAAGAAAGTGCATTGTCCACTATTTTTATCCGAAAATTGTATTCAGCGACTAATCTCATTTCTGGTTGAAAGTTTACGTGAACATGGTATGAAGAGCAGCCAGAGGCATTGTATCCCGAAAAATCCACTGTTTGGTGTGGATTATTGGCCTGTGGCATTATTAGACCGTACTTTTTCAAAGACGACGAAGGCAGGAACATTACTGTGAATGGCGAGCGGTACCGCGTGATGATTACAATTTTTTTTTTTTTACCAAAATAGAAGAGCTGACATGTAGTTTCAGCAAGAAGGTGTCACATGCCGCACAGCATACGAACAATGAGAGGCGAGTTCGGTGAACAGTTTATTTCACGTATGGGGGCTTTGTTAAGGCTCATATCTATAGGAACAATCGCGCAACGGTTTACGCACTGGAAGCCAATATTGAAGAATTCTTTGGTGAGATACCGGCCGATATGTTGTCGTTTTATTAACGGCATAGATTCACTAATATTACAGTATTTTTGTAGTCTAATTACTGCCAATTTTATTGTTTTATTTGCTTTACACATTAGGACTGGACAAGAACATCACAGAGGTAAATGTCTAGAGAAACAGTTGTCCTTAATAAAAATTATTGCTTTTTTTAATGAGATTTATGATCTAAAATAATATCAATTGTTTTCTTCAATGGAAATTAAAAAAATTAAATTCTTTCGAAATATATTGTTGTTGTTTTATACTTATTCAAATATAATAGTTGTCGGAGATTTTAACTGCAATATGTTTGACATCTCTAAAGCAACTGCCATGCGTTCTCTGTGTCTAAGGTGTGGGTTATCTATTTTTTACAATTCCAAACCATCAAATCAAACCATCGTTAATTAAATTTTGGCCAGTGAGTGATATTTCCAAAATTTCTTTGTCAGATCAAATAAAATGCCCTTCAATTTCTCATCATGACTTAATTTTCTCATCCTTTAACTTTCTAATAAACCGGGAGGTTTTGAATACTATGAATTTCGCGATTTCAATGCCATCGATTGGGACGGCTTACATTTACATATGTCTATCGGAGTTTGATTCTTTGTTGTTCTTTAATAGTGACGCTAATTCTAAATGTACACAATTAACTTCTTTAATATGCTCGCTTTTTGACTTTGTTCCAGTGATTAAAAAGAGAATTCGATATAATAGTAGTTGGATGAAATCATCCCACATATTATATGTACAGTCTCTAAGGGACTTGGCCTATAATGCTTATATAGGCAATCGTTCTAAAACGAATTGGAAAATATTTTGTAAACTTCGTAACAAGACCAAAAACGTTATACGTTCAATGAAGAGGAGACACTACTCTCGAATTTTTAAAGGTTTAGATTCGGTGTTCTTATGGAGGGTTCTAAGAGGATCTGGCTGTATGGAGAAATTCTTGGTTTCCTATGAGGGTGATGTAAATGATCTGAATGATTTCTTTGCTATGAGTGATGATGGGTCTGATAACTATTGCTTTGACTGTCGGGCATTCAATGAATTTGTATCTTTGTTTTCATTTCGTTGTGTAGATGAGCCTGAGCTCTTTAATACACTATGTAGGGTGAAATCTCGGTCAGTTGGTGTGGATGATATTTCAATTAAATTTATTAAACTGATTTATCCGCTCATTGCTGAGTATATATTATACTTAGTTAACAAGATATTAACTTCATCTAAATTTCCCTCTGACTGGAAGGTGGCTAGACTTGTTCCCTTACCAAAGGCACGTGAAACTAATGAACCCAGTAATTTCAGACCAATCTCCATTTTACCGGCTTTGTCCAAGGTAATTGAACATATGTATTATGAAAAACCAAATACTTGATTCTGTCTCTGGTGTAATATATGAGAAATAATATGCATTTCCTAAGGAGTTTAACACAACTTCCATGCTTTTAACATTGACTGATGACATTAGGAATAATGTAAACGATGATTTTTATAGTCTCCTTATTTCACTTGATCTCTCGAAGGCTTTTAACTCTGTTGACCATACTCTTATAATAGATAAACTAAGAGATGATTTTAAATTTTCGAAGACTGCTTGCAAACTTATTTATTCCTACTTATCTCATAGGTCGCAGTTTGTTATGCTAAATGGGGTTAGATCTAACTTACGATATTTGTCATCTGGGTTTCCTCAGGGATCTGTGTTAGGTCCACTTCTTAAATTGTGAAACCGTTTTTATTTGCAGATGACGTGTTCTTACTTTTTAAAAATCATGTTTCTTTAACTGGTGCTTTGCTAAATAACATAAATTCTTGCCTTGATCGGCTTCTTGAATGGACTTCACGGAGTCGCTTGACAATAAACCCCTCTAAAACGAAGGCAATAATGTTTGGATCGTTAAACCGATTTATTATACTTCTTGGTAGGACTCGAATTCAGTTTTCTGATAATCTTAAGTTCTTGGGAATCATTCTTGATTCTAAGCTTACTTTTACTAATCATATTGATAGCTTGTGTGGAAAAATTTTTGGTAATTTGCGTAGAATCTATACATCCAATCTCTACCTACCCATTCATGTAAAAATACGATTATCATGGTCACTATTAATGTTGCATATCCTTTATGGGTTTGAAATTTGCTCTGGTACTTGCTCAATTCACCTTAGAAGAATCAATCGATTGATAAATGCTATTGTTAGGTTTGTTTACAACATTCGATGTCGTCAACATATTTCACCATATGATCGGGACTTCCTCGGCTGTTTTTCCATGAATTTGTCAAATATCGAAATTTAATATTGTTTTATAAATTAATAAGAACTTGTAGACCATTATCTTTGTACAGATCTTTTGTTTTTTTTCGCATTCAACTAGAAACCCACAATTTATTATACCAAGAATCATGTCATCATTCTTCGAAAAATCATTTAGGATTAGGATAGCACGTTTTTCCAATATTACTCAACAAGGCATGAACGAGTTCATTAATGATTGGGTTCTTGTTACCATGTAGGATTTTTATTTCTATACCATTTCTATTAATCTCTTTTGTAAAGGGAATATTGGCTGGGGAGCTAATATAAAGTAATTTTCTTTTTCTTTTTCTTTCAAATTCATTTCCAAGTTAACAATAATTGAAATATGACTATAAACGTTTGTATATATTGTAAATATGTATAATATGCTTTTTGTTTAGATTATAATTTCAGGTATTAAATTTTACTTATGTAATAGTTTTTTTTTTTGGCCTAGCAGGCTAAATATTACATATTATGAATGAGTAAATTAATAAATATAGTATGTTCATAACATAAATTTACGACGCTGTTTATTAATTTGCCATTTTACTTGCAGCAAGTATCAAAACTGTTGCAAGTTGAGCTGCAAGTAATGAAAGTGTGAGTGTATTCAACTTGCATGTGTAAATGATAGTTTTGCAATTACATCTTAAAACATTTGCTGATAAAAAAGATTTTAAATGATTAAAAGAACGAAAACATTCATGATTTTTAAATTCATTTTAATCTGTTCAGCCAGTTTAAGTATGTATGTACGTGTATGTATGTATTCCAAGTAAAAGAAATAATAAATTCTTGCTTTTTTATAAATATTGCTCTCCTACACCCTAAATTTAACTTTGTTAAACAGAAGCCACATCTAAACTAAGTTTGCCCACCCAACTTCTCTGATGAAGATTATAAAATGTCAAAACTAAAACAATCTTAAATACAGCATCCTACGAGTAAATAGAAATTTTTTATAAATCCACACAAAAAAATATAATCTCTAGAGAACTCCGTTAAAGTTTGTGTGTGTATGTGTGTGGCAGAATGAGACATCCTGCCAGTTCAATCTTAATGCCTTTGTGTGGTTTACAATTCAACATAAACATTCATTACATACGAACAATCACAACTTAGAACTAAAATATTATGAGAAGGATTAAATGTAGGAGCGACTATTTAATGCTCTACATTTGGTATCGTCACTGCTTTTTCAGATTTTGTGGTCCTTAATGTCTGTATAAAGCATGGACGTCGGTTAACATCAGAATGTCCCAAAATTTAGTTTAAAACTAATTTTGTTGCATTCCAACAGGCACTCCAACAACAGGCAGTTCATATAATAATAATAATTATTATAATGAAACAGTGCCCGAAAGTGTTTTGCACAAATTCAAAGACATTGATTTGGCATTATGCATATGATCGATTCATTTCTATTTAAGCAAAATCATATTTATATAGACAACACAAATGATTTAACGATACGGTATGATATGCCTGTGAAAAAATAAGTACAATGAATTCAAGAATCAATTTCTGGTCACGTAGTCTCTCCAACCAAGATTGGGACTTTAGATATTTTAGTAAAAGTAAAATAGGCAATTTTTATATATAATAAGATCATTTGTCCTGTTGTTTGCGAATTTTCTCCAAATATCTCAAAATTACAATTCCTTAATTTTTGCATTTATCTCTCAGCTTTTTCTTAGGCTGTACTTACCTCTGGATGGTACGTAATGAATCAACCAGCATTTCAGTATAGTTGCCACTCCAGAAAACAGATGGGAAATTTATCTACCTGTCTGTATGGGATCGAACACAAGACCCTTCCTAAGAAGCTAAGAGCTATTTTACCACTTCTAAACAAAATAACAGCCATACTATAGTTTTAACAGCCTCTGTAGCAGCAAGATCTAGAAATCTTAGTTGCTGGTAGCACAATAGCTCGAAAGCCTGAAACTAGCACATGGTTAGTGCGCTTATCTTTAACCAACAAATTTGTTTCGTCGATTTGGGTTTCGATCACAACCTAAAATAACCACGCAAGAAAGCAGTCTATAAAAGTTCCTGCAGCGTGCTGGTTCCTTTAAAACACATATGGGGCTCTATAAACACAAGAAAGAAGATTCGTATGTTAGGCTTCATATAGCCTAAGTAGCATCTTCTGACATCAAGATCTCCACAATGGCCCTGCAATTAAATGGTCTATGAAAGTTCCTAAGACGTGCTGGTGTTCGTAGCACATAGATGGGACTCTGCCAATACATGAAAGAAGTTCCCCAGTTTTAGGCTCTTTATAGCCTGAGTAGTTCCTTTTAACACCGAGTTCCATAGTTTTAGGCTCGGCATATCCTGAGTAGCATCTTCTCTTTATAGAATTGATTGCCTACATGTCTGCGCTCCTTCAGATCCGAAAAGTCAGTGCTTTTCGTTGTAGCACCTCTTTCCCGCAATATGGAACATCTTGAAATTACGAAATGCAACCGGTTACGCAGTGTACCATAAAGATGGATGCCAACGTAGAGTACAAGCAACAAAAATTATATGATCTAACATCTGGACATTGTGAAGGCGAAAATTCAAACGCGTTTAAGATTTAACTGCTGGATCATATTCAAGTGAAATTATCATGAAAAAAATGCACAAAGAAGAGCGTAGATTTTAAAAGTCGAAATTTGGTACATTTTTTTGTATATCCGATCTTGAATTCTTCTTGAATGCTCCCTGAATGCAAGATAAACGTATCTCGAATGACTGCGAACTTGGAAACGTACGCTTAAAGCTTTTAAAGTTTTAGCTTTTGCAACGAAATTATTTGATATAAAATCGCCTTAAATTCAGATCCAATTCTGATTTTGTTTATACGTATAAAAACGATATTGAGAAACACTCAATATCCACGTCAATTAAACACTTTTTAATTCTTGAGATGTGACATATACATATGTTGCATTTAAGACTAGAATAATAAAAAATTAATTTTAGAGATACTTCGATGTCGCATCAAAGAAGCGAGAATGAATGCATCGGAGGAAGGGAACTCTCTCCAGAAAAAAAAACTACCAAACATGAAATTCTATAATGAAATTTTATGCGACAAACCAGTTCCTGCCACATCATTTTTAGTTCCAATGGACTTCAATTTACTATTACTGTACATGTATTGAAATCCAAACTTCATTCTGGAATCTATTGAAATACTCTAATCCCTGAATATATCAAAATTTGAAATGTAGCATTTTATGTAAAAAATAAAAAATCTCCTGGAATTAGCATTTTCGTTGAAGTTTCATTTTAACTTTTTGTATTGTTTGCTGTTGTTTTCAACTGCATGCACTGAAAAACAAATTGAAAGCAGTTCCGTTGTAGTACAAATATTATAGGGAATTCAATAAAATAATAAATTATAGATTAATCGAAAAATTTATATGAAATATTGTTCGCATAAAAATTCTCTACTACGGGTAAAAAATTCTTTAAATAATTTACAACGATTAATTGAATAACACGAGTAAAAAAATTGCATGTTGATATAAATTTTACAATATGGATTTTAATAACTCAATAAAAAAACAGCATCCAAAGAAGTTAATAATTTTGGAAGTCCATGATTTAAGCATGGCCTTGTTATGCTTGTTACTGCTTGCTTGTTGGTTTTACTGCTGGAAAACTGCCAAGTAAGTAACTAAGTTGTACATAGGATATATATTGGCCCTATGATTTGGACTACTAGATCCAACTTGTTGCCAACCGTCAGATAGTTTAGGAGATTATTTAACTTTAACCCTGATACTTCACCAAGATCGTCCCAGTATGCAGCCACCCAGGAATCGTTGTCTTTTTGTTGCCAAGACAAGACATTCACAGAAAAGGTGATATCATAGCTTTTATTATCTTTATTAACCTCATACTAATAATTTAAATTTAATTAAAATAATAACCTGCAAATGTAAAAATACTTGTATAAAATTTAGATCGATGGCTCGAATAATTTGGAAACTCGATTAACATGAACACCCTAAAATGTATTTAATTTTTTTCTTTCCTTTTTTCTTTGTTTTTTCCTTTGCAATGATGTTGAAAATTTATGCGGTTTTTTGTAGTTTTTATCATCAAGTAAATTAAGTAAGAAAAATAACAAAAACCTCAAACCGACCAAAACAGCAGTAAGAAATTTAACATTAAATTAAAAAAGTATAAAAAGATCCAAAATAGATTGTAGAAAATATAACGCAAACATCAGCAGTCGTGTAGTCGAAATAAGAAACTATAAATTTGCTGCAGGATTTTATTTTTTATTATTTTTTTTGGTATTTAAAATTTTTCTTTAAAGGAAATGATTATTGCCTTCTGGTGAATTGCAAAGAAAAAAATAATAATAAGAAAAGAAGAATTATTTATGCCCTTCAGAGAGGCTTGATTTATGATTTGGGCAAAAGGGTTGAAGGTTACACATGAGCAGTAAAATAGTTATTTTTGGACGTTAGAGTATTTATATTTAGCAAAATTCAAATACGGAAAAAAATTTAGTTTTTCGAACCTTAACAACAACGCGTTATGCCAATTTAAAAAAAGTCGAATTAAGATTTCTGCTATATCGCATGCAAAGTCATAAAAAATTATATTTTCAATCACTTGCAAACAAAAATTTTTTCTTAAAAGAAAAAATTTAGAGCAAATTGAATATATCGGGAAGTATATTGATTTGAAAAAAAATCAATTTGAATGGGCGTGATACCCTACATAAAACACCAGAATCAATTTGGAAGTCCAAGCTTCATAAATATCGTTTTATTAAAAATCGTAGAATGCCAATTTGACTATTTTTCGGAATAAAATTATAAAGCGAGACGAATTTGAAATAAAAAAAATCAAATCGGTTAAGGAATGGTAGAGGTCTGAGGGAAAAATGCAAATAAACTTTACAACCTTCTCCTTTTTTAATTTTTGTGTACGTTATACACATTGCTCAAACCCCGGTTTTCGAATTATTCGAAAAACCCGGTTTCGAAACCGTCTTTGACCAAAAAAACCGGTTAAACGGTTTTTATAAAACATATACGTTTGGATTTTATTTTCAATAATTTTATTGAAACAATAAACGAATATACAATACAAAAAGAGAAAAAATATTTGTTATTTGCAAAACATTGTCATATTAAAAAAAGTCTACAACAAACCATTTTTAGGAAAAAATTTTATAAAAAAAAATAATTATATGAAAACCTTAAAGCCTATTTATAGGAAGTTTGTGCATAAAAAATTTTTTATATCCTCAAATATCTCTATAAGTAGAATACATAGAGATCCATGTTGCTTCTTAAATTTAAACTAGAAGTCTTGGCTTTTGCGCGAAGTTTATAATTAATTTTTTTTATTTAAGGAACAATTTTTTGTTTTTATTTTTTATTTCTAGTATTGAATGTACAATAAAATTCATAAGAAACTCTATAAAAATATTCTATCAGCAGGTGGTCTTTTTAATTAAAAGAATTATTTTTCGTTTTATGAAAAATAAAATAAAAAACGTTGCAGAAAACATCACCGTTTCGCTCACAAGGACTCGGCCTTTAGCAGACCATAACTCGGCGTATTTAGCGTCGTAACTTAGGCCTGCATCCCTACATAATTCAACTGACCCAGAAGCAGGTGAAGGGCCATAGATAACAACATGTGTTCGGTAAATGGAGCCTGGAACAGTTGGAAACTGACCCTAATCTCATCAAAGATACATCTTCTGCGATGAAGTGATGATTAAAGGGTACGCCACAAACCCACATCTGGTTGAATGAGAGCTCCAACGAACAGAATTGTCGAATTTGAAACGACATTTAAGAGCGTCCAATGCATCCTGAAAAAGTAACTATTTGGTGTGGATTCTGAGCTTAACGGCATCATCGATCGATATTTTCTTTTTTGGGAACGAGCTCTTTACACTCACGGTTTCTAATAGTGACTTATTCTCTTTTCATTTTGTAATGTAGTGGCATTGCATGTCACCTCTCCATTTGTGGTGGAGAAAACTGTTTCACTAACTTTTTTTTTTCAGAAAGTCCAGCACACAAGTGACCTCATAAATTTTTGTTTAAGAATTTTTTGTTCACAAATTACGTTTTAATTATACTTTAAGTGTGTGTGTGTGTAGAAGAGATATGTTAACGTAATAATATAATACAGTTATTTAACGTTATGGCAGAGCATATTTATCCCTGCAACATGAGTCCTTACGTCAGCATATTTATCATTACACACATTAATGTAGCTCCATCTACAGTAAAAATCCTCCTCATACTCATTGGACTAAATATGAGTATATATGGTGTAGCTGATTATAAATTGGCAATAAATGCAGCTCCACTTCAGAACATTTCTTGTCCTCAGGGTAAGAGGTATCCTATAAAAACTGCTTCTCTCAAATGGTTTTCCAACATTCCGGGAATATATAAAACATTCATTTAGATAACGAACTATTTATATGGCAGAGGAGTCATAATAATAATAATAATAATCGGATTCAAATGACAGTTCGTCGGATTTGGAATGCCTCTCAAAATTTAGAGAAGGATCTCAATAGTACTTTAAATGAATTGGAAAATGTGGCAAAAATAACATTATTTTTAAATGACAAATGATGTCTCTGACCATCACTGACCTACAATGATTATTTTCTAAATGTATGCCTTCATGTATTCGTATGTATCCATGTACGAATGTCCTTATTAACAATGATTTAAATTTTCAATTTAATCAAGTTTAATGTTGAGACTGAAATGTGTGCAAATTGGATTAAATAACATTTTAAAAGTAAAAAGCTATGCAATTTATATAAATTTTTCATTAAGGAAGAAAAAACCGATAAAACCGGTTATTCGAACCGGTTTTTAAATCAAATAGAGAACCCGTTTAAGAAAAAGTGCGGTTTTTAAACTATTCGAAAAACCGGGTTTTTGAAAAATGTCGAAACTCTATTTGCAAGCGAAGGAAATTTTCTGAAAAGTGCGATTCACAAACTATTCCAGAATCGAATTTCGGAAAGTGACAACAATTTTTTTGCATTCATATTACCAAATTTTTTCTAGCCGAATTTTTTTTTGAGGGTTACGATTGGACTGTGTATCCATATGGGACTACAAAGTCCTATTTATAAAGGTATATGCATCCCTACAATAAAAATCATCCATTACCTAGAGAAACAATCTAACTCTATACATGTTTTTTCACATGGAGTTTGACAATGTCACTACAGCATACGTGGGATAAACCCTTCACATACATTTGCCATAATATAATAGACCTTGGGGACGATTATACCTTAATGGGGCCAACATAAATATGTATGTATATCTGAATAAATTGATACGTTCGTATTTTAACTAGAGCCCTTACATATACATAATTGTACTTAATTTGAATAAGAATTCTCATATGGTTGTAAATAAATAAATATATAGAAGAAACATAAAGCAAACAAATTGTTTTAGCAACTTTAAGAATAATCAAGTTTAATATTTACAGGCTTCAATAATATACTCGTACTAGCGGGCCCGTTGCCTGCTTCGCACGGCAAAACAAAATAAGAAAAGAAACACACTTGTTTTTAATAAAGTTGGTTTTGTTCCCAAAAACACACTCACTTCACATACGCACCGCACACACATGCGTTATCGGATTTTAACCAAACTTCATATAAACCATATATGGGCCACTGCCTACGTAGTGTATAAGTTTGGTTGAAATCGCTCGACGCGTTTATGATTAGTTCGGCGACGTACATATACGGACTTATTTTTATATATATAGACTAGCGGGCCCGTTGCCCGCTTCGCACGGCAAAACAAAATAAGAAAAGAAACACACTTGTTTTTAATGAAGTTGGTTTTGTTCCCAAAAACACACTCACTTCACATACGCACCGCACACACATGCGTTATCGGATTTTAACCAAACTTCATATAAACCATATATGGGCCACTGCCTACGTAGTGTATAAGTTTGGTTAAAATCGCTCGACGCGTTTATGATTAGTTCGGCGACGTACATATACGGACTTGTTTTTATATATATAGATGTATATGTAATATTTACTAAAAAGTTAAAAAAAAAAAACAAACACATAAGATAAATGAAAAGTATTTTTACATTTAAACACAACGCAAACATAAAGAAAAGTCTCTAAAACACCAAAAACTACTAGTTTCTCTTTTGTAACAACTTGAGGAACGGGGTGGTCCTTTCAACTCAATTATAAATGATACCTGTCAAACCAAACACCTTCATGCAGCATATTTTTTGATTTATGAAAAATATTTTTTACACAAAATGAAATAAAGAGAAAAACTTCAACACAACGTTTGGTGTTTTGCGATAATTTAATCCAGATACTGCTCGTATGCACAATGATGCGAGTGAGGAAGAATGGCAGGCTGCAACACCTGCTGCAATAGCTGACAGCACGTCGTATTACAAAGTTTGTGCGAATATTTGTTTTTCCCCTTTATTGCCTTGAACTGACATCCTAAAACTGACAGGATGTGCAGGACGGACAGCTTTATTTTTATAGACATTTGTGTTATAATTTCATTTAGGGCATGTGATGCAGATGTAATTGAAGCACTTGGAAAATATATTCAATATAATAAAAGGATTTATATCAAGCACAATTGGCTTATATGCAAGATAGTCAGATTAGATTTAACAAAGTCTTTGAATATTCTGGCATCAAGTTCAAAAGCATTATTCAATTAAATTGCAACTTTGCAGAATTTATTAACGAGCCACAAGAACTTATTTAATAAATTTTAAATAACGTTGATCATTCTCCAAAAAAAGGTTTTGTTTCTCATTTCTCCTAATTGAAATTGAATTTTTAATTAAATAATATTAAACGTTTTCTAGTAATTAGATGAACAACAATGTCTTATGAAATATACATTTATATTATCCCTGAAGGAATTTTCATTACACTTCTTCCTTCTACTTCTATTTCTATAATTTTTGTGTTTGAGAAAAATATCCTTCACAAAGTTCCTGCAATAAGAATAAGATTAAAAATGCAAAGCCTTATGGAAGCACAAACTTAAACAGTTTATATATAAAAACTAATAATTTAATATTTAAAATACTATGCCCCCTACAGAGTTTTTCGCATGGCCTATACACAAAAAACATGATTGCGGTGATCATAATCCTGAAACAATATATTGATATAAAATTACATGGTTGCAAGCAAAACATACTCTGTTATGAAAAGCAATAAATTTTTGCACAACTCAATAACTTGAATTAATGAATAAGTAAAATGATCTGATATAAAGACTGGCACTGGAGACGCTTAATGGATCTTTTCTGCCACATTCCAAGCTGTGTATGACACTCGTAATGAAAGTCAACACACGGGGGGCTGATAAAAACCCTCCAATTAAAATCTGAAAATAGAAGTTCAGAGTTTGATTTTCACTTTGAAAATTATGAAATGTGCATTCAGAGAAAAGAAAATCAACAACCAATCGCAAAACATTCCTGTTGAATTTCAGGATTCCGTTGTATCCAACTGCTTTGCGTCCGAATTTCAATCGCCCCTAATAGTGAAGTGCGCATCGACCAATTAACGCTTAAGAAAGGCTCTAAGTCCAGAAGGGAAGTACCAGCAACCCGCCTGGCTAATCCTTTATACCAACATCCTTTGCCAGCAAATGGAAGCCATGCCTCCTATAAATAGCTTATGTAATTAATCGAAGCACCACTAATCATAGTATTATCAAACACATTCGAAATGATCATAATATAGGCAAAACTATCTTATGATTAAATGACAAATATATTATATTTCAAAATATATACATCGACTTTAATGAAAATCGAAATATTATATAAATGAATTAGCAAACTTTCCAGCATCTCCATGTGTCAAACTCTTGGGCTGTAGTGTACTTGACTAGTAGTCTAATGGTTACGTATTAAACTCCCGCCAAATTAGCCAAATTAGCTGCGCAGTTTGTGTTTGTTAAGCCTACAAAGCAAAAGATTATTTAAACTTTTAGTTCAATTAAGCTCCTTATTTGTTTTAATTAAAAGTTTAATTAATTCAAAATTTTTGAGAGATTTTGAGAAACATAAATTGTTCTACGTATTGCAGGACATATTTCTGTCAAATTTAAGCTGGAATAAGATGTTTTTAACGAAAAAAAGTTTGAAAGTGAATTAAAAATGGTAAGTTATTTGCAACTAAATTTGTGTTATTAAATCGCACGATTCGAAATCGAGCGATTTACAGATTATATGTTTTCATTAGAATTTTTCCTCTTCCATGAGCAAAACATTAAATTCTTGTCGGCATACGCCAAGTCACTGTCTTCAAAATTTATAAAAATAGCCATTTAGACAACTAAAAAAGCGTCCATGTGCTGTTTATAGTCCTGACAGCATTTTAAAGTCTAAAGTCAACACTATAAAATGTCAACTAAATGAGGACTTTATGAAAGAATAAATATCGTGTTCTTAGAATAATTATTTGCATACTTTTAACAATAAATAAATAAATACATAAATAAATAAATAAATATATATATATATATATATATATATATATATATATATATATATATATATATATATATATATATATATATATATATATATATATATATATATATATATATATATAATTTAAGTAGCAGAGACAAAAACCAATTTCTTTAACACTTAAAGATCATATCGAGTACATACTCGATGCGATGCGATGTGTATTAAAATGCAGTTGTTATACATACACCCATTGCGACGATACTTAATTTACGTAAGTGGCAAAATATAAAACAGAGGCTAGAAATAAACACTTTGGACTTTGTAAGGAAAATTAAAACGATATCTGTGGGAAAATATAAGTATGTATGTGAATTATTTGCAATCATATTAAATAAGGAATTCCGAAAACTTCAGCCTTCAGACAACGGCGTCAACAGCAATACAGCGATCATTTTACAAGGGGTTGAAATTGTAAATGTGTAAAATTTTGTTATATTATAAAACTGATAGTATTTTAAATACTTATATACAATTAAATAAATAAAAAAACATGCTAAAAAGCATAAGCCAATGAGCAGGTCTTTAAAAATTATTGGGGACAGTGCCCCTGCTGCAACATTATTATCTTGCAATTGCGGGATTTTTTTCAAACATAATACAATACAGAATACAAAAAATAAGTCGCCAGTTACCCTTATTCTATTTAGCGTCGGCAATTTTAAGACAACATCAATTTAACACAACAGCAACGCAAGACAACACCGAAAATGCCGACGACAAAACCAAAGGCCACTAGTGACATGATCACCGCCAATTTTGTTTACAGAATACCAAACATATGTCAACAGTTATTGATAAATGGCAATATTGCCAATTGGAATATCGATTTGCAACAAAAAATTAAAAATATGACGTTGTTTTCTATTGCCTTTGCCAAGTTGAATAACAGTGAATGTCTATACAGATAGACAATGGGAACAACAGACGATGAAAAAAAACAAACAGCGTTGGGTTGCATTGACGACGCCAAATACACGATTAAAAACAATATCCCTTATCGTGTTTGGCGATTTTCGACTGCAAATTCGACAGTTTGTAGTAGATTAAAGAAAAATGTTGCTCGGTATCTTTAGTCTATTACAAACTGTCGAATTTGCAGTCGAAAATCGCCGAACCCGATAAGGGGGAATATATACAAATTTACTTCTTATGTTCATACAGCCGTCGTATGAATTTTGTTACTTTAAGTGGAAAGAATTTAAACATGTTTATACCCACATTTTATTGTAATATGTACATACAAACATACTCTTACTTTAAAGAGTTCAATTGAGGTCACAGTCAACTGTTTTTATTAAAGTATTTTTATGCCACCCCAATTCTCTCTAAAACAACTGCATTTGATATATAAAAAGAGACAGGAAACAAGTATATATATCTTACGAACCGGCTCAATTGTCGGAATTGTACGACTACCACGCCCGTTATCTGCGCATGTTACAACTCATGCTCTGCAACCAAATCCATTCATAAAAATTTCTAAGAGAGGAACCCTGCTGCAGCATTTGAAATAAATACATATATATATATATATATATATATATATATATATATATATATATATATATATATATATATATATATATATATATATATATACATATATATAAGTATATATATTATTTTATGGAAAACAACTTTATCAAGATTGAATAAGAACACAATGCATTTTTTTGTTGCTTTTTTTCTTTATTGATTAATTCTTTTTTTTTTGATTTTTTAATGCTTGTTATGTTTTATATTTACAATTATATTTGGCGATATAATTGCTAACCTTTGCGAACATTGTTATCGTAAAGTGATTATCCATAAAATTTATTAAGAATGTATGTAACATTTTTAATAAATTAGCTCCAATTATTCATTACTGTTTCAAACATTAAGAGTGATGAACAGCGTCAGAAATACAAGGTGAACGGTTTGACATCTTTAATTCATTACATATAAGTATTTACGGCTTTCATCGCATATACATATATCATCGTATCAAATTTATTCAAATACATTTGCAATCATCACAATAATTTCTATGTTTCCAGCTTTATTTCATATCATAGAAATCATATTAATGATTTCTCATACAATTATTTGACAGCAGTTCTGTATCAAAACTCCTTCAAACATCATTCCTCTGTTTTTCTTAGCAAACTCCACAATTCTTTGATAATCATATTTTTTTAATTTGTAAAGACACTACGTTGATTGCAAAAAATCTAAGAAATATTTACAAAAATATCACAATTTCGTGTTTGAAAATTCTTGTTGTATATAAGTGTGTATGTATATTCATTCACCTTTTCGTTTAGATAATTTTGTTCTTTCGAAAAGGATTCGAATAAAATACTCAAGATTTTATAAACAAACAGGAATACTCCAAAATTTAGCAATTTTGTTAAATAGAGTATATGTATATTCATACACCTTCCCGTTTAGATAATTTTGTTCTGTCCAGAAGGATCCGAAAAATATACTCGAAAAAAATATATACTTAATTACTTTGAGTCATAACACATTCATTGAGTATATGTATGTACCAAAGAAATTATTAGGATGATAAATAAATATTTTTTCAATATATTTTCTTCTTTTTTATCCACAGTTTGTTTCCTGATAGTTTAATGTGAATTTTTGTATGTATAAATATTTCCGACATGCAATTACGAGCGCGTTGCAAACTTTTATTGTTCTGTTTATCTTAGAATCATACACTTTTTGCACTTGAAAAAATTTCCAGTGGACTTATGTTTCAACAATCTTTGGATTCTTGTTCCATTTGTTTCCATTTAACACTTTTCTTTAAGTGTTATTATGATTTCCTATATCGGGCGACATTTTCTACATCGGCTACTTTAGGTTTTGATCACGACACCATATCTTTGTCATATTGTTGAGCTCTTGCACTTGAGGTTAATGCACTGCACCTTCGCTTTTGGATTTATTCATTCGTTTTACAAAATTCGTATCATGTTGTCGACCTCTTGCACTTGAGGGAAGTACGTTAAATTCTCTTTTATTGATTCTTTCGATTTGCGCCATTTTCTGGCGCCGCTGACTGATAGTTCGCACATATATCGTATTCTATGCTGGCTATCGAACGACGTCTTTTATAACTCTACCATACGCTGAGCTTTTATTAGTCGTCTTCGTCGTTAAAAATTCTTTTGCTGCGGGCATATAACTTTCTACGAGCTTAAATTTTCATTTGGCTTCGTATTTGCATTCATTCGACTCACATAGAGCCCTTTACATTTTAGACCATAAGACCATACCATGTTCCAATTGTTAACTTCTGGCACTTGATGTTAACAACTAGTATAAACAGACTTCAAAATTCAATTTCCAATTCAACTTTCCGTTGTGCCTGGATAAGTTTTCATTTTGAAAACTACCCCACCTTTCGCCGCTCATTTTAGCCGTCAATTTCACACCGAATTGACGTTGCCCGGGGATCACCGCGCGGAGGGCCGCCCATTACCTTATGGACGACATACAGCTTCATGTATAATGAGTCGACTTGGAGTTAAACACCATTAACTCCCTAGATCCCCACCTACAAAAAAATATAATTTTTCAAGCAATATTATTAATCTTTTTTCTCAGAAAAATATACATTTTATGGAATTAATTTTTGTACAAAAACATGTCACCATGAATATAAGTTAATTTCAACTACCAACATACAAATAGTCTAAATGAAACGTTTTTCCTAGAGCTTTATTGTGAAGCAATTAAAAAAATTGTTAGAAATCTTTATTTCTTAAGTTATTTAATGGGATATTATGACCATTAATTAGACTCCTTTACAATCCACTTTGGGGACATTTATTAGCGGATTTACGGTTTAATTTTAAGTTCTGTTTAATACACTATCATTCCATTTTTCTATAGAGCGTTCAGATTGTGGTTCCATTTCGTAATCAACTTCTACTAAAAGCACAATTTTTTCACAAAATCAATTTCTGTTATCAGATGAATATATTAACATTTAAATCGGACCAGCATGTGTAGTCCACAAAACACATACATATGTATGTGAATAGAGATAAAAACCACTTCCTATAATATTAAATTATGTATGGTAAGACCATTGGTTTAGATAGAACGGTTTGGGAGGGGCCGATAAAAAAATATTAGTTTTGCTTATGCTGTACTTAAGTTAACTTTTTTGCTTATGGAATACACATTTATACTCTTTTTCTTTCAACGCCCCGTACAAAAACGATCAAGCTTTGCTGATCTATAGATTTAAGATTTTTTCTATACACTGAAATTTTTCATATATGGTATGTACATGGTTTTGGTGGAATTTTTAAACGACATTCACTTTTATATTTCAGTTTATTTTCTATAGAAAAAACTGTCGATGTTATGGGTCCTTTAGCACTTTTTTGGAAATTAAGCTTTTTAATATGAAATATAAATAGATCTTGCAAGTTTAAAATTTGATAATTTTGTTCCACAGTTGCAGATGAGGAACATATATGTATATGTATATGTAATCTTATTTATATCTTCTCTTAAAGTATAATAGTATTTATATTGCGGAATTCAGATAAAAGAACTCCATTGAAATTTCAAAAATCACAAAACAAAAATTTTTGATTTATCACAAAGCACTTTATTTCGCTTAAGCGCAACACACTTTATTAGTAAGAGTGCAAAATTATTGCGGAAATATAATATCGTTTAAAAGAAAAAATATTTATGTACCGCTGACAAAATGCCATGGATAAGCCAATAAAATCTTATTATTTTATAAAATATGTCTTAGTTCAAAATCGGAATACATCTATTTATTTTCAGTAAAAAAAAAATTATATTTTCCATGTTCGTTTCATGAAGCAAAATTTTAAAGCGCTGTGTGTTTATTTAAGCGAAAGGTTTTCTTTTATCCGACATTTGTTTTTAAAACGAATAACAATTGCGGAAAATTTCCACACTCTTACATCCGAATTCCACTGTACAGTCGACTCCGCTTTACTGAAAACAGCCAAAACCCAATTTTCTTTTCAGTTATCCGATTTTTTCCCTAAAACATAGTTCGGATTACTGAAATTTGTTACAGTTAAGCGTACTGCTTAAAATCTGTAAAACATTATTTTTTATATCAAATCTGTATATTTTTTCACGTCATAAAATTTTTATTAAAAAAAAAAATTATTCATAAAAACATATTCATATTTTTTAATTATTTTTAAAACAAAAAATAAAAGTTTAAAATATACATAAATTAAAATAATTCAGTTTCACGCATTGAGTATTTACATTTGTATGCATGCAGTTAAAAAAAAACATAAAATAATAAGAATTCAGTCTCAGAATGCAATGCATTAAATATGTACTTAACATATCAGTTAATAATCAAAATCATGCATTGCTTTTAAAATAACTTTGAATTTGACTTTGAGTCAAATTTTTTTTTTAAATTTTTATGCAATCGATTTCTAATAAATAAATTTGGCATTGTTTATTTTTTCAATAAAGCGAAGTAAGTTTCATACAAAACGTAGTTGTGGGCTTGCTTTTGGTTTTCAGTAATACGATATTTTCAGTAAAACGATGTTTCGCTAACGCGAAGTGAATAAGACTAACTGCGCCTAAAATCAATGCGGGTATTTGTATCGCTTTCAGTAATCCGATTTTTTTCAGTAAGGCGTGTTGCGCTAAAGCGGATTCGACTGTATATTTATTTATAAAATTTCTCCATCTGTTGTTGCTCAATACTATTTATTTTCCCTGCCGTCAAACCCAAAGTTGTTGGAAAAATTATGCACTAACAAAATAAAATAAAAAAACTCAGATGTAGTACAAGTTCTTTCTAGGACGGTGACCGTACAAGGTTTATGTTTCTTGCATATTTATAGAACAGCAACAACAACACAAAGCTTTTTTCGTTGTTGAAAAATGCTAATTTTTCATATGGAAGCGATGTAAATATGGATGTTTCCACTAATACGCGCCGCGGGCGGATATTGTGCAATTTGCATATTACAAGAAACTTAAAAGGCAACAGCAAACTCAATTTCTTTATCCTGAAAATTCGAATTTTTTTCAAATGCGTAGGTACGTGTAGTGAAATGTTTGATGTCTAACAATAATTCTATTATATGCACACCTCGCCAGTTAAATTCGTCCAAGTGTGGCATTTTTTATATTATTTTTTTTGCGGAGAGGTTTGGCAGATCTATAATATGTATACATACATACATACGTGATTATTTCACAAGAAAAAATTTATTAACAATTAAAGCAAAAAAACCATTCTAAGTACAGATGACCAATGGCGTTTTCTTTTCTAAAAAGTGTAAATTTTTTGCCCTTTCAAAGAAAAAAGAGAATTTAGTGTTGCCTGTTTAAAGCAAACCTCTTAATCAAGACAACGCCATGCTGTAAAGAAGTATTGCTTCTAAATTAAATAGCAACCAATAGATTTTTTTTTATAAAATGACCAATAATTCGTTAAATTTTTTTCAGAAAAGAAAACACCAAAAAAAAAACCGGGAAATTGAATATGACAACTACTTGAATCAGTTTCTCTGGCTAAACAGTTTTCGGTTCTGCTCTTCTTAATATTTCTTTTAATTAGACACGCAGCATTTATTTTAAATGTAATACGATTTATGTACATGTGTTCCATTCTCGATTAATTTTTCATGAATAAAAAAATAACGTTCGAAAAACCACGCAAAATAATTAATAATAATTGAAATAATCACGTATGTGTTCAAATTTGATAAAAACGTGTTTCCATATTAAATTATATTATATTAATTTTTTTATTTGAAGTAGATACTCGTATGTACTCCAAAAAGTCTAAACAACTACCTTTTCGCGTATATTATTCGTTATTGCGCTGCGATATACTAAAATGTAAAGCAAATACATATGTATGTACATATGTATTTATGTAAGTATGTATACATTTAGATACTTAAAAAATTCTATATACTTATGTATGTATGTATATGCTTCAGTTAACATTTTTGATGAAAACCCAAAAGGACATTTCTAGACTTAAGATTTTTCTTTTAATATTTTTTTCTGACCATGCGAAAATGTTTAAATATTTTTAAATTTGCGACATTAACTCAAAAATATTAATCACACAAGTACATATTTTTATTCAAGATGACTGTCTGCACCACCTCGAAAAATTAATTTTAAATTCAGGGTGACATGTTTTTGTAAAAAAAAATTGTCCTCTATAAAATGCACTATTAGCCGTTCTTTTTGTGCGAATTTACTCAACTGTTTATAAAGATTTTATCTGCTGCTCCGATTTCTTTTTTTGCTGTTAGTTTTAACTGGAATGTAATTATTTCTGTATTTTATTCTATTCTTAGCAAGAAAAATTTTTTCACTTCTTCCGCCCTTCACATTTTACGTCCGAACACCTTGAGCTGTAAAAAGCAACTGATTTCTTGTCCTGGAAAATACAATTTTATGATTGTTTTTTGCCTAATTCACTCAATGTTAGACTATTGTGCTCAAAGAACACACTCCACTCATATTACTTTGAGTAAATTCTTATTTCCACTCTTTCTCCCACTATTTTTAAATATTTTTCGCACTCGTTCTCTCTTTCTCACTCACCTGAGTATTTGCTCTTTGTAGTTCAAAACTCATTATTGCAAATCGTCTCATCCAATGCCATACAAGATTTTATTTTTGTTGTTACTTAAATAGTTGTTTATTGATTAAAATGTAAATAAGCGGCCATATTGAAATCGTGAGAATTAAGTTTTATTACTTGCTGTTGGTGTGTGATTTCATCAATTTACATGAGTGTCGGTGCATCATTTAGGAAAGGGCTTAACCTTTGAGCTCTGGAGTTACTGAGGAATAGAACCTACAATGCATTATAAATAAGGGATGGATACTACAAAATTAGCAATTCAAGTGAACTGGTACTCCTTGTTAGCGGTTTGAAAGGATTGAAGTTCTTGTGTGTTGAAACAACACATATGTAAGTAGATGTAAGCCAACATTGAAAATTAAAAATAAAATTAAACTTAATGACCCCATAAGCCGAAACAAAGCCATTTTGTTCTGGATCCAACATTTCCGTGTAATTTTGAATCTATCAGAAATTTGGGCTTGTATACAGCAGTGGACGGATCAATATGAGGTCTGTTCAATAGAATAGGTTTAGTTTGATTTTTCTCAAAAAATGTTTTTTTATTCATCAATTTCTACTTTGTCCCCTTCAAAGTATTCTCCCTTAGATATAATACGCCAAATCTAGTGAATACGGTGGCTGAGGCATTATTACGGTATTCTTTTCGGTCAAATAATTACGAACAAGCAATGATGACTCAAGAGGTGCATTATCGTTTTTTTCGTATTGCTTCTCGCAAGCGGGGCACAACTTCGTTATAATAATCTTTATTAACCGTACGGGCATGTGGCAAGAACGTATGATCAACTACGCCACGGTAATCTAAGAAAACAGTAAGCAAAGCCTTGACATTTAATCGAACTTGGCGTGCTTTCTATAGTTTTGGCTTTTCTTGGTTCTTCCATAGAGACGATTGCACTTTGGTTTCTATGTCATAACCATATACCCATGATTCATCACCAGTTATGACCCTTTTAAGCAAATCTGGATCGTCGTTAACGTTATTCAACATTTTCTGAGCGACTCCCATTGTCAATTTGTAGCTAAATGTCTTGCGATCAACATTTCAAAATGCCGTAAAAAGAATGCAAGTATGCATCAACTCGGGAGCCGGTCAATTGAGGGATATATTTTTTTTCATTAAATGTCATCAATTTTACACTTTAAAATAAATTTTTTTTTGCCGCAAGTTGCTGCATTCGGTCTCTATCGTTTCAACAGGACGGAGAAACCGCTCACACAGCTGGGGCAACGATGAAGATTTTGAGATACAAATTTTCAGGTCGTGTGATCACCCCTGCCCGTCATCTTCCTTCGGGAATTTTCAAAAGCTCCCGCTTAACACATAAACCACGAACCTTGTAAGTCTTGAAATCTAACATTAAGAAAGAAATCACCAATTTGAAGCCAGACCTTTTGCAAGCAATATGACAAAATGACAGCCAGTTCAAATTACGACATTACTTTTGCGCCACCTGGTATCACATATACATATGTGCATATGTACGAACACGTATGTAAATATTAAAGACATCCGAAATTTTTTTCCAAAAAAATTCCAGGTCTGCTTATTATTATTTTAGGGGAAAAAATCTTCCAAACACAGACAAATCTGTACTCCTGCCAACAGTGTTTATTAAAGTATTATTTCAATATGTAATTACCAAATTTGCCTTGACGTTTAGATTACGATTTACAAGTATTTTTCTTAATAGAATTTTGAATTAGTAGGTACTTGTACACATACATATAGATATTTTGAAAATTGAGGTCTTCTTTATAAAATTATGAATTTATTTTCAATATTTCCCTGATTAATGGAAATAAGGATATTTTTGCGCTTATGCACATATTTTTATGAAAAGTCAAACTTCAGTATATATAAATATTATTTCTTTGTACATAATTTAGAATTCCACCACCACATTATTTTTGATATTGTAAATATACACTAAAAAGTACATTACAGCATTTTTCTAACTTAATTTTCTTATTGTCAACATATATTTCATTATTTTGCAACTTCCTTTTACAAATACTTACATACTGATTAGCAAATATTGTTTGTTAATTTTGCCTTTAAGATTTTTCGTAATTTCTGCCATTCATGCAAAGTGATATTTAAATTATTGCAAACAACCAACAGACTAAACAGTGAAGTTGAAAATAATTGAAAAGTCTTTATATTCTTTTAAATGTATGCAACTGCACAAAATTAATTTTAATAGGGAAATGTTCGTAACATTTTATAATTAAAAGAACTACGAACAGGCTGATCCCAGGACTGAACAGCATTGGATGTATTCCAGATCACCAGTCTGATTTCAGGTATAAACTAAGCACCATCGAGCAGACACACAGACTTGTAAATATTGTAAGAACTGCGTTTGAAGAAAAAAAAAAAAAAAAAACATTGTTCAGCTCATTTTATTGACGTTTCCCAGGCCTTTGATAAAATTTGGCTGAAGGTTTAAATTGAAACGGAAGTTACCCGCAAATACTCACAAGCTTTTCGTAAGCTTATTTAACTGGTCGCAAATTTATTACTAGACAAGAAAACTTTTTAAGCACACCGCAGCCAATAAAAGCAGGAGTTCCTCTCTGATGATACAGCTTTTCTAAGCATCCATCAAAACGCGCAAGAAGCTCCCTTCAAGTTGCAAGAATACATTTTAATGTTGGAAAAAATATCAAAAACAGCGAGAATTTGTTCACATCACTTCTAGAGGGGTGGCGTGGTGTAGTGGTTAAAGTGGTTGCCTACAAAACCGAGTACACCAGGTTCGCTCCCTGGCAGGGGATTTTTCAAGTTTTAAAAAATGAAGTGGCTTCAACCCCCTCCTAAAAATCCATCCAATAAGCCCCTGAGCACCCCCTCTCCATGAAAAAAAGGATAACTAACATCATGACATACAAGGGTCAGGCAGAGCCACCACCTGCTGGGAAAAAAGATAAGGAATCAAAGATTAGCGAGGTTCTTCACCACTACACCAAAATACAGAGGGGGCGTTGTTTCTAGGCAACGACAGATGGCAGCCCCATTAATTTGGACCTGCTACAGCAGATCAATCAACTACTTAGGTGGAACAAGAACAGATTACCAAAACTGATATGCTCCCTCCGGGAGTGGAAGGAACACACACACACATATATACAAATTTACATTGCGAGGGCAAACATGTCCCTCATCCAAATTAATGCTCAATCAATACCCCAACACAAGGAATTGAAATACCTCGATATTCAGCTTGATCGTCGCGTCGTTTAACATGGAAACTACACAAAGACGCTAAAAGGTGACTCCATTTAATTGAATTATGAGGAGAAATTCGACACTAAGCCTAGATTGCAAACTTCATCTATACAACGCGATCCTAAAACTAATATGCTGCTATGGACTTTAGTTGTGGGGCACCTCAGCAACCAGTATAGAAAAAATTCAAAGGCGTCAAAATAAAATTATGCGTATAACTACAGCCGCCCCCTAGTATGTAAAAAATTCGCGTACTCCTTAAGATCTCGATGCTACTTTGATGAAAACAATTGTTTCAATACACGTGACAAAATATAAAGTAGAATATCTTCCAAGCCTACTAGTCCGCAACATTCTACATTACAGGGGCCACACTCGGCTGAGAAGGAGCAAGACTCTTGCTCTTAGACGAACACGAGAATTCTGAAGCCAACATAGAAGAAAACGTAGAAACAAGTCTATTTTGTCTAGTATTGCCCGGACTTAAGTGAATAACAATACAAGTAGATTTAAGATTTGATAGTTCAATGAAATTGAAGATTCAATAATAATAAAAACAGTATAAAAAAAGGAAGTAAACATGATTTAACATTCCGTAGGAAATAACGAAGATCTAAGTTCAATTCCAATCTACACGACAAAACACAACAACAATGCTGTTATCGGAGGCCACATCAGTGTTCTCGTGTTCTCTCTATATCCTGTATTTCACAATTATTTCGCTGGCGATGGTTGTAAGTAAATTAAAGCTACTTATACAGGCTGACGCGACAAATCATATAGAAAAAAAATTACCTGCATGAAGTACTATTTTGAACAGTTCTTGCATGTAAAAGAATGCACAACTATCTCTCGTTTTACATGCTACTCGTTATACGTTTTTGATCGTTTATGGTTTTTGAAATAATAATACAAAAACTGAAAAGCTTTGTAGAAAATAAATACTTTAACATTGATCGAATTTATTTAAACTTACTTCGATAAAAAATATAACAAAAATGGGAATTCAACTTTTAATGTCCAAAGAAAAATTTCATGTGTCTAGAAATTAGTTGATTTCAAGCAATGGAATGAATTTTATCGTTGTTAACATGTACATACTTTCGCATAGAAAAAAATAAACTTTTCGGCTTGCACGGTTTTATGAGAAACTATATTTAGTGTAAAACGGGGGATAAGTGTAATACAATTTTTTTTAACACTCCTCTTTAATGCCTTATATTCACATCTGAGAAAAAATCGAACATCTGAAAATGCCTTTAAAGTTTTTTAAATGTTATCTGCCCTACTTTTTGTTACAACTTCGGTTTAGCTTGAGATATAATTCTGATATTTGTTCTATATATGAAAAGGATATTGAGGAACATTTTTTCCCAGTAACTTAATAATTTCGATTAATTGAGATATTGTTATGTTGCATTAATGTAGCGTTATTTACTGTAAAAATTCTGAAAAATGTTGGGAAAAATTGCATTGTTTTAATACCCACTGTTGGCGTCTGTTGGTGAGAACACAGGCAATGGAGGCAATCTACAATATTCTATCATTGTCATTCGCATTAAACTACACACTGGTAGAACATAGGCAGAGAAACACTTACAGACAAACTATGAAATATAATAACTTATTAAGGAAGAGACAACAACAACTGACAATGACTTGCTAATGAATTGACATGTCATACACTCATCCATATGCATTAGTGCGAAAATTCATCGTAAAGTTGATATAAGTGCATACAAGTACAGCAAGTTTATAAGCCCATATGTCTGTCTATATGCCCTGCAATTCGAAAGATGTACAAAATTCCTGTCATTTGGCAGGAGTAATTACTCGTACTTTACAGACAGTTCAGCGAAATGGCAGCAATTATAACAACACATGAATTGGCATTTCCTAAGTTCTAGAAGGATATGGTATTAATTGTGTCCTTCCTTGTCCTTGATTTAGAAATTGTAGATCGCGGTTTTTCACGGGTTTAAAAGTTAAAAGAGAACTAACAGCTGGTAACTAATTTGAGGGGTACACAACTGCTATAAAAATTAATTTTATCGATATGGATTTTTGTAAAAATAAAAATTATATTTTTTCCACGACATCTTAAAAAAAACAGGCACACACAAATGATACAGGATATTTAAAATGTCATTATGATAGTACGGGACAAAAAAGAAGTAAAAATCCTTGTAATAAATTCAATTGTAAATAGGGTTGGCTACCCAATGGGTAACACAAAAAACCGGGTACGTTCTATCGGCTATTATATTAAAAAAACAGGGTTTTGCATTTGTATATTCATTAAAACAAATTTCTTCATATTACTAAGAAAATAACATTAAAAATTTAATTATATTCAATAGGTTAAAAATAACTATGGAATCCTACAGTAGTGAATTTTGACCTTTGATAGCGCCCAGACTGTTGAAGCTACAACTATAAAGTTGGCTGTCATTTATTTAATATGTTTTGTCAAATCAACATGAACGAAAATATCGTTCAACAACACGTACATATGATGAAATTGTTTTATCTAAATGGCTGTTTTGTTCGAGCAACGTTCCACGCGCTTCACTCATTCAGCGAAGAGGCCCATTTCTGGATGAATGGGTTACGTCAACAACCTAGGGGCGCTCACAGGCCATTACACCTGCAAAGCCCACCTATACAGAATGGGCTTATCTGACACGGACATCTGCAGATTTTGCGGTGAAGATGAGGAGTCGATGGAACACTTGATAGCAAATTGTGGGGCATTGTGCCACAGGAGACACAGGACTCTACATGCATAAACGCTGAGTGAAGAGGATCTGCTATTGCTCCCACTGAAGGAGCTGATGGTATTTGCGAACGTATTAAACTGCTAGGGAAAGGGGAAGCACAATAGATCAACAATGGTCGCAGTGCAAAGGGCCATCCTGGGCCAAACCCCCATTATATTACTTACTTACTTACTTACGTCAACAACCGAAATTGTTACATTTGGGACAATACCAATCGACATGAGATAAAATAATATCTAATGCATTCCAAAAACGTCAATGTTTGGTATGTAGTTTGAGCTGGCCGCGCAATCGGTCCATATTTCTTTGAGAACGCCGTTGGTCAGGCCATCACCATCAACGGCGAGCCCATAAGTCGACGATTATCAACACCGCCGATCTAACCCAAATGGGTTGACCACCATGAGTCTGATAGAACAGTGAACATCTTCAGATGAGCACCTAAAAAAATTCCTTCCTATCGAAAGCCATAAACTTAGTAAATAATTTTATCTAAAGAATTACAAAAGCTTTAGCTTTCAAAAGTGCTAGAGGGACAGTACGAGTATTGTTTTCCTTCTGGTATAACTATTTCAGGGAAATGATTATAAATTAACATTTACTAAACATGTGAACTGGCGGGATATGAGTCACTGAATTCCAGTGTATAAGCGAATAAACATGTAAATAAGAAACTGAAAGATGCGTACTCGTATTGGTATCATGGGAAACTTGAACAAATTGTAAATACAAAATGAGTTTCAATGATTTTAAATTATACTAGAAGATTTATTTGACTGCAGCAATGTGAGGCAATATAATAAATTTAGGAAATTAAGTCAGAATTTGAATGTACATAGTTGTAATTTTATTTTTACATAAAGATTTTTGTGTAAAAAACCTGTTTTTTATATATCGAACGAACACATCTATCAAGAAATTGTTTGAAATCCAAAAAAGGACTGACTGACTTGCAGGAAGCGTTGAAAAGATAATGATTTTATCAATACGGGTATGCATATGAATTTTGAATGATAAGGTTTTTTTTGGGTAATTATTCACATTTGTTTGAAAATATTTAAAAAATGTATGATAGTTCTTAAAATTTTGTTTGTTTTTTTTGTGGCCGACATTTCAATAAACAAAAAAATTTTTTGAAAATCTAATTGTCTAAATGATTAGTTGGGGAGAATATTCCAATAAATTGTAATATTAAATATAATAGTTTTCATTTCAATTTTGAGAATTATTATGGAATCATACAATTGGGGGATTCAAACGGTGTGCTATTAAGTCATATTGTCATAATGTCTTAATATTTTAGTATGGTTTGAAAGAATTGTTTTTGTGCTGCAAACAAAAATTTCATAAAATAATAAGATTTTTTGAGGTATGTTTATTGTTTTGTCATAAAATAATGGAAAAAATCTGAGCCAAAAGTTAAATGTGTGCGCACAAATCCAACTAAAAAATTTAATCTACAGAAAGAAAAGTCGCTAATAGAGACTTTGGAACCCCAAGGTGGAAACTTCTGCGGCTAGTGAGCAAACTAGCAACATTTATTAAAAACCCTTCCTCAGTTTGTTCTTCCTCGTCTTCATCACCTACAAGGAGATGAATTAAAATTTTAATGGAAACATTTTTTTCATAATTGGTCCACCCGTTATGATGTCCAACATGTAATTTTCGCACAAACTATGTACTATTTTAGTTTTTTCGCTAGTTTTTGGCATTTTCAAACAAAATTTAATTTCTTTTCTTTTTGATGTCAAATATTTATATGTAAATGTTTTATATTCATATCAGCTGACCGAATTCTGAAATAGCATAATAAGTTATGACGGGTTGTTCATAGCAGTCATATATTTTCGTGCTATTATTTTATTACATATGACTTTATGACTACCGTTTGAATCCTCCAAATGTTTTTAATTTTTCGAATATATAGTTGAAGATCTACCGATCTACTACCACAAGCTCCAAAGTTACTAAAGTTTGTGTTAAGCACCATGGCTATCGTGTTTCTTTCTCTCAACAATTCAAACTCATAAGCCATCAATTTTCTCAACAACTCGAATCCATAAGCCATCAATTCATAAGCCTTCATTTTAGATGTCATTGAAACCTAAACTATATAAATGAACCCTTTTATTTGAGAAAGAGTGTGCCATGTCAATAGTAAGTTTTCCAGAATGTAAAAATATTTTTGAAACTTCCAAAACGGACACGTAGTTTGCTCGCATGCCGCTATACGTTTATATAATTTACATTCATTTACAAAAACTTGCACGCGTTTTTGAATAATTATATAATATATAAATTTTAACATAATTCTTTTCAAATTTTGTGAATAACAAGTCTTTCTATATTGTGGCTATTTTAATATATATTTTTTGTTCACATTTTTATCGTTTTTTTTTTTTGTGTTGTTGTATATATTAATTTGTTGAAATACTCCCTTTTGAATAAAAATTTTAACGCCCCATAAGAACAGAAAAAAATACGGCATACGTCAATGTCAGCACAAAATAAAATATAGAATTTTATACAATACGAGTCAACAACAGCAGGAGGAAATAACCACAAGCAACAGCAGCAGCAAAATAAAAAAAGTAAATAAATATGCACTTCATATACAAATATAGAAGAGTCGACAAACATGCAACATATACACTCGGGTGCAAATACGCCCGAATATCTTTTATCAGCATTTAAACAACAACAACAACAGGAACATATCAAGAGTCAGCAAACAGCAACCGCCTGCAGCCAACACTGAACACCTTCATGGAAGGAAATGTTATTGGCAAGGAAGCAGGCATACAGACAGACAACTTTGTTGATTGTCTGGCTGGCAGGCTGGCACTCTTGCTTTGGTTCTGTTATAAATGCTGGCAAACATAATGTTTAATATTTATGTATATTTAAAGCTTAAAATATCAGCCAAACAATCTCCCCTCCTCCAATTCCACAAACCATCTATTTTATTCAGCAAATTTCCTCATGTATTACTTAAATGCTCTTTTCTTTTCTCAGCACTTTTAGATTCTGTTTTGCTTGAATTTTTTTTTTGGCAATTTCTTTTTTTTAGCAATAAAATGCAAAAAATAATATAAAAGAAATTGCCAGCATAACTTGCCAAAATAATGGGCCAGTAAGGTGATGCTCAAAATCTCTGAAGAATAAGAAGCAAGGGGAAAGAGTATGTGGCATGAGAAACTTTTGTTTTTAAGTTAAACAACACCAAAAAGTTGTTCCTGCCATAATAATTTTCTTTCTAAATTATGTCAAGAACGTTTCATTAATTTTTCTCAATGAACTGTAAGAAATAACATTAGCAACAGTCAGTCAACTAAACAGCGCCTCAACCAACCAACCAACCCATCAACAGTAGCAGCAACCAAACAGACGTAGTATATACATAAATTTAACATACAAAAAACGTAAAAGTCATTAAAATTCGCTTGGGAATTCAAATGTTTTCTCGTTTAATTCCCAAAAACTTGTTTCCCTATTTGCTAATAGTGTGTGTCAAACTGAGCTGTTATTTACACCTGTACAAAACAGGAGGCTACTTGCTCCATTGTAGTTTAAATTAAGAGGCTCTAGCATGATTGCAATCGCCATCAAATGTGGAGCATTCATAGATTTTTTTTATATTATAATATGTAACATCAAATAGTCCTTCTTTCGAACATCCTTTTTTCATGGTTCCAGGTTGATTTATGTGCATCATTATTTACATGAGTCAATAAATTGTGCGTGATTTTTGCGAGGAGACAGGATTGCATTAACTACAATTTTACAATGACTGTCTTCGTAAACTAGCATTCTGAAGGTCGCAAGTTCGATCCCCCGACAAGCTAAGTAGCTTTGTAGTTTGTGTTTGTTAACAAATATTTAAATATCTTTGTATATTTTATAAAACTTAGTTCAAAATCAATTTTATTAAAAAAATATTTTGACACTCGTAAAATATCTTTACAGATGAGGACTTTGCCCCTTATTGATCTTTTTTAAATGGTGGAAAGTCTTCAGTGTATCTACTGAAGGGTCTACGGACCTATCAGTTAGAAAGTTTTTTACCCCCGAGGTAAAATTTGATCTGGGAAGATCTGAGTTTAAATTTTCTAAAAGTATAAATTTTATTCAACAGATATAATTTTATTTTTATTTTTGTGCAAAATTCTAATACTCGTAATTTAGCAAAATGTTATAAATTTTTCCTAAAAATTAGAGCCCGGAATTCATAAGGTATTACCAAAATTTTTGCTAATAATCATTTATTTGTGAATATGGGCTTGTTGTTGTCTTTTACCAATTTCGTACAACGGATCTTCCAATAATCTCTGTCAGTTAAAAGCGGCCATATTGCTGAAGATACATCTGCCTCCTTGGTTGTCGTTTAATCAATCTGTTTTGCCAAATCACAATGGACGGAATTACAGTTCAACAACAAGTACAAATGATAAAATTTTTTAAAATTTTTTATTAAAAGGATGTTCTGTTCGGGCAACATTCCGCCTAGTTTGCCCATTTAACTGTCGCCATAATCGCTCTACTGAGAGGACTATTAGCAATGTGGTAGAAAAATTTGAGTTCACTCGTTTAGTTAACAATGGACCAATACACGTTCGATAGCGAAAAGCAAGATCGCCCAAAAACATCACCGTTTTCCAAGAGAGTGTGCAGGAGAATCCGAAGCAGTTGATTATGTGTTGCTCCCAAGAACTCGGCCTTTCGCAGACCACAACTTGGCTAATATTTTATCGTGACTCAGGTCTGCAACCGTACAAAGTTCAACTGACCCATTAGATTAGATCTAAGAGCGTCCGACGTGTGTCAAAATAGTCACTCTTTCATGTGGATTTCGGACTGGCGGCATCATCGGTCCATATTTCTTTGAGTACGCCGTTGGCTGGATCATTACCACCAACGGCGAGCGTATCGATCAATAATTACCAGCTCTTTTTGGCCTAAATTGGATGATATGGACACCAACGATATGTGGTTTAAATCAGGACGCCGCTACGTGTCACACAGTTCATGCCACATTGAACATTCTGCAATAGGGATTTGAGCGCATGGTCATCTCACGTGGAGGTGATGTGAACTGGCTACAGAGATAGTGTGATTTGACCCCGTTAGAATTTTTCTTGAAGGCTTTTCTTATGTCACAAGTCTCTGTGGATAAGCTACAAGTCACAACGCCCCTTAAGGCCATCATTAGCCACGCCATCGGTCAAATTTAACCTGATTTATGCGTCAGTCATGGTAAATTGGCATCAAACGAAACCGCGGGCAAATTTTCCCAATGGAAAAAAATGGAGGATACAAATTGATATCTCTATGGCTCCAAATATAATTAGTTTACGTATTTTCAAGGTCTAGAATATAATTTGAGAGGTTTCCACAAGGAACTTAAATTTTCACGGTGTGAAGTAATACAACTAAACAATGTAAGAGGTTGCGAATTAGGTAGATTGATTGATTGTACATTGCGAAAATTTTGAGAAAGCGTTAAATATCGCTGTTTCAATTGAGAGAAAATCGCTTCTGAATATTGTAGTCGTAGTCCAAAAAATAATTTTAACTTAATTGCTAGCGAGTAGCTGTGACATGCATACGTTATTAAATATACTTTGAGTCACTCTAAAAAGTGCAACATTTTGTGGATGAATTTATTAAAAAAAAATTATTTTTCGATTTAATTAAATAAATAAGTAAATATATTCCATCGACAGGAATATAAGCTCTTTCCTAATAAGTTTTACTTTTCCTCTTTGAAACAACAAAAAAAAAAATTAATTTTTTAGAAACGAAAACGTCATAACGGCTCTTTTCCGAAAGAACAAAAAAATTCTTAAATGACTTACAGCGAAAACTGAATCAGGGCGTCAAGCATTGTCTGTCTACCAAAAATCTAATGCTCATACAAAATATATGAAGCAAACCCAAATAGCACAGCGTTAACGCTTTACAATTGGAGAACCCCATGTTGACAGCGCGTTAGGCAGTGAAGTTGGCTGCTAATGTTGAATAGTAGAGGCATTTTATTTATTTACAGGTCAATCTAGAGATTTTCCCTTTCGTCTTATTTCTATTTAGTGGATTTTGTTAAAAACAAACATTATCGTTGACACTCTTATTTAAGTATGGAATTTCAGCGTAAAGATAAGCGCTACACAACATTAGGCTTGATGTGCTGATTTAGGATTATCTATCGAAATATGGTATGCAAACCACTCGGTTTTGAACAGCAATAAAAATTATAAAAGGCCAACGATATGGTATTAGAAGATAATTCGCTTTTATTAAGTAAATTATTTAATTTTTTTTCTTCCAGGTTGAGGTACCACTATCTCATAACCGCTTTATTTTTCGCATAATTTAGGTAATAGTCAATGTATCATGTCGAACTATCGAATGTGAAAATCGAATGAAAAAATTCCTCGGCAGTACATGGAAGCGTTTTACGTTTTTCTTACTAAATTTATAATTCACTATAGTATGGCAGTAGATGTAACCGATTCAGAATCAAAGTAATGAGCAAAGTTAGACATGAAAAAATCCTCAATTGACGACAAAAAATTTTTTTATGGAAATATAACACTTGTTTTTACATCACCCATTTAAAATTAAACCTTAGTTTTGAGTGTAAAAGAAAACAACTTCATACAGATATGAATAGAAAGCCAAAAATTTTATCTTAATTCCTTGGCAATATATATGTATATTTTTTTTTTTGCTTCACGTGACAAAAGTTTCATTCGGTTTGCTGTACAATATTTATAATAACAGACACTCTTGCTGCCGACATATTACATACATATGTACATGTGCCAAAAATCATTAGCAATGGAATTACGCCTAATGAAATCATAGAAATATTCATTATAATTTGAAGAACTAACAAACCGTATTCAAAATTATACTTATACAAACAGACAGACATACATACATATACTCACATATATTTTATGTACTTAAATGTCAGGGGTGGCTTGGCATGAACGACATCCCTTCGAAATGCATTTATTTCCCCGTCCAGAGACACACGGCACGAACCGGGGGAAAGTTGGTAGTTGTGGCAACAAATTAAAATAAAACCTTATCAATTTAATCTGGTGTAAGTTATAAATTGTATGAGCACAAGGAGAGAAATCTGCAATTTTGTACAAAATTGTATGTGTATGGGTGTGTGTGTGTGTGTGTGTGTGCGTGTGTTTTGGCCTAACGTCTTGTAAAGACTTCCTAATGTTTGGGAATTGTAATGAGTTTAGAGACTCGTATCTAAAGGGGATTATATTTATAAAATATTGTAATTTGTGTTTAGTCTTAGCATTTGCTTTTTAAATAGTTTTAGTTTGTATAAATAAATAATTCTTAAGTTGTTTTTTATGCTTATCAAGGATTTGAAGCATTAATACAAAAAGGTCCTTTTGCACTGTAGTATGCGTGCACACTTATTATATATTTATTTTTAATTTAAATCTCTAATGTTAAAATAAGACACATTGCAGATTATTTGGAGAGGTTAATGGCAAATGGCATGAAAAAGTGGGCTGATTAGACAAGTAATTAATGGTTTGATAAGACCACTTGGCATGATTTTTCTCATCATGGAATTTTAGCAGAGAAAATGACAAATAAATTGGTGATGATAAGTTTGCATTAATAAATGTCTTGTGTTGCTTATTTTTTTTTTTGTTCCATTGGATTTGCACTCAGGGGATGGGGCCTATTTATACAAATTAGGAAATTAATTTATAGGAGGGAGGATAGTGGGAGTAGTATTTGTGAACATTCGATTTGAGCTTTTACACGTTGAAATTGACAGGAATGACCTCTGCCTACATTTTACTCCACTATGGAACTCTTCGGCTATAGAACGGTTTTTTCTTGTAACATGTAATGCGCTTCACTAGTATATGATCACAAATAAATGTGCTCTTAAAGAAAAACGAATTGTTTGCAAAAAAAAAGAAGACCGGGTTTCTGGAACGAGTTCCCTGATTTCATTAGAACACATTCCATGGCAGTACCGATAAAAGAGTAAAGCAAGTTCCACCTTGCGTCGATGCTACAGTGTGTTAATAGAATTGGCTACACTACTGTCACCGATAAACTCCTCAACGTCTCCTGTACGCCGTCGAGTAACTTGAAAATAGGTTTTGAAACACCAGCCCATAAATGAGAGTTGTATTTTATTTTAAGATGGAAGTTTTATAAATAGTAAGGAGATCAAATAGAGTGAATTATCTGACTCAAAGGATCATTAAGAGAAATAAGAAGAGCAAAGTCTTGTAGTACTCGTGAATTTATTTTGAGCTCATTTAATAAGATCCCATCTATATAAATACTTATAGTGTGATCCTTGAGGATACTCGATATAAATCGAGAGAAGTCATTACCATTTGCGGGAAGGTGACCCTCTATCAAACGCTTTAGATATATCTAGAGCCACAGCCATAGGCGTAGCTAAAGAACTTTTGAGGGGACCTTATGGCCTCTGAGAATGTTTCTTGAGGGGCTAAAGACCTATAACGAAAATGAAAATTGTGTCATTTATTAGAGATTTTTCAAGAAGTGAAAACTTCTGAGGGGCGCTAAGCCCACCCTAGACATCACTTTCTAAGACAATGACCAGCATTTTACTTTCACCAAACTTATGAATGAAATGACACCATTTCTCTGAGAGGAGGACTTACAAAAAATCCATAATTTTTACAACTTTGGATTGGTGGGTAATTCTCAGGCTTGTTACCCTCCCTATTTTTGGCATTATAGTTGGCACTACATTAGAAAATATTGGGTAATGGGAGGGCTAACAACAATGAATACTACTTCATGACCAGTATCCGAATTTCGTCCAGAGATCAGAAGACTTACAAATTTTAGATCCAGTAAGACCTTTTTAACTGCACGCGCTCCAAAAGAAAATTTTTGGCATACTTACAGACACACTTCTAAGCTCGGTTAGTGGTTGATTGCTTGCGGGCAAGCGAGAGTTAATTCAGCCTTAAAAAGAGGCGGAATCGAAGATATAAAAACATCCTCCTCCATTAATAACGAATGACCAGATAGAAGCTCTCGCTACCGAGAACTCTAGCTCGAAGGGGTTGCTAGTACAAAACTTTCTCACGCTGTAGCACTCTGGCACATAAAGATATCGCCTTTTCGCTCAGCGAATCAGTATTTGCGTTTATGCTACTACGCCAGATACTGAATAGTTTGTTGCCCCAATATGACTGCATTTTTCCACGTCTGATTTTTTGTCATGTATGCTCAGCGATTTTTCCTTTATTTATGGACCGATTTTGAAAATTCTTATTTGTATGCTCAAGAGTTGGTCCCATTTTAACTAATATGTGATAGGAGTAGGGGCAAGATAGCACTCATACAGATTTATATGTAATTTTCTTATGCCTTATTCATTATTATAGCGAGAGCATACGAGACTTCTAATCAGACCGACTTCAAAAATATACTAAAAAATTTTATTTATGAAAATTATTCGGGATATTTTCCCAATTAATTGTTCAAGCAATTGTTATTTGTTTGTAGACTTGGCAGTCTTTCATTGGCGATAACCAAGTGATCTGTAGGCTTAAGCCAACATATTTGAAAAAGCGTTCAAACTCATACGCTTATAAAGAAAAACCACAAATATAATATCTCGTATTATATTTTCAAGGATTACAAAAGTTTAGTAATATCGCAGTTCTAATTAACAAAAAAAAAAAAACTTGACATATGATATACATTGTAAAGTTATTTCAATAATGAAGTAATTTTACATGAGAAATAGTTTCATTAACTGCCCTTATACAAAGTTGTTGGGCTCATATAAAATTTATTTGCTACAAAATTTATAGCGAAACATTCCACATTAATAAAATTTTGTGATCGTAAATTTTTGATTGGCATGTAAAATATTTTAATATTTTTTTTATTTTACAATCTGTTTGTACAACAATAAGTAAATTTAAAAATAAATGAAAAGTAACAGTTGTTTATGACCCATAGTGCAAAACAAAGAAGTTCTATGAACATGTTCAATTTTATATAAAAAATAAAATCTAAAATTACTTCGGTCAAGCTGCGGTTAATAAATTACATACTGTCTCCCAAATAGTGGCGTACGTACTATATAAATGTGCACTCTCGATCAAGTGATTAGAATCACTTGAATTTCTGTTTTTTTAAATATTACGACGACAGCTAAAATTTCACTACCATCAGAAAGTACACTTTCTTAATATTAAAAAGAACATATATAACAAAAACAACAATAAAGTTTAATGCAATAGTTTGTTTAAAGCTCCTTTTCCAAAAAAAGACGAAATAAAATTAAATTTTTTCGTTCATATGATTAGAACCATTTAACTAAATTTAAATAGAATGAATTATTTTATAATTTAATAATAAGAACAATTAATTTTAAATTTATTGTTAATATTTTAGACATTTTAATAGAGGGTGCTGCCCCCCTTATTTAAAATATGTAACTTCAAATATACGCCGTTTTATTGAATCATAAATGAAATGCAAATGAGTGAAATCTTACTGAGGTGTGCGTACCTTTGAACTGGCAAATGAATTTTGAGTTCAAGCCGACTTAAGTACTTATGCCTTATTCCCTATTTTGTTAAAATTTTATATTCAGTATAACAAGAAGATATTTTTTGATACATGTTACACCCGATTTCGGAACGACATCATGTAAATATGTATGTTAGGAATGCAAATAATTGTAATTAACAAGTATAAAACAAATATAAATACAAATTAAATATAGATGTCCATTATCCCTCAAAAGAGCATCCGTATAGACGTGAAATGCAAAAAAAATCTATTTAATTTCGTCGAAATTAAAACGTTTAGATCTCTTGGCTGGTGACCGTCCGTCTCAATAAAACCACAAATAAATTAATTCAATTTTCTTTTATTGATAAATATTATCAAAACTGCGAAATTCGACCTTTAACAATCCAAGAGAGTTTTTTAATTTTTTACAAAATCCAAAGAAAGGTGGAACTGCTATTTATTTAACAACGGTGGCAATTGCGGGTAGTATTTTTCCCTCCAAGTTCTGCTGTAATTCCCCTACAAATTGATACCGTAAAGAAAGCTTTAAATAAAATTATTATTTCTTTTAATTCATTATTTAATAAAGGAGTCGACATAAGAATAGAAATAATGTTTTCGCCTTAACAGAGACATTTACTATTTTTTCTCTATTAAGACTAACGTTAAAAGAAATTGTAGTCCTTCTTGCAACATTTTTATTTATGTATGTCAAAATTTATAAATAAAACTCACATTTTTCTCATCACTATCATCATCATCATCAATATCGTCATGTCTTTACCTACAATCTCTAACCTTCCCCTGTCTCGAAAATTACATATGTACATACATATGTACATATTTTATTTTAATAAATCGTTACGTTTGTAAACGTAATTAAGTGCTGCAAAACCAAATTTTAACGAATTAATTGTTAATAAAAAAAGAAGATCGTTGAAAAAATAAATCAGCATAAAGGATATCCAAGGATAAGACATACATAAGTATAAGTATACACATACATACATCTACATAACTGCACAGGACTAAAGAATGTGGTATATAATTAATGATACACTTATGAAGCAACCGAGTATGACAGACGGTATTATAATTATAGGATTTGAAAATATAATAAGTAAAATATAACACAGAAACATAAAATGCTTATGAAAGCGTATGCAGTGTGTTTCAGTGTGGCTTTTCGGCGACGAGTGCTCTACAATTTCAACAGAAATATCCAAAGAATTTGTTTTCAGATAACAAAAGGAAACAATAACAATACAAAATAAAACGTTGAGCAAACAATGAGATATGGATCAAATAAATGAATATTTGAAAGATTAGAATGAGACTGCTGGCTGCAGCAGTCTGTGTCTGCACGATGATGACAATCATGATGATGTTGATGATGAAGGTAAATAGAGTACAATCTTCTTTATAAAACTTTGTAGTTTTCAAACAATTATGAAGTACACACACACGCACTCGCATACGTAGTCTTTGGAACACACAGCATGTGAACAATTAAGAAGTTACAAACGAAAAACAATTACAATTGTTTAGACACACTTGTGCACACACATTCAAACAAAATAATGTGAAGGTACATACACACACTCTCACACAGCCACACACTCGAAATCGCACACACGCTCGCTGACTTACAAACTCAAATTACAATATACGATAAACATGGATTGCGTGAGTTTGGTATGGCATTGCAACATGCTGCGTTAAGAACCCACATGTTTTCTTTTTCATTCTTCATTACAGGGAGTCTGTCGCATTTATTTTTTGTTTTAACAAAAATAAAACGGCCAAAACAACTTAAACAAGATGAAATGATATGGTTGGTTCTTATAATAATGTTGATGCTTTACCGTACATGGCTAATGGCCATTTGTTAAGGGTAAAAATAGGATTACAACTCCATAACAGTTTAAACGTGTACGAAATGGTCGAAAGGAAATGTATAAGTATTTGTTGGCAGTAGTTGAATTTTGTAGTACCCTACGCTGACTTACAAACTCAAATTACAATATACGATGAACATGGATTGCGTGAGTTTGGTATGGCATTGCAACATGCTGCGTTAAGAACCTGCGTTGTTTTAACAAAAATAAAACAGCCAAAACAACTTAAACTTATAATTTCTATTATGCCATAATACGTGGTCTGTTCAAAAGAAAATGCGATTTTGACATTTCTTGCGCTGCGTGCATTCGACTAGCGATTTTTTTATGTTGGCACACTTTTCTCGAGCAAATGTTCTTAGTTGAGTTTAGTTTGTTTGTAAGAGACGTATATAACAGATAGACGAGTTTTGATTTGTTCAGCGATTTTGGTCTTGACTCCTCCATTGGGACAATTGGACTTTGGTTTCGATGTCATAACCATATACTCATGATTCGTCACCAGTTATGACCATTTTTAATCAAATCTGCATGGTCGTTAACTTTATTCAACATTTCCGGAGCGATTCCCATGTGATGTTTTTTTCTTTGTTGTTCAAAATTCGGCAATTGCTGGTGCTTCCAGGACGAGCGTCGTCATTCACATCTTCTCGACCTTCTTTGAGAAGTTTGTACCCCAATTGTAAACATTGTTCTGGTTCAGAGTATAATAACCATATGCCACTTCCAATATTTCAAGTGTTTTTGAGCACTTAATTTGATGCAAATTCTTTGATCCATTTTTTTCCACAGCAAAAATCGCCGAAAAAGCAAAACACGTCCAAATGTTATGCCTCTCACAAGCAAATTCGACTATGAACATGTGTTCGGGCAAGTGTGTCAACATAAAAAAAATTGCTAATCGAATGCACGTAGCCCGAGAAATTTCAAAATTCTAATTTTCTTTTGAACAGACTACGTATTATGGTGGAATTAGCAGATTGTTATCCTTGAAAAATTTTTAAGAGAGACACAAAATGGGAATTTCAATAAAAAAGAGACTTCAAGTAAAAGAGAATCAACTCTTGTAAGAACAACAAAATTGTAATACTTCTTATCTTTCGCTCTGCATTAAAATTATCAGCAAAAAAAAAAAAATAAGTGTCAAACACTCCAGGCACGTATGTCCAATATTTATTTTTATGGACAGGGATAAGTACAACAAATATATTTATTAGTAAAATATATATATTTATTAATATATTGAACACAGAGCAAATAACAAAAATTAAATTGTTTGTCCAAAAAACAAAAAAATTATTCATTTTATGAAGAAAAAAAAGATAAATATTTTGATTTCGTAATTGTTTAAGACAAAGAAGGATGTACAGAGTACAACAGGAAAAAATATTGCTACACTCAAAAAAATAATGAGTTAAAATGTTTTATTTAATGTTTTATTTATTACAATAATTTTTATTGCAATAAATCATTCTATAAAATCTCTAAAATTTACATGCAGAGGATTGGTTAATACCTCACAATTAAAATATTCATGGTCATATATCTTAAGAGACATTCAATTAGTGCATGGACAGGGAAAATTGCTTTAAAAAACTTTTGATAAATGATAGATCTCTAACTTTATTCATAATGAAATTTGCAAAGTAAATATAATTAAAATTTAGGAAAATTTACTCAATATTAGTTCAAATTGCTTGTCATATGCTGCCAAGGAAAGTATAACGAACACACATCTCTAGACACTAACACATCAAAGCCAAATATATACCGAAATTTTAAGAAGAAAATTTCGAACGATTGGCCACGCATAACGAAGATTACCCAGAGATATAATTCGCAATGCCATTGACTGGAATCCACAATGTAGTAGAAGGACAGGATGACCTGCCCACACTTGACGATTACAGTTAGACATAGAGAGTTAGCGAATAGGAAAAAAAACTGGAATGATATGAAGAACCTAGCATCAAATAAAAAACGACTGGAAATCTTCTGTTGATGCCCTATGCTCCTTATAGTAACTAAATAAAATAATAATATAATAATAAATAATTGTGCCAAGGCCGTTTTTACTAGGATTCAATAAAAATTTCCTAGTAGTAAATATGTTATTTAATATTAATAAAAAACTTTCATATTTGCTAGAAAGCTTTACTTAATCAATTAGAGTTTAAAAAATTTTATGTTTGTTGCGGCTTCCAGCTATTTAAATGCCGATATTTCATTGGTCAGTGATCTTAAAGCAGTTTGAAAACCTTCAAGCTCATATCCTTATGCCAAACAAATCAAGTACAATATGAGAATTCTCTATCATATATGATTATTACGAAATACATAATCATAAGTAGTAGGCTTAGAAAGCTTTTATAAAAAAAGCACAACAACCAATGAAATGTCTGAAACTATAATTGTTTGAACAATTATTTGGTGAGAATATCCCAAAATAATTAATTTTAATATTAAATTTTATTTAATTTGGCTAATTTTTGGCAAAATTTTCGAAATCTTTTAACATTTGCAATTTTTTCAAATTTTCTCATTTTTTAATTTATGTATGTCTATTGACTCAAATTTAGTATTTTTTTTTCTAAAATTTTAATCATTGAATTTCTTTAATATTATTTATGTGTTTCTTTAAAGTAAAACTGGATGGCCAAATACGATATCAAATCAAACGTTTTTTTTCACGTCAGAACTTTTTTCAATTACAAGTTTTATATTCGAATTCAGTATGATTTTTCTTAACTTCTAGTGCAAGCATTTCCCTTATTTATTTTCCCAAATGAACTGTTTATTATTAGAGAAAATAAGCATCACGGGAATACACTCGTTTTGCACGTTATTCGTTTTACAAATTTTAAATTAAAAATTGTGTACAGAATTACAATCTTTGACTACAATCGAATTTATTTCTACTCAATGATAATCCCGATAACACTTTAGATGTATACATACATGCAGTAGTATACATATCTGCGATAAAATTATAGAAAAATTTTTGAAATTTTTTCATTAATAGGACTAATACTCAGGATGTCATCAACTCATATAGTTCTTTGTGTGGGAAGGACGATGAAGGGTATAGTGTTTGAGGACATTCGACTTGAACTTGGCAACGTTGAAGGTGACAGGAAAGACACCTGGTGGGAGTTTGTTCCAGATATTAGTTGTTCGACTCGACAATATACATATAAAGAATATTTTCTTTAATGCAATTCCTTGGCATATCGACAAGAAATGGATGTGCTCGTAAAAAAGGAATTGTTTGGAATTGGAATTGTTGTTCGTGAAAAAGGAATTGTTTGGGAAAGAAGTTCCCTGATTTCATCAGAGTACATTTCACTGTAGTACCGTTAAAATAATGAAAACACATTCCAGTGAATCAATAGAGTTGGCTAAACTACTGTCACCGATGACCTTTTTCAGCCTCTCCTATACGCGGTCGAGTACCTCCAAAATAGGCCTTGAAGTAACACGCTGTTAAATGGGAGTTGTATACCATTTCTGGTCGGGTACGGGATGAGTGTGGTAAGAATAGTAAGGAGATCGGTGCGACCGAAGTATCTTTTGCACCGGAGCACTTGAATGCCTCTTTAGCGACATAAAAATATAATATGTTTTCATATTAAGAACATCAAGAGCTTGTAATTCTCCAATATGCATATCACCCTCAATTACAGATGAAGTGTTATGTTCGGTCATACAGTTATGCATTAGTATAAAATACTGGGTCCTACAAGCATTAAAAATTGTCGCCAATCGCATGAACCCAATGGCAAGGATTACAAGGTCTCGTTTAAGTGTATTAATCATATTTGGACTCATGGATTCAATCTTCAATAGGCTTGTTCTATTGCTGAATGAATATGAATCGATAGGGTTGGGAGTATGACCGAGAAAAATGTTTATTTTAATAATTTTATACTGTCCCTAAGTTAGAGTCGTTTTTTGAAATAATTCTTTATTTGTGGCAAACAGCTGTTTTTAGAAAACTATGAAATTTTTTTTTGAAGCTTTGTCATGCCGCCATATTTTCAATAAGAACTTTACATTTACTGACAAGCTGAAGCTGCATTTAAATGCAACTCAGATTTAAATTAAATTCAAATTAAATGGAAAAACTAAATAAGCGAAAGTTCACTTAATATATCGAAACCCTCAAATAGGCCAGCTTTGCCCTTCACAAAGCCAAATTTTATGAATAATTGTAATTCGTCAAAAAATAAAGTTTTCGCCAATAACTCAAAATTTATTTTTGTTAAAAAAGAAATCAAATTGGGCTCTCCTCTTTAAAGCACATATCGCAAGCAAAATTTGCATAATGTAAATAAGGACCTTCTACTGAACTGATATTATTTAAAACTGCTCACGTACAGCACCAGCAAAAACAAGTGGGAGGAAATTTAACACTATTCACCAGAGGACAAAGATGTGCAAATATGTATGAACATGCAAATGTATGTATTCACATACATACATACACACGTATTCTACATACATAAGTATATGTATGTAGGGGAGAAATACAGGCGATTTGATAGCCCCATGAGCATAACGAAAAGTTACTAAATACGAGTTGAAATACATATAAAAAAGCGATAACCATGTCAAATGTTTATTGTTGTATAAAATATTCGTCTACATTTTAAATTTGTATTTATATTTGAAGAAACATTAAAAAAATATATGCAAGTATGTATGTACATATATAAAAATAAATAGAATAAAAAGCATTATAAGCACATTAAATGCGAAACGCATGTCACAAGTGGTTGTTATCTTTTATTGAAGTACTTTTTGTTCATGTCACTACGAGTATTGCTGTTATGGTTGTTGTTTCCGTTGTTTTTCGTCTTATTGAATACTATTTTGTTTGTAAAACGTGCAATGAAACCATTGAAATCTGTTATTTCACTAAGTGTTATTTGTACAATGATATACGAGGTTGAACCCAAAATTCAATGAGTTCTCAAATGTGTCCTTTGCAAATTGGAACATGCTGAAAGCAGCCCTTTTACTTTACAATTGAAAATTGGCGAAATTTATTATGGAAGAACTTCCATAATTCTCCTTTAGTCTACATTTTTTTAGATAATATTTTTAACAATATTTCTGTGGCAAGAACGAGCAACATTATGATTTGCCATTTCAAAAGTAACCCTCAGCAAAATTTCACTCATTTTGTCTCATTTTATGAGAAAGTTACAGTGTAATGAATTTCTGCTCGTCTTATTTTGATGCAAAATTTCATTTAGAACAATACTCGTACCTTCGTGAAATGTAGAATAATTTATTCATATGCAACAAAGCGAAATCTATTTTGAAAATCAAGTTCAAAATTTAAAAATTCTTTCCTGTAAAAATACACTATCAGATTTAGGCACCCTTTCCTTATTAGCACCGATTTAATAAAATTATTCCCTACAGTCCTACCAATTAATTATTTAGTCTTTTTTTTTATTGTCATGGCTTTAGCTCTCTTAGCTGTCCGACATTTCCTTCTTGGTGCCAAGTAACTCATAAGTACCCTTCCATCTGTTTGGAATGCAATGAAGCTGATATGTTTAAACAAGTGGCGCAAAAATAATGTCATAATTTGAATTGGCTGCCATTTTTGCAGATGGCTTTAAATGCCACTGTGACATTTATGATGTCGATATGTAGAGAATTAGTTGTCAACTAGCCATGAAACGCTACACGGCTCAAGAACGTGGAATTATTGTTAATGCTTTTTTTTTTAATTTCCAGTCTGTTGTTTTAACGCAGCGTGAATTTCGTCATCATTTGCCTCGCCGTCGTGTTCCATGTACTCGAACAATTAAGCATTTGGCTGAGCGCATGTTGCCGACGACGTCAGAGAGAATCTACAAACATCAACGAGAGGACGACGCACACAATCAGGCATATGCAGACGTTCATTGCAATGCATTTTTGTGAAAGATTTAAAAATGTTCCTCTAAAAAGTGCAAACTGTTTTGCTACCTGCTGACCGTCGGATAAGGTTGACTTAAAGCCATATGATACTCTGTCAAACTTGGTGCAAGAAGAGCAAGATATCATATCAAAAATCATAATGAGCGAGGAACGCCATTTCCACTTATTTGGATGTATTAAAAAACAAAATTTGCATATCTTGGGCACAGAGAATCCTCATTTAATGCATGAAGTGTGATTGCATTCCCTTAAAGTGACTGTTTGGTGCATTATTTTCAGCAAAAATGTCATTGGCCCTTATTTTTTTTAAGACGTAGATGTCACCACCGTAACCGTAAATGGTAGATGCTAAACGAGTTTTTCCTCCCGCAACTTGCTGCATTGGGAATCGATCATTGTTGGTTTCCATAGAATGTAGCAACCGTTAACACAGGTCCCACAACGATAAAGATTTCCAGACATCAATTTCCAGGTCGAGTGATTTTCCATTTTGGAAATTCAAACTGTCACGGTCCTAGGCTGGCCAGAAGAGTAAGAGAACCATATATATATGTAAACTGTCCGCCACGATCGCAAGATTTAACTGCATCAAACTTCTTCCTTTGGAGGCTTTTTAAAATCTCTCGTTTACTACAGCAAACTACGAGCCTTGCAAGTCTCGAAAACTAACATTGACGGAGAAATTGTCAATTTGCAACTAAATGTCTTGCGATCAACACTTCAAAGTGCCGTAAAACGAGTGCATCAATTCGGGAGCTGGACAATTGAGCGATATAAAGGATTTTGCAAAATGAAACAACAAGTTCACTGGAAAAAACTAAAAATATTTTCTTGTATTCTAAGGACTCAAAGTAATGAAATGAAAATAAAATTTACTTTAGACAAAATATTTTTGGCAATAAGTTTTTCTATGTAATTGCGGTACAGTGCAAAAGCAATAAAACTATTCTTAAAGAGAACTAAAATTTGGAAAGAACTTAAGTATTTTCCACTTCGTAAAGACTTTTTATTTGTCATATTTCGCTTTGGCCGAAATTAATGAAAACTTACCACAAATAGGAAAATATCATTCAAAATACAAAAATAATTTTAAATCAAATCTTCTTACAGGAGAGCTCATTATATATATATATATATATATATATATATATATATATATATATATATATATATATATATATATATATATATATATATATATATATTTTTTTTTTTTTTCAGCAAATATTGAAGGATCATAAATCTATTAAATTCATTTCAGCACTTGCATATAAAAATTCTCGTATGCTTTTTTATAAATGACTGGATAATACCCCGTGCGTTAATGGCGCACGAATAATACTCGTACGTAAAAATACTATGTTTTCAAAATTTCATTGAAAACTAATCTAGTTTGAAAGAATTCGTATACAACTCACATACAATGAGTCAGCATTAGTTAAAAATAATACTACACTTTATTGGTTTTATAGTTTCTTATGGCTTAAGCTGTTCACATGCCGACATTTTATTGGTCGCTTAACCAAATCGTCAGTGAAATGTCTGCATTTAAAGGAACAGCTAAAGCCACCACACACAACAAACAATAAATTTTTTAAAACTCGAATTCTTTAAACAATTAGTTGGGAGAATATTCTAAATAATAAATTTTAATATTAAATAGTTTGTTGGTTTATATACTATTTGAATAGGCCCACACAGGATTTTTTTTTATTTTTTCCTGTTTGTTCTTTGTGTGTAGCTAACGCAGTCACTTTTTAGAATAAGGAGTCCCAAAACTAATTTTAATTTTAGTTTACAAATACATACGAGTACATACTTATTTGAAAATCGCGTTGACAAGGATTTAAAAATTATTCTGAAGCCATTGCCAACAAAAAATTTTGCATGCGACAGAATAATAGTTTGTCATGCCAACCCCTGTACAAAGTTTTTCTCAGCGATCTTCTAATTATTTTTTAGTCTGCCTTCATGTATAATATTTCTGCTCGCCCCCTGCATTCGGGATGTGATGTATAAAATCCTGCAACCTTAGCGACGACCCCTGGGAGTGTCTGCCAACAACAATTGCCAACGTTCGCACATTGAGTCATATGGGCGTACACACACACACCCACACACACGCAGTAACTCTTAATAAATGGGTATGGATCAGTTCTTTATTTACTAATAAATGTGTGCTGTTTTCCTTTTCATGGCTTTTATTTAATGAATAAAAAATAAAACATAAAAACACAAGAAGAAAAGACCAATAAGGGCACATACATACCCCAACTGTTATCATCCTCCTCGCAAAAGGCCAGCAAATATAAAAACAAGAACAAAATCTTATTTTATCGCCCCTTATGCTTTTGACATTTGTACGACCGTAAAATTTTAATCACTCCTTGTTTAGATTATGCCAAACAAAAACAACAACAAAAAATATATACGATTTCAAGTAAAGAAAAAATGTTTTTCATAATCGTTTTATAAAAGTATTAAATTTGATTTTGTGTTATTTCTTTGAATTTGAAAACATTTTAAATACGTATGACACCATAACATATATATGTATGTATATAACGGGTGATTTTTTTGTGCGTAATTTGTTCAGTGTAAAAATGAACAATTCGTGGCATGTGGCATTGCCAAAAATGTTCAGTAATGTTTGCCATTTCACTAACGAATGAACAACGTTTGCAAATCATTTTATTACCAAAATTCGTGATATTTGTGAAATGTGACCCGTAAATTACGTCAATTTTGTGATCGTCATAATCGATCCACCGCACAGGCTATTCAAGCCAGTGTTATCAAATTTTATACCAGTTTCACTCTTTTTGACATTAATCGACAAACAGGATTGCGAAGAGTGCGTACCGAGGAGAATATTGCTGCTGTATTGGCTAGTGGCAATAAAGAATGCGATATGTCAATTCCTCGCCGTTGTCAACAATTGGGCTTGGTTATTCGACCACTTGGAAAATTTTACGTGAGGACCTCTGTAAGAAACCACACAATATATAGCTGTTGCAAAAACTGGAGCCAGGTGACGCACCACAACGTTGTTTCCTTGGTGAATGGGCCTCAAGAAAGTTGGATGAAGATCCATCTTTCGTCCATAAATTGTGACGCAGCTCATTTTTGGCTAAATCGGTACGTCAAAAATAGCATTGCCGAGCAGCCAGAGGCAATTCAAGAGTGGCCAATGCACACTGAAAGATGCATTGTTTGGTGCGGTTTGTGAGCCGGCGGAATCATTAAATCCTTACAGTCTGTGGAGCAGGGTATTGTCCAATGATTACCAAGTTTTTGTGGCTCAAAATGAAAAAAACTGGACTTGGTTTACATATAGTTCCAACAAAACGGTGCCACATGTCACACGGCACGCGATACCATGAACCTATTGAGAGTCGCGTTTGCTGAGCAATAAATCTCACGTTTTGCAGCAGTCCATTGGCTGCCGATTTGATCCTAATAGGCTATTTTTTGTGGGGATACGTGAAGTCTCTCGTATACACAGACAAGCCTGCCCTTTGTGAAATACCGTCCGAAATGTTGGAAAAAGTATGCAAAAAATGGACCACCTACGGCGTAGCTGCGGGCTACATTTACATGAGGTAATCTTTGAAAAGTAAATGGCAGGCATTCATTTATCGCCCCGTAGACTATTAGCAAGTGTACTAGACTAGTAATCCGAAGGTCGCAGGTTCGAGTCCTGCCACAGACTACGGGAGCTTCTGCAGACAAGCCAGGTAGTTTTGAAGTTTGTGTTTGTTAATTGAAAAAATAATAAAATAATAATAGTAGTATTCACTTTTGCAATTTTTCCGTTTTTTTTTTATTTGAAAAAAAACCCCAAACAGTTAAAAAATCATCCTTTACTTTCACATGACTACCACAATATAAAAATATTTCATTAAACTTAACATTCCATTGTTACACGGACGGAGGTATAGTTCTTGGTTACTAAGCTGAGCTGTTGTGGTCACGAACAAATGAGTATGTGAACACGCTGGCTGGCAAAAATTGTGCTCGACAATCAGCAAATTTTAAGGTTTTATTTTGTATTCTTATCAAATTTATATAAAACAGATGTGTAAACTCATTCAATGCCGCCATTTGAATTTAAAAAATTTCAATTTCAGAATAGTTCATGTCAATGAATGTTTTTATATTCTTAATCCTTTTGTGGAAGATGTTGAACAGTGGACAGAGTAGATTAAAGCAAACATAATGAAAAGAATAGACAAGAACAATTACAACAATTACATCTTTCAATGTTTGTTAAGCCGTTAAAGAGATCGGCACCTAACTCTAAGCAAATGGCTGAGCGGCGCAGCCTTCTTAAGTTCAGGCATTATTGTTTCCAATATGATACTTTAAAAGTAGTACAAAGGATACTCGCTTTGATTGTGACACAGTGTAGTTTAACCATTATTGTCTGTCTACATTTCGTTGAAAACACTTCTATCAATGGACTTCTATCGTATTTCCTTTCAGCAAATGAATACTTGAAAGATTATATACATACATACTTCCTTTTATTAAGCCACTTGACTAGGCTCTCCTGGATTAGTCTGCTTAGTCATCCAAGGCTGATCTTCATTTCATTTGTAACTAATAATAGATTAAATTTACACTAAATTCTTTTTTAATAAAATTCGTTGCAAGAATTCTTATCTGTTTGGCAATCTAAGGAAGAGAGCAATAGTTGGGATACAAAATTTTATAAGAAATCGGATAAAATTTCATATCCTGCAAGTTTTGTTATCTCCTTTACTTCAATATCCTTCCTACTAGCGAAATGCAATAAATTTTATGAAAAAATGCTTAGTGTAAATCTAGTCATAGAGTCACATTTCTTTCTATACTTTTCATTCAATTTCCCACATTTACTTTAAGTCTACCTGTCACTTTGCTGTTGAAATTTTATTAATTGTTAAAATGATGATGACTTTAAGAACCATTTTGATAGATAAGATTTATTATTTGATTAGAGCTCGGATCTACCAGTCGAGTACTCTTTTTCTTGGCAAGCACAGTTTTTTTTTTTTTTAATTCACGGCCCACTTTTGGAATACATATTCAATAAATTCGAAAACAATATTATCCCTTTCAAATTGTTAAAGGAAAACAATGGCTGTTGCTACCACTGCTTAAGTCCCTTAAATTATCACTGTTTTATAGAAATTTTAATATAAGAAAACCAAAATTGTATAAATTAAATTTTTATTTGAAATTGGTTTTCTTTATTCAAAATCCACGTGAAAGTCACTAGCGAGGCAGATTCCTCAATTAACATTGGTATTGATTTGTGTCAACTTGTAACTTGTTTGATACCAGCCAATTTGATTCCATCTTCATAGCACGTACAATTCAAAATTCCTAGTTCATCAATGGTTTTCTGATTTTCCGTTTGCTGCCCCCTTTATAGCAGACACATTCTAAAAATTTCAAGGACTTTCGCAATGTCCTGGAAGACGATATGGATAATGGGTCTTCTATAAAGTCCCCCTAAATAGCTACCAACGTCTTTCCTTCCGTCTATACGCGCAATGGCTAAACTGTGTGTGATCGATCACTGAAAGGAGCTTTTGACGATGTTCAGGCTTAATTGGAAAGAGTTTTTTTCTCCATTTGTGTGAAAGAAGAATCCATCACAGCACTTCAGGAACCAAAAAATAATCAAAACAGTGGATTTCTTCTGGAGAACGTGAACCAAGGAAGGCTAGTATGAAACAGTCGTCCATTAAGCTCATGGACACAAGTTTTTGAAATGCACGCATTGTTATTCACATCGATTACCTTGAGAAGGATTAAACGATAACCGGGGAATATTATTCAGAGATTGAATATAGATTTGAAGCAAAAACGTCCTCATCTGCCGAAGAATTAGGCGCTGTTGCATCAAGACATTAATTACACGGTTTAGCAGGTGTGTAGACACTATGTCAAAAATCCGCGAATTGGCCAACGAACTGCTACTTGATCCAGACTTGGCCCCTTGCAACTTAAACTGTTTGCAAATTTCAAGAAATTGCTGTGTCAAAGACATTATTATTGAAACAAGTGACAGTTTTGAGGCCCTTGTGGGAATAAAAATAAACTAGAATAACGCTGAATGTATTGAGCTTAAAGGAGACTATTTTGTGTAATAAAATTCTTTTTTTTTTTTTTGCAAAAAAATCACCCATTACCCAAGAAGTCAAGGGATTATCAAACTGCCTCCCGTAATTTCTCGAAGTGTGCGAGGTCCTTAAAAAGGTCTTTGCAAAAGTTTTCTTGAAGGTATTCTATTAACACCAATTTCACATAGAAAAGGTTATCGTGAATGCTGAAGAAGTGCGCGATTCAGAATGTACTTATTATATTCTAATAGTTACTATTTTATGGATCTCAGGAATCGATCAAGGACTAGCATTTAGGAAAGCGACACTTTTGATTTTTCCAGAAGGAGAGAGAATGGAGAGAAAAGTCAAAAAATGGTTGAACACAGCCTTAAATAGCTTAGCAAACGCTTCTACGATAGGCTAAGGTATATCGGACCGTGAAGACTTGCAGAGATCAGCAATTTCATCATGGGAGTCGGCCTGCTTAATGGCGTGCATGTGTTTTTTTTTTTTTAATTTTTTGCACCTCTTTTTAATCTGATCATTGTTTGTTTATGACGATAGTCCTAAAACCCCACTCTATACCGTCAAACAAAGAAAATTAATAGCTGAAAATAATTTTCGTAAGAATATGTAAAATTTAAACATCATGCGAGGGAAGGGCATTGGTATTTGCAAAGGAGGGGCGCTGCTATTTGACAAAAGCCCTTTCCTCGCAGACTATTTTATCCTAATACGTGTTGTCGAAATTCTCACTAACTCTAAATAAATAACGAAAGAAATATTAGTATTTTCCTATTGATGAAGAAAAATTCTATAAATAAATTGATTTGAAACTTCCCCTCCAAAAGCTTAGATTTGACTTAACATATCTTGCCCGCAATTATTACAATTAGTTTATTTATTTGTAAGTTAACATCACTCCTAATTTTAATTCGAATGGGAAAAGTTAAAGAGGGTTACGACTAACAAAAAAAAAAAAAAAAAAAAAAAAAAATGTGATATAAAAGATCATATCGTAGCGATCATAGTGGTAATTAATCTGCCCCGATTATTAAATTATAAACTGATATTTGATCGCAAGGCCCACACACTCTTACAGCATCAATTACATTTTTCCTTTTTTAAAATTCATTTGAAACAATTTATTTATTTAAATCACACACGTAGCTCGTTATCCCAGAGCTGGAAAAAGAGAAAATTGAGCGAAATCAATTAAAGCACAAAAAGTTTATTACAGAATATTTATTTATGCAAAATCAATAGACGTAAGTATTGTATTCTATTTATGCTTTTTCAATTCTCCAGACAAAACATCAAGCTCGTTTTTAAACTTTTTCAAAAATTTCATATCATGCGATACACGATTCGAAAGAAAATCTGTAACTCCAGAATTACCTGAAACCAAGACGGGCAAAACTTGCTGTCCAACGTTGGTAAGGATTTCGGCAATTTTCAGTATTGTTTCTGGATCTGGTAAGCCGGGAATAGATGGTAGGCCAGCCTTTGCATGGCCCTCATTTGAATCTGCATTTCCAATTGAAGACTCCATAGAACGACGACGTCGCTTACTTGACTCTTTAGAATCTTCCACAGTTTCTTCAGATGAGGAATCATCTTCCTCCCCCGAGTTTTTGGGTGGCTCATCCTGTTTTTATTTAGGCAGAGTTTTTTACTCAAGCAATTTTATTTATAAATGAAAATTTTACCAACCTGTCCTTTAGTCACTTGCAGGATCACCATTAAAAAGGTAAAAATAATTAATGTGCATTTCAAATGAAATGCCATTGATGAGCTTTTAAGCGGCGTTGTGGTAAGAAGCGGTTATTGTCGACTATTGTGTAGACGAATTATTTGTGGTTGAATTTATAGATTAATATTTGGTTTTGCTTAGACTTGCGTGTTGAGCTTAATTTGATTTTAAATTGGTGCAATTTTTACTTTATTTCAACAAAAAATTGCTTAAAATGCCGAGTTGCCAAGTGCAATTCGAAATGCATGAGCAGATTTTTTTACAATTTATTACAAATTGCATTTGGAGAAGTCATATTTTCTAAGCGAAATCTTTTTTATTACAGAAAACCTTTTTAATTTTATAAATGCGAGTATTGAATTTGTAAAACTCAATGTTTCCAAACGATTGAAATTTGCATGAAAACAGTCCCAATATCAAACGAATTTCAAAAAGTTTTCACGCAAATTTGAAATGTTTAGAAACATTTTGTTTTAGAAAATTTGGTCCTTAGATTCAATAAAAAATTAATTAATTCTTCCTAAATTTATCTACTTATAAAATGTTCAATCGGCTTTAAGTAAAGTAGATTGAAAAACAAATGGGATCAAAGTTTTTAAGACATTAGCTTCCATATCCACATTTTTCGGTTTAACTTTAATTCAACTTCAGATATAATTCTGATATTCTTTCTCTACATATAAAGAGAATATTAAGGAATATTGTTTCCTTGGGTAATTCGAAAGTTTTAAATTTCTTGAGTTGTGACTATGTTGCATTAAAAGGGCGATATGTATTCGTATGGACATCGATATTTCCACCATTTAAATAAATTATCTCTTGTAAGATATTTTATACTTTAGAACTGATCCCATTTATAACAATTTGCGATAGGCACCGTGGAAGCGGTATCTCCCCATATAAAGTAATATTTAATTATCGTTCAACTGAAATGAAATGTGAGAAATGTTTTTTATGGGATTCCTTGACTAAAGTGAAACTACTTGTTAAAGCTACGAAACAGACATTAAAAATTTAATTAAAAAAACTAATTAGCGGACAATGTTGGCGTTTGTATTGACTCTCTGTAAAGTAAAAAAAAAAAATTAGTCTCTTGGGAAAATTGGTGTGTCCAATTCTTTTGCGAATAAATTTATGAAACACACCACTTATTAAATTGTAAACGAATTGAAGCAATAATATTATAATATTATTAAGGAATTTTTCCGTATTCAAGAGTGATTACGAGGCCCGTTTAATAGAAAAAGTGAGTTTTCATTTTTCATTTTCATTGTTCATCAATTTCTATTTTTTCCCCTTCAAAGTATTCCCCTTTAGATATAATACACTTGTGCCAGCGGTTTTATTTTCTAATCGTCGAAGCAGTTCTGATATTTACTTTTTGGTATGGCCTTGAGCTCTCTCAGTGATTCGTTTTTTATCTTCTCAATCGTCGGATAACACCTTCCTATCATGAGTTTCTTCAATTTCGATAACAGAAAAATGTCACTGGGGGTAAATACGGTGACTGAGGCATGAAATTACGAATAAGCAATGATGAGTAAGAAGGTGCATTATCGTAACGCAAAAACCATAAATTGTTTCTCCAAAACTTCAGAGGTTTTTTTTTTTTGAGATAATACTCCTTATCAAGCGTACGATCATGTAGCAAGAACGCATGATGAACTACGCCACGGTAATCGAAGAAAACAGTGAGTAAAACCCTGACATTTTATCAAACTTGTCGAGCTATTTTTTGGTCTTGGCCCTCCTTGTCTCTGGGACAATTAGACCTTTGTTTCGATGTCATAACCATACACCCATGATTCGCCACCAGTTATGATCCTGTTAATCGAATCTGGATCGTTGTTAACGCCATTCAACATTTCCTGAGCGATTCCCCTGCGACGGTTTTTTTTATTCAAAATTCAGCAATTTTGGAATGAGCTTCCCTACCACACGCAGCGTAAAAATTGTATGGCATGAGCCAACCGATATGCCGACATCCTCTGCAACTTCTCTAATAGTGATCTGATGATTCTCCATAACAATTTTCCTCACTTTCTAAACATTTTCAACGGGTTTTGATGTGATGGAGCTTCCAGGACGAGCGTCGTCATTCACATCTTCTCGACCATCTTTGAAAAGCTTGTAACACTTGTAAACATTCTTCTGACTCAGAGTACAATCACCATATGCCACTCTCAACATTTCAAGTGCTTTTGAGCACTTAAATCCATTTTTTACACAAAATTTGATGCAAATTCTTTGATCCATTTTTTTCTCTAACAGAAAATGGCCGAACAAGCAAAACACGTCTAACTTGTTTGCCTCTCAAAAACTAATTAAACAAAACACAAACAAACTCAACTAAGAAGATATGTTCGAGACAAGTGCGCCAACATTCACCTCTTCTACTGAACAGACCTCGTATACGCCATTTTGATGTGTAAAAATAGAGCTTGCTATAAGCCGTAATCAGTCGGTTTCGGTTTTTTTTTGTATGCAGAAGTTAGTAGCGACAGTTAATATTTTTTCACTATCGTTGTATTTATAGTTTTGTAAGTTTTTTTTAATGTTTTGTTATTTTCCTATATAAAGCATGTATTTTTTTTTAAAGTAGGGTATTTGTGGGACTTAAAACATAATCAATGGCTTTTGTTTTTAAATTTAGGAGTTTCAAAAATACCTTGTTATTGTTACAGACGGCCTTATAATATATGCAAAAAAGATATAAAAATATAAAAACCGAGAAGTTTTATATCGATTTTCAGTTTCTATGGATAATAAGCAGCGTAACGGCAGTCCCAAGTACAAATTAAGTATTTCATTTTGATTTTTGCGACGATATATACATGACAATAATAAATGTGTTTAGGTATTACATTTCGTTAAGTTAAATATTTTGTAATTCTTTTGTCATGTTGTGGCATTCTTTATCAAAAAAAATTACTATACATTTCCATATAATTTTTCTTAGTAATTTCTATCGACATTGTACGCCAAAATTTACGCACCGAATTTCCATTCAAAAAGAAAATTATCGGGTATGTTCTAGAATCCGAATTCACTCGAAAGTGGATTACTTTGGCATTTTTGGTGTTCTGCAATTCACATCCCCATGTTTTTATTCGTTTTCAATTAGAGTAGTAAGGGGTGGGTGAAAGTAAAACGAATCGTACTTTATTGTTATAAATGCTAACATTATTAAGAAAAATACAATTTTGGTTGTTAGTTTGAAGTGTTTTTTATTGAATTTCATCAAAACAATTTAATTTTTCACAGAAATAATAATGCAAACAATTTTTTTTTAAACTTTACCAAAAATTTCAATTTTGTTTTGGCAGATCTCACTTGTGTAAAAAAACATGAAAAAAATACAACAGTTTTGTTTATGTTCGAAAACATAAAGTTGCCCAACATACTAAAGTTTAATATGTCAATCTTTTTTGAACTAAATCTTAATGCATTTAGATCTTATTGAAAAATAAAAATGCATTTTTTAAAGGAAATTAAAACTAATTTCATTTATATATATCTATTTCAACAATAATTATAATAATTCGAATGCATTTAGTTGTAAAATCGCAATGTAATAATCAGGCAATACTTTGTTTTAACAACAAATGGTGCCAGGACAACGTAGTCGATATGTCTATAGCCGGCAAACAGCCGCGCTGATAAATAACGCCAGGCAAGCAGATCAACCAAAAGCAAATAATTTTAATTTCGTTCGTTTCTTTTTTGAGAGTATTGAATAATTTTATTTTCATTCTGTTTCTTTAAGAATATTAATTTTGTTTTAATTCGCGTTGAAAGTTAAATGAAAAATTTGAATGTCTTTTTCATACTCTGTAAATTGTTTTACATCCAATTTTCACGATGATTTTTTAAGACATGTCTTTTTTATTTTCTTTTAAAGTTGCTCCCAAAATCATGTCACATTTTCATGATGATTTTTAAAACATGTCTATTTCTTCACTGTTGTTGTAAAAAAAACTCTTATTTGACAGCCAGAGTTGGTTTTTTTACTTAATCTTTAATTCCTTTTATTTCTATAATTTGGGCGCCAAAAACGGAATTTAATAACTTGAGAAGTAAAGTGTTTAAAAAAGGAAATTTTCTTAAAAAAATCAAAATTGGGTGCTATACAGAAAAACCTCGAAGAAAGCAATGGAGGTAAAACTAGTGGACTAAAACTAGTGAGTGGGTGAAGCAATGGCGGAAATGCTGAGTGGAGCGAGGTACATTTTAGTTTCTTATGAACGACTTCTTGGGAGATAAGTCGTCTTTTCTGAACTATATCAGAATGAGCCGAGAGACATTGAATTTGATACTCGCAAAAATCGAAGGTGATATAGTAAAACAAGATACCATCTTGAGAGAAGCGATAACTCCAGCAGAGAAACTGGCAGCCATACTCCAATACGTCGCTGCTGGAGAGTCCATCAAAAGCACAAATTATCAGACGAGACTATGGGAAACCTTTCTTTGTTGTGCAGTTCTGGAATTATGCCAGGCAATTTGGAAACACTTTAAAAATGAATATTTAAAGGTTTTTGAGTAGGTACATATGTATATGGAAAATAACTTATTTTATTGTGCCTATTCATAGAATGTAATACTTTGGTTTATTATTTTGAAATTAAAATAAAACAAGTTAAATTATTATAAGTACATTAATTGAAATAAATTCGTCTATTAATGTATAACTTTAAAAAGTGTATATCATTAGCTCTTGGCAGATTGTGAACAAAGAGCTAGATCGCTTGACACGGTCCATATATGTATGTAGGATTACGTACATCATACAAGTTTTCGTGTTCCTGATATTTAGATATTAAAAGCTCCACAATTTCGTTTTTCCACATGGTTTATATTTATTTGAACTTTTTATTTATATTTATTTTATTTATATACACACAAAATAAAAAACAAGCACTTGTCGGTTTAAAACAAGAAAAATAAAGAACACAGAGATATAACCACAGACGAATGCAAATAAAATATAATAGTAAAATTGCGAATGACAGCTAAAAGGAAGAGATGTATTTTCCTTCATTGTTGTTGTAAAAAAATCACGAAAACAGAAACCACGTTTCTTTTGCTACCCCTCTTTCTTATCTACCTAATATGCCATCAAACAAAAAAGACATGTCTTAAAGATAAGTAAAAAAATCATGGTGAAAATTTGGTGTTACTTTTGTAATTTGTTAATTTTTTTGCAACTTTTTTGCCGACCGCCGTCGATTTTTGCGTACCTGTGGCCGTTGACATTTAGATTTTTTTTTTCGAACATAAACTTCGAATATGGAAAAACATGCTGAATTCAGAACACCATTTTATAAATTATGGGGATTCAAAAAATTTTTCGTTTTCAATCCGAGTCGAAACCTGGAACATACCCGTATATATGATAATTTTTACAGGCAACGGAAATCTGAAATTGTACTATCATTTCCAATTAAAATCAAATAAATACGATAATCCACCTTAGGGCATCGAATTAATACTACAATATTTAGCAAATTTCTAAACCATACAGTATAATTCACCACACCAGCTAAATGTGAATGTCTGTACTATTAAAAAGTGTTCTCTATTGCACACAGTAAAAATCATCAATCAATTGTGAATAGCTCTAGCTTAAATAAATCACAATTACAAAGATTAAAATTTGACATTTCACTAAAACACATGTTTATGACGCAAAACTTTTTGAATATTTCGGCAAATAGCAGCAACATTTTACAAAATAATATTAAATATATTAATTCGTCAAGAAATATACTCGTTTTTCTATTAAAGACAAACTGGAAACATAATGCCCCGTTTTTCGTCCGAAAACCTTGAAGTTTTTATCAATGACTTTCTCAAAGAGGATCTCAAATATTTGGAACATTACATTAACAATTACAATGAGGAAATCATGGAATATGTTCAGCTGAAGAACACCATCGAAACCATGCGAGAAAATTTGGAAGACGGCTACAAAACACAAATGAATATTGGCGGCAATATTTTTATGGAAGCAAAAGTTTCCGATATGAATACAATATTGGTAGACATTGGCAAAGGTGTCTATATAGAATTTAGTTTGGAGGAAGCATTAAAATTTGCAGATTTTAAAATAAAAATACTCAACAAAGAATGCAATATCTTGCGGGAGGAAAGTATTAAAAAGAGATCAGAAATTAAAGTGGCTTTGATGTGCATGGCAGAGAATGAGCAACTGCTGGGGAAGGCAGCGGATTAGAACAGATGTATTCTGACACGTAAATTATCTTGTATATATGTATTTACTTATATAATTATCATTAAATATTTAGCTATTTTTAAACTATTGTAACATAACAACAGATGCAATATCTCAATAAGGTAGAGCTTCAAGAGAATTCATGAAAATAACTTTCAAGCGGAAGTAGTTCAAATTCCGATAATAGGTAGTGGTTAAAAAAGCCCACTCATTGTAAATATGTTCTCTTTTTTGATACATGAATATTTAATTTTTGCGATGAAAATTTCATATTCCACACTTTCTTCCGCAATTTTGCAAACACCAAATAATTGGCTCTTCTTTTTAAATTCTGGCAGGCTAAACTAAGATTTATGCGATTTAAGGAAAGAAAAATCTTGTTTTGAAATTTTGCGACAAAAGAAAAAAAAGAAAAAATATTTTCTATGTCGGGTGCCCTCCCTCATAGTTAGCTGCTGTACTAGACTAGTAATCAGATAATCGCAAGTTCTGGCTGTTCCAGCTTTGTTTACTTTTATATTTCCAATTTTTAATTTTCTGTCCAACCCAGGCATATCACAGAGAGGACAAATCATGGACCGAAGTGAGCAAAACCTGCCTTTTGAAAATCTAACCAAAACTTCGTATGTGAAATTTAGAAAATTGCTCCTCATACTGGATATTTTGTATAGTACCATTCACTGAAGAACTATTAATTGTTTATAAAACAATTTTTTTCATCTAAAAAAAAGAGAATAATCAATCAATCAAGTCACGGAGCTAAATTCTGATCGAGAGCAGTTTGAATTTCGTGATTCGAGTCGTTATAAAACGAAAAGTTTCGGAATTTACAACTGGAATTGCTTTCCTTAATGATTTAATAAACATAAATTATATGAAACTTATTTGAAATGAAATATTAAATAGTCTATTTAATGATTATAACTTTTTAAAATTAATATTTATATGTATATAAATTTAATTTTTTTATAATTGCGTATTTAATTTTTTTTCTCGTGTTCCTTAAGATTGAATAAACAATAAAAATAATAACATAAATTCATAAAAACAGGAAGCAAATTTCCGAATTTTCTATTCTTAACAAAAATATTTGTAGAAACACAACTTTCTAGTCTTTTCGATATCGGTTAATTTTTTATTACAAAAAAAGTAATAATAAAATAAAAAATATTCCTTAACAATATTGTTGTATGTAGAAATAATTTTTATGCTCAAAAATAAATTTTTAACTTTAATTTGTGTCGCTTTTAGAAAGAAATTCTAATTAAGACGAATTTGGCACAAAACACGGAACTTCAATCTTTTTTAAAATGCTGAATGCTTTTCGAACATGAGATGATTGAATTTATAGTAATAAGTTGGCATTAGCGGCAATGAAATGCAGTCATATGGAATAGTTTAACCCGCAATAAACGAACCTTTTTGCGAAAAATTTGTTGGGATAATATTCCGAATAACTTTGATAATTTTTTTAAACTTTCTAAGAATGTGCATTTTTGCGTGAATTTTGTCGCTTGCAACTTCTTTTATTCATTGACAGGGAGATATTGAATCAAATGGTGTAGCAAAACTAACAAGACACATACGATTTCTTACAATATTTTTTTATCTCTTAATTTTTATTGACAAGGTGACGCAAACTAATGCAATAATTTTAACTGGCCGCCATTTTGTTATAAATGAAAAAAAAGCTCTGTTTTCATAAAAAGTTTATTAATTTAATTAAAGTGTAACATTTGTGACATCTGACTTCTTCAAATTTGCAATTTCTTCTTCAGCTTTCAAGACTTTGCAAGTTTAGTGGTTTATTTTAGTAAACGCAAGATTTTAAATGCACTAAAGGAAGAATTCTGGTGCTGTTAGATCTAGCGATCTGTATGCCCATTTCAAATCTTCTATATGCTCCGTCGCTCTATGATTTTTAATACGAAATTATCCATATTTATCAGAGTATAGCAGTAAGTTAATCTTTTCCGACGGTCAGCAGGCAGTTTGCACTTTTTAGGGGAACATTTTCAAAACTTTCACGAAAATCTGTTGCAACGAATAGCTGTTGATGTCTAATTGTGTGCATCGTCGTCTTTTTGTCGAACGAACAAAACGAGGCCAGCCATTTCTTGCGACAATTGTAGTGTAGCACATGGTACACGACGACGAAATTCACGCTGCGTTAAGAGAACAGACTGGAAATTAATTAAATAAACAGTATCAATAATTACACGTTCTTGAGATGTGTATCGCTCCATGATTTGTTGGAAACTAATTCTTTATATATCTACATCATAAATGTCAAAGCACAATGATATTTGGAGCCTTCTGCAAAAATGTTAGCCAATTCAAATTATGACATTAAATTTGCGTCACCTTGTAGATAATGTTTCATGAAACAAATTTCATGAAGAAATGCTTATTGCAAATACAATCTAAATTAACATTTTACTTTATTTTAATTTTTTTAATATTTTAATTAATAAATATGTAGATATTTTCTATGGAAATATATTTTTAACAAAATTAAAAAAAAACGGATGAAATCAGAACTGTATTATTAAAATCTATGAAAGAATGTTACCCACTTCATGGATTTTGTGAATAAGCAGGAGTATTTCAATCAATAAAGCCATAGAAAACCGTCCTTTGACACCAAAATTTCAACAAAAATCAGATCAGAAAACAAATAATAATGTTTTGACTACGTTTGGAGTACCAGAAACCAAATACATAATAGTAGTTCATATGATAAAGTTAATATGATAAAGAATTCTCGTAAATACTGTTCACCAGATTAGTAAATTATTTCTATTCAAAATTCTTTGGAAAATTTAAATTTTTTTCTACTTTTTCAGAACTTTCTTCACTCGTATGGTTTATCAAACAACAGCTTAAATTATTTTTTGTGTAAAACTATAAAAAATTTTTATACAACTCCTTTGAGAGAAAAAAAATTAAGACAACGATGCAGAATAAGAAAAGGACTTCTTCGTTTTCAAAACAAAGGAAAAACTTTTCAATTGTTGCAACTTGCTGTTAGTTGCATGTATGAATGTAGTGAAACCACAGAAACAACATTTTGCTGCAAATTGTTGTTGATTATGTGAACATACTGATGTGTGTGTCCGTGGGTGTCTGTGCAGGATTTTGGCATCCATCTATTTGTTTGTGGTTTCACAAAATATAATACAATTTACAAAAGAAAACATATGAAATAATCAACAACATTCGGCCATAAAAATGTTTGTTGTTTGTTTCTAAAGTTGATGGTTGTTGTAATTTTTCTCGTGTTATTGTTAGTTGGTTTTTCATTTGAAAGTGTATTTAAAAGGATAACAGCAATACAACCTCAATCATTTGCACTACAATTCGTATGTCCATTTGTATGTTGAAAAATATACGAGGATGAATGGCAAAGTGAACGAATGATTTTTATGAAAGAAAAATACTGACAATATATCTGACAATAAGATTGGTTGCCATAATAATTATATTTTTTAATTTATATATTTTTTATATATATTTTTTGATGGTCAGAATCGTAAAGCGGGTTTTGGACTATTTTCTAATCATATTCGCTTGATTGTGAGAATGAATGTGTACAAACTAATGTGCAAATACCTCTAAACAAATGAAAAACTTGTATAAAATTTCTTAAATTGTACACAAAAGATCATAATTAAATGTAGTACATTAATATTTATAGTAAAAAATTTTTTGTCCATAAAACGAAATCTTTTTTCAGTAAGATTCGATGGACTTTTATTAGCTTTAGTTCACGTACGATTTATTTGTTAGAAATTAAAAGTTCTTTGATTAATGTGATGATATTCAAAGATCCCAGAAAGATATATTGGACTTACATTAAATCAAACCAGAAATTACTATAAAAAAAAAAATACAAAAAGAGAGATTAATTATATTTTATAAACAGGCACGCTCTGCAATCACTTTTTTATAAGTGAGTTCATATCACATAAATGATTTTTTTTGTACTAAAAAACTAGTTTATTCTCGTTTCATAATAAAAATGTCATCAAACCAATACTCGTTTGGTACTTTGTACTTTTGGTCATTTAAAATCTCACTGATAAACGCAAAAATGGGATTTCCAGAAGAGGAACAAATTACATTTGTGATTTTGAAACGGCAACAGATTTGAAATCACGTGCTTTAAAGATCTGGAACATACATTCCTTATTCGTATACTATTTGATTAGGGGGAAATTTATTTTCATCTCAAAATATTTTAAACTTTCTTTGTTTTCTTTTTGGAAAGTATTTATGTACGTTCACATTGAAAAGTTTTACTTTAAATTTGCCGTCATCGGTTGCAAAGCAGGATATGTTTACAGGTCGCAGATAATTTAATAGGGAATATTGATCAGCATGATCCCTTTGTGACAAGGCCAAGTTATAATTAAATTGTTGCATTAAAAGTCCAACTATTGCCAAATAAATATATTTATGTCTTAAGAGACTCCTTTAGTGATTAATTCAAGTTATGCTCAAGTTTATTTTTGATTTCTAAGGAAAAATTGAAAAATTAATATTGATCTGATATGGAATATTGACTGAAGTTTAAAAGATAAATAAATAATATACGAGTGTTAAGTGCACGTATGTATGTATATGTTTCTGCAGAAACATATAACTCAGTCTTAAAAATTAACTACAATTAATTGCATGTGGTTTTCTCTACAAACTTTAACATTTTTTTCCAAATAACTTTAGCAAAAATAAATAATTGTAAACAATTTGTAAACAAATTTATATAGACAACTAAACAGATCTAAAGAATAATACTTTCTGAATTTTTCTAATGAATTTGGAATGTATTATTTAGAATGTATCTATTTATTTGCTAAGATAAATAAAATTAAATATGAAAATATATGTACTTATATATTATAGAAATCTATTCAGTTATATTTTGGAGTGTTTACTCTTTAAAATTAAATTTTTAGTTCTTTTCCTTGATGATTACAAACGTGTCGGTTTAAATAAACTTGTTGTATCTGCCAATAAGTGTTGTTGTATCTTTATTCTTAACATCAATAGATGTTTCAGCGTTTATGCACGCACATATTTAGATAAAGTTCTAACTTTGAAATACAAAATAAAGTGGGAAGTCATTTCAACGTATTCTGTTACCCATTGCTAGTAGGTTTTATTTGAGTGTTTGTTATTGCTACTGGTTGTCTGCCAGTAATTTCATTACCAGAATTGTTTTGGTATCTATGTACATATAAATGCATATGTATTGCACATGCATATGTATGTTTATATAATAAATACATATTAAATTTTGTTAAATATTTTCTTTCCATTGTAAGATTTGAATGGAAATTAGCTCTAAACAGGATTCGTTATAATTTTTTCGTTGCTAATAATAAATTAAAATATATGAACTCTTATAACAATCGGTAAATACATATCAGATTTGGGGCCAAGGACTTAAGCTGTTACCATTTAAATGCCAATTGAAATGCAATGGAAAAATGTTTGAGGAAATAAGCGACAAAAGCCGAAATTTTTAAAATAACTAATCAAGAAGTATTGTACATATTGAGGCTTTTTAACTATGTTGTTTTAATATTGACAGTATTAACCTGCATACACGTATGTATGTTTTACATATATTGTTTTTTAGATTATATTTATTGATTATGAAAAATAGAATAAAATTAAATAGAATAATTGAAAAATAGTCATTTTTATTGCTTTTTTCCGTTTTCAATAGCACTTTTGTTATTGTTGTTACTTTTATTACCTTTAAACAATGGCAATGTTTTAATAATGTGCTATTAAAAGATTAGAAAGCATTTTATTGAATGTTTTAGAGATTATTTTGTACAACCCATTATTAAAAAGAAAAAAAAAATAACTTGTCACTGCAACTACCACAAGCCCCACCTTATTGATCATTTACTTAGTATCATTATTAACGTAAAACATGAAAGCAAAATAAAATTACTTATGTATGTATCATATTAATTTCAATTATTTTGCTCTCCCCGACATCGGTAGCCTCATATACACATGAAAAGCGATTATGGTCCTTAGCTACCGCAACGTAGTTATTATTATATTTTTTTTATTTTTGAATTTATTTTATAGGTTTAAGAATATATACATACATATGTACATACAAATATAAAAATTGTATGAAATATGGATTGTGAAAACTGTTTGCACACTAAGACCCCGAATTGCGTCAATTGCATTTCTGGAATTTCGTTGTGCATTGTTCTTTGAAAGTTGGCGGATTCGATTTCGATTTACGCCGCGAAATAGATAAGCCTATTAAACTAATATATAAAGAAATTATTACTTGATTTTAATTACTATAGATATACTTATAAAGATACATAGAAAACAGACATTTTGAAAAGAAAACTCTTAACAGTCCAGGATTATGGTACCATAATTATCATAAAAATAAAAATTAAAGTTCATCCAGCCGCTTAGGACTTGTATTTTTAACAGGCACAAGATAATACCATCTTATTTTAAAACCAATTTAGTAGTTATCAATACGTTTATTTGAGTTATTTTTATATTCATTACTACATCCAGATTACTCCAATTATAGCTTTTATTATTAGAATAAATTTTGGAAAGGTCTTTTACTATTAATCTAACTATGTACGTATGTAATTTGATTATTAAATCAATTTATTGAAATAAACATTTTTCAAACTTTACTTACGTTTTTCTTCAGATCACTTTTATCAATATTCTGCCACAATATTGAGACAACAGAAGAAAAAGTAAATTCAACAGAAATTCTTATAAGAGTTGCATGAATTTTACACAAATATTTATTTAAAAGACTTTTTTTAAAGGGAATTTCGCCTATAACGAAATAAGTATATGAAATGGAAAATTTAGTTCGTTATAAAAGGAGTATATATCTCCGACTATATATAAAAATAAACTACATGTAAATTAAATATATTATATAATACATCCATCCTTATCCCATAAAAATTAATGTTTTTTTAACATTTTTAGGGCTTAATGTGGAATTCACCGGCCTTTGTGGTATTTATTTATTTATTTTATTCCGATTATGGCTGAATTAAAGATATAAAGGTATTCATGTTTAAATATAAAATTAGTAGCAATTTAAAAGGCATTCATTTTCACAGGCATACAAAGCAAACAAATTTTAGAAGATACCAATGGGCGAACTTCGAATTGGTAAATACACAACACAACAATCATGCTTCAGACACTATATTAACAGGATTCGATCCATGCGGCCTATTCTTGTTCCCAAAACCGTCAGTCTCAATTCCATCCATTTAAGGATGGAAATTTGCAAAGAGTTTGGATATAAAAACTGCATCACTGAGATAATAAACGCCATTAATAACAAAATGTATCAGAAGTGCCTCGATAAATGTTTAAAGACTCTGAACGGTATTGCTTAGAAGGGACAATCAGGAGTATTTACTAAGAAAATAAATGTTTTTAATTTATTCTTTAATTGCTGTTGGCTTAGCTGAGTATATCACTGCATTTCATTGACGCTAACCAAAAAAGAAAGTAACATTTCATTTTAAACATACATACATATTTCGTATCTTGCATTTCTAATCAATTGAGGAGTTAATGTTGTTTATATTAAACAAATTTTTAAATGATTTTTAGAAATACTATTGAATAGTTATTTGTGTTTAATTCTTTTTATACCACTTACCTCAGCTGTGGTCATGTCTTTCAAATACGAGGATTAACCTTTATGACAGCATTTTATTACGTACATAAGTATGTATGTATGTAAATTTTATTTTATAAGTATGTGTTCCTTTGAAAAATTAATTCTTCCGAATAAATTATTTTTGCACTTTATATCAAATTATTTTGTTATATTTGATGGGATAAATTTTTATCATAATTTTAATTTCACCTGCAATTCTCCCCCCCCACTTTGTATTTTATAAGACTCATTAATCTCAATATACAAACTTCGGCAACTCATCGGCCACCATTTTAAGGAACATTTAGGCTTCAAATACAAAAAGAGCAACGACAAAATTGACCATGATGGAATAAAAACGAGCACTTTTTCGTATCGGGCACTAGTTTTCCGAACAAATAACTGTTGTAATAAACTAATCTTGACCTATATTTCATACTTCGCGAATATACACGGTATTTATCTTTATTTTAACACTAATTTTAGTTAAAGATATTAATTATTTATGCATAAAAATATATAATTAAAACCACTTGAATTTATGCAACTTTGTACCGGCCAAAAAGAATAACGAACTAGAGAAAATGTTAAAGTTGCCAGATCGTATATAAATTCAAAGTTGAAATTATTAAGCTGGTTTTAATATAAGCGGTTTTTAATAACATGTGTGTTTAAACAAATACATATAGTTAAATTTTAAGTTTATTCGAAGTTTGGTTTTTGTAACAACTCAATAAGTCAAATATACCCATTAATGCTAATGATAGGGGACGCTTATACTTTTTTATTGCTTGGCTTAAAGAAACAGTATTTTGTCCAAACTAGTTTTAAAGGAATAAAACAGCCCTTGAACGAGCTCTGCCTGTAGTTACCATAATAATTAGATATTCTTCTACTTACTAATATCGAACAAATTTATCAAACATTCCAATATTATTTTGTAAATGGTAATTTTTTACCTGACTATTGCCAAATACTCAATTTTGTACCACTTTTGAGAAAAAACAATGTCCACTTTTCTCTTGCAAATGTATATGTAGGATATATATATATATATATATATATATATATATATATATATATATATATATATATATATATATAAGCCAATCATTTATCTTATATAGAACTTGCAAGTAACGAGTATTGATATTGAATAATGACATTAGTTAATTGTATTACATGATTAAAGACCTGTTAATAGCAGCTTACCACTTGCATTAAAAAAGACTAATTGATATAATTATTTATGTGTAGGCATAATTTTAAATAGAAAATAAAAACCAAATGAACTTAGAATTACAAAATATTTAAATGTAGTTAAACAAGTTTTACGAAGGTATAATAAAAAAAAAATTTATTTCAACTATAAATGTAATATGTTGATTTTCAGCTGTTTTAAATGTTATTCTTAAAAATAAATCTCCAAATACATTCATTTTAAAACCTTGTTTTACTAAAGAAAAGTTATATATTACACGTTTTATATTTGATGACGATTCGGTGCATATACACCATATAAATTAAAAGAACATTTAGCTCGGCAGTCGACAATACGCGAAATACATATTATATATGTATTACTTAACTCACATATAATAACACTACACAAAAGTGATTGCAAACTGCAGAAAATAGAGCATAATTTGTATTTTTCGTATTTTGTTGATTCTGAAAGTATAATTATTTAAAAAATTCTTGCACAATTTAAATTTTGTCTAAAGTTTTGAATTCAAGAAAGAAAAGTTTAACCATAACACACGTTAAGTATGTAAACAGTTGTTTTATTTTTCAAAAAATTGTGACACATTTATAACACAACTCTATCATAAGTAAAAATTTTTTAGTTTTTTGCTAGTTATATTAAATTAATTTATTTTCCCTTAAGCTACACATACACTACAAATTATTATTAGATAATAAACAAAAATTTTTCATTATATACCCTGTTAGCAACAACTCCTTCATACATAAGTAATGCAGTTTCGGTATTCTATGTAAGATTCCCAATTATTGTGTATATTATGCAGCTTTTAATATGATATCTACGCAGGCAGGTTTATCATGTAAATCTAAAAAATATAAGCAAATATTTCCATATTATAAATACTTTGTATAATTCGTATCGGATATTTAATATATATAATTTTTTATGCTTGACATTTATTTAGAATCAACTTAACAATTAAACTAAATAATTCATAAAATTCAGTTGCAAGCAGCATCCACAAAAAGCTCTAATATTAATGAACTGTAATTGCTGAATGCTCAACACTTTTTTGCTATTGGCTTTTTGTATGCGTGTGGCATCTCAATTCTTCTTCTTTTGCATTTCCTTAGTTTCTTACTTTTTATTAACGATCGTCGGTTGCGAAAAAAGTGCAGTGATTCTAATTAATAATTTTATCATTAATAGTGCATTAAATGTAATAAAATTAGTCTTAAATTAAAGAAAAATTAACTTTTTATTGCAATATCATGAATTTCAAGTGCGGGTTGATGCATTCAAATAGATATTCGTGTTGTAATGTAGTCGGTATAATGAGTGTGTGCGTTTGCCGAAAATTTTTTCTTGCTGTAGTTGTTGTTGTTTTAGGGTCTTGTATTAAAGCGCGTAAAGTTTAAGTAAAGGAAAGCGAAAAAATCAGTGTTGCCTAGTTGGGCGAAAGTTTAATATTACAAGTGGGATTTTTAATAAAAATTCGAAAGGAAAATGGTACCGCAGTTACACTAACGTTATGTTCAAAATTTGTTTTAAATAAATATTTATTAATAAAATAGTATTGTATTAAAATAGAGTAATTTTAAAAGTGTTGTATCAAACAAACTATTTTGTTTTAAATTCTTCAATGCCAGTCATTTTGGAAAACGGGTATGTAAATGTACAAGCTGACAAAAATAGTAGTTTCAATTACTATGTCCTATGAAATATTCATTTTGAGGGCATATATATATATATATATATATATATATATATATATATATATATATATATATATATATATATATATAAATATATGTATATGTATATATATATATATATATATATATATATATATATATATATATATATATATATATATATATATATAATATATGTATATATATATATATATATGTATATATATATATATATATATATATATATATATATATATATATATATATATATATATATATTTATATATATATATATATATTTATTTACTTATTTAAAGAAATATACTTTATAAATAAATTTATAAAATACATAATATATATATATATATATATATATATATATATATATATATATATATATATATATATATTTATTTATATATATATATATACATATATATATACATATATATATATATATATATATATATATATATATATATATATATATATACATATATATATATATATATATATATATATATATATATATATATATATATATATATATATATATATAAACTTTCGTTATTAAAATATTCATATACCAATGCAATGAATTTTTGTTAAATTGAATAATTATTGTTTGTTTGTAAATATGTAGTTTAATTTTGATTGAAGTGTTCAAGCTGTTAAAAATTGTCCAGTTTCGACTACTGGGCGACCACTAGTAACATTATGTTTGTATGTATATAACTTATAACGATTTAACTTTTTAAGTGTGGTTTACGATATTTTATCTTTAGGAAAATTTAAAATATTATATTGAACTTTTCATCTGAGTGCCGGTAGCAACACAATTAAACCCAAAAATCTTTAAAGGGCATAGCTGGGAGTATGAACATCGACCACCATTTTTCTTCGGTATAGAAATCTGCTCAATTTAAAAAGTTTCTTGTATAATGAATATAAATAAAAATTTTAAAGAAACTAGTGCGACATTTGCTTTTATTCGGTAATTTAATACATATTACATGCATGGCATGCTTTAGCGGCTATAGATCAAACAGAGAGAATTGCCTTTAAAAACGTATTTCTCACGTATTCTATGCATGTATATGAAAAAGGGTCTTTATTATGTTTTCCCCAACATGCGCCCTGCTATTCAATTTATTCTCTATTTATTTTGTATCCTGTTAAGATATTTTATAAAAGAAAATATTAAATTAATTGATTTGATTAAAGGTCATTCTATGCCTAAAAATATGCAAAGTCACAGTGGGCAAATATTTAACGAAATAAGTGTAACGACTATTTATATTAGCAAATGTTAAGCATAAAATAAAATGAACTAACAAATATAATGAAGCTTTGATGGCATGTATTGTGCTGTTGATGGTGTTAAAATTTATGAAAAAAATTATTGCTATTTTTTAAACTGAAAATAGGAGAATAAAAGTTGCTTGAAATAAAAGTGTTTTGTTTGTTGTGGCTTTAGCTGTTCATATGCCGACATTTCATTGGTCGCTAAACCAATTCGTCAGTGAGCTTTAAGCAGTTTGAAATGTCGGCATATGAACAGCTAAAGCCACAACAAACAAAAAATTTCGCAAAAACTCTAATTGCTTTAGCAATTAGTTGGGCTTAATATACCGAAATAATAAATTTTAATATTAAGTTGCTTGAAATAGAAAAATATACAAATATTTTTATACACTTCTCACAAATAATTTACAAATACGAGTATAAAAATTAAAACTGAGCACTTAAAAACCTTTACTTGTATCAACAAAGTAATTGACATGGTTCGAGAAAGGGTAGTATCCAACCCTAAAATAAACTTGACTTCAAAACATCTTTTAAGGGCAACATATTTAGAAAACAGCATTTTCTTTTATGTATGTATGTATATATATTCCTCTTACTCCTCTGGGGAGCATAGGGCAGCTTTTCTCACTTACTGAATATTTGTCTAATAAACTTATATCCATTATTTCCAGCAAATATTTATCTACAGCCATATCATCATAGATTGCTAGATAATGGAAAATGTAGATTTAATATTGGAATAAACAAATTTAATCTAAGTGGCAAAATGCATTTCGAAGCAAATTTTGCAATTGTTAAATGTTCTTTGTGTTTGGCGGTTGCCATATAAAGTTTGTGGCATTCGCAATGTATTTCTTACTTGGCTTTCCTGGAAACCTATACACATATGTATATAATTCTTGATACTTAAAGGCTTGGGGGTCTTTTATACTTTTACATAATCCAGGGATGGATAGAATAGAATAATTATACTTTTTTTGAGTACATTTTGGTCTTCGTTGATACTGCGGTACTACCTCGTCTTGTTTGATATAATTTGAAAATACCAATTTCGTTTGTGAGTTTCGTTAAGTGTACATAAAACACATGCATAAAACGCAACAACGCATAAGACGGATGGTACTTGGACTTTCAGCTTAACAAATGTAGAAATAACTCAATATTCATGTTCATATTCCCAGATATTAAAATATTTATGGCAGGAAATCTTTATATTCCACTTCCATCAGCCAACGCGTTTTTCGTTTCCAAAAAAAAGGAAAAAAACATACAACAAAGGAACCAAATAGACCACAATTTCTTATAGTTTATAAATTAATACAAACTGCAGGCTTATTAAAATCAACAAATCGCTGCTTCGATGTGCGGCTTCAGATAATTTATTATTTGCAAATACTTTTTTAGCAGCTGATCTCAAGATTTAAAAAGACTTTTATGTGTATTTATATAATTATTTCAACTATTATTATTTTTTTTTTTTTTGGTTTAAATAAGAAATTGTGCCGTCATGATCTAAAGAGCAAATTTTGTTTTTCACTTGATACAAAAATCAAAAGATCTATTTTCCATCCCTGATATAAATAATTAAATTAGTAAACAAAATGCTCAATGTATGCGATGTTTTCCGATTTATGCCAATTTCAAATTTTTGCGTAGAAATTAATTTTAAAAAAATTTTAAATATTTATAATACCCTCATGTCATAGAGCATTTTGTTTAACATATTACTTAGTTGATTTATAATTAAAATTGTTCATGAAAAATACCACAATATATAGAAAAACTTACAATATTAATAAAATAGAAATTCAATATGTAGTACAAAGAATATTCCAATGACAATTTGCATAGACGTCCAAAGTTAACTTTACAGACTATAAAATATAATTGCAGTTGTTCCATGTAAACGAAAAATAGGAAATCGAAATATACTACAGGCTCCTCGACATGATCGTCTCCATTTCTACACTTCGAATCATTACAGCGAAAAATAAAGAAGTTATAGTCCACCGCTCCATATACTCCGTTACGCTCTCCTGACCGATTGCCTTTTTATTCAAAACGTCATAGTGAACAGCTACAATTTGACAAAGTCTGTTTACGAATATTGAAGAAAGTGATTATGCTTCTAATGCTTAATTCTAAAGCATTGGTATTTTTGAAAGGACCATAAAATAAGTAACACCTGAAACAACAAAAAACTCTTTTGGCCCATCATGGCTGTTTTTAAGAATGTTGTCTTTTCCGTAACGGATTCGGGCAACGATGCTTCATTTTAAATTTTTGCAACGTTGGCAAGAATCCCTTCTACATTAAAAAATTTCTATGAGGAATAAGAAGGTGAAGGTTCTGACATTAACTTAATTGTCAAAAAGTTTTTATTGTGCGGAATTGGGAACAGGCAGGTCACAATAAAATGCCAGAATATGAAGAATTTCTGGCACAAATTAAACGGTTATACATACATTTTTCGGTTATGAACATATTAAAAATTTATTTAAAAAGATAATTGCAGATCACTACGTTAAAGAAAAATTTAGTAAAAACAAAGAAATACTAGTGGTATTTTTTCATTCTGTGTAACTAAAGTCAAAAATAAATATATTGTTTAAAAAAAGACGTCCAACTCAAAAAAATAATTCAATTAATTAATCAAAATAAAGGTCGAATAAAATCATCAATTTATTTAAATTTTTTGGAAAATTGCTTATGAACTTAAAAACTTATAAAATTATGTATGTATGTATTTACTTATATAATATTATATGTACTCTGGTATATATACACTATATCTAAATTTTGACTTTGGAGTTTCGTGGTAATCAAATTTCGAGGTTTGCAAGGTTTCTGACTCTTTGCTGATTTCTAATTTCGAATTCCCATTGATGCATCAAACTGGAAGCTTAGAGCTTCATCGTTGTTCAAACGCAAGATAATTCAGGAGAGTTTTCTAAGCCTTATTTACTATTAAATAATCGATAACTGTCCATCGGTTGTCATAAAAAATATGTTAACAATTTAACTTTATTCCAATTTAATATACAACTTTAACTAAAACCAAACATTTTCAACTTTTTTATTTATCTAGTTAAAATGTTTAATTTTCCATATAATTAAATTTGTTTAAAAATTCCATCAAGTTTTGAACAATTATAATGTTTTCAATTTACACAAAACATGATTCTAATAATATCATCAACATACTACAACCTTTTCATTCCAAAGTGTGTATATCATGTTCATCACATACGTGATGATTGTATTGCCTAGTGTCATAAAACATAATTGCAACAAAATAAATAAGCAAATATTTACATACATATATAAACTCTGTACCATATAGAAGTGTGTATCATAAATATAATTGGCCATGGCTTTAATGTTTTGACCAGTACAAAAACATACCATAAACTCATAACTGGTGGGTAGAAATGCTGGCCTAATTAACAAACATCGAACATGAGTTCCTTCATTATCACTGGCCAAATGGAATTGCACATCATTGTTCAGCCCAATAAAACAAAACAAAAATACACCAATTCACATGAACCATACTTCTAAAAGTCATGAATCATAATATCTGCTACTAATTTGCTTCTAATTAAGTTACAGATATAAAGGAGATTATTATTGCATGGATACAAATTGAACGCATGCATTTAAAATTGCACTCGTGCTAGGGAGAGTGTTCGTTTGTTCATTCTGTTGTGACCTGGCCTTTTCAAGTGGAACAAGCTGTCAAAATATAGTATCAAATGATGTGTTGGGTCTGTACTTTTAAAATGCGTAGTAAATAATCATTAACATCACAAGTACAACAAGTATTTATTATACGCTCAAGTGTCGAAAATATTTCATTATTTCATCTGGAACACACATCATTACACATGTCAAGTTGGAATTATACGAGGAATACTCGTATGAGCAAAATTAGGATAATTTACAGAAATAGAAAAAATACTCCTATTGCAGTCAGTCAAGGGTGGATGATATGAATTATTTAGCAATAACTTTTTGTTGCAAAGCTTTAGAGCCTTGTTAATAGAAACAATTTATTTTCACAACCCTTTGTAAATATACCCCTTTAATATGTAAGTTGTTGTCGTCGTCAATTAAATGTGAGGGCATAAGATTGGAATTTGCGTACTCGTTGTCGATAACAATTGACTGAATACGATTGACAGCCATTGAAATTATTTAAAGGCTCTCAACAGTGGTAAAATTTTGTCGAAAACATGTATTAAAAATGAATGGGTTAGACTGGACCAGCTTGATCACTATAATGGTGTATTGATTTTTATTGGAGGCTACTTTTTGCAACTGTTCCCCAAAAAAGTTTTAAGATTCCTAAGAAAAATCCAAAATATTAAAATTCCTTTTTTTGCAACTTTACCATAGATTTAAATAGCGATACATCCAACACTAATAGCCCTAAGAACTGAAATGGCCTAGTAACGCAAATGCCAGTTTGTAATATACGTAAAGGGCACGTTTTGTTCACCATCGTTGTATACAAAACACTGGGCCCACCAAAAAGGCCTTGAACGCATCAATTGAAAAAAATTTAGCAAAAAAACCGCAACGCGGTACAATTATTCTAAAAAATTCCTTTAACACGTGAGAGAGTGAGATGCAAAACTCTCGAAGGATATGTAAGAAAATACAAGGACCGCACTTAATAAATGTAAATACGATGACGCGACAGCTGTCATTCGAACTGCTGTGTGATTAACATTGACTGATTCTTAATAAATGACAGCTTTATTTATAACGAAAAGCTGGCATGAAGTAAGCATATTGTTTATTCATAATGCACTTACTAAACTCTGGCCAATAAATTGCTAAACTCTTGCCATATACTTGTCAACTTGAGCAAAACAGCTGTTTAATTTCAAAAATTTTGCAAACACAAAAGAAAGAGTACTTTGTGTGAAATAAAAATGGTTATTTAATATGGAATATTTTAGATCCCATCATCGGTCTAAAAGCAGAAACCCATTTTCCGAATATAATGGAAAAGCTTGTATCAACTTCTAATACATTTATCTCCGAATCACTATCATAAGCTTCGTTATCAATCTCAAAATGTTTGGTTAATAGAACAACCAATTCCTCTTCTAGATTGTTCAATGGTTTTGGAACTGGACCACCACCCGTTTGCTTCATTTGTCTGACGTAAGCAGAATCTTTGGTTTTCATTAATGATTGATTATGTTTTCCTCCACTAGTTTTGGATTTACTCCAGTGCTTTATTAAAAAAAGAACCCGAATACCATTCCATATTGAAAACTATCCATACATCCTCTATGATGTCCAATTTTCGCAACACCATTGTCGACTAAACCTTTTCATCCTGCTCCCAATAGCAGATCTTTTCATTTGTTTTTTCATTTGCATGTACATATGTATCACATTAGACTTTAGTAGAATATATTTTAATATGGAAGAAAGTGAACAATATTTCACTTTACTTTGGGGAGAAAAACAAACTGTGAAATGTCAAAATCAGGAATGATTTCAATATAAATAATTGCATTTTCTAAAATATATACATACAATAGCATCCCTGAATTTCAGAGCTCAATTTTTAAAGCAGACAACTAAAAGTTTGCATAAAATTTTCGCCAAAGGGGCTGCTAAGACTAATCGACATTCTAGTTGGCAGCTTAAACTCAATAGTCCGCTTATGCTTGATTGAGTAGCAAAGATCCAGATATGTTGACCATTATTATACGTTAATTCAGCCTTTAAGTTATCGTATATCAAATTTTATTTGTTTACTGTCACATTTACAATATTAGTAGGATGTAAGAGTACACATGTAATTACCCATTGTTTGCTTAAGAAACATTTTCTCTATCTCACATCCTTTGCACGAACCATATTTTATTGTATGGCATAGATCCTTTTGCAAAAAAAAAAAACATCCTTTAATGTTTGTGTTATCGTATTAACACCTCTAAGCGGTTGTGGTTTCGCGACTGCAACATGTGCGCTGTGTGCGAGTGTAATAATTGAATGCATAACAAACAAACAAATGCTTTAAAAGGCAATGATTTAAAACCAACACTCATAATTGCGGAAAGGGTTGATAAATTGTTTCTACTTATATAAACAAAAGCACGAACATGTATACATATATGTATACAAACATACATTGTAAATGTATCCCAGCAAACACGAAAATACCCCCAAACGAATGAATGTGCCAAACGTTTTGCTTTGTGTAAAAAATATTATTGCCGTAATAATTGATTTTATATGTTGAATGTACTTTCTTGAGGAGAAAACGCACCTTGATGGCAATACTCCTACCAATACCGAGACGATTCTTCTAGAGAACGAACTGGCAATATCGCCATATAACAGAAGTAACAAGATATAATTAATATAATATTAATAATTTTAATATGAAGAGTTTCATAACTTGCATTTTTAAGTTTCCTCTATAAGGCAGTTTTCAGTTCATTTTTAAGGAAGTTGCGCCTTTACATTAACACATACGATGGCAGGTCAATAAATCGGTACTTTTTGAATTTTTCTTCCTTTGACCGGAAGCGCACTATTGCTTCTGTCAGAAGATTTCTCTCCAAATTTTAACAAGCTGCATCGTTTTAGTTTGTGTTTTACAAGCATTGATAGCAGACTACCTCCAAATTTTAGGAGAAAATGGATAAAAGTGAATTTCGTGTGCTCATTAAGCATTATTTTTTTCATCACTCGAGTCAAGGCTTAGATTGATGAATACGAATACTATAGGAATTCTCTCATATCCCTCTTTTCCAAAAAATATTTAGTAGTGGTGACTTGGAAACATTTAACCCCAGGCTTTCCTAAGGGAAAATGCATATACTCGTATAAATCAAAATAAGCAACGAAAAAATGAAACATACATATATACAAAAAAATAATGATTTATCGGAATATGAACAACAACACGTATTCGCTATATAAAAGAACATGAACAAATTAATAATACCATTGCTCTGCCGGCATTATATTCATATATTGTCCAAGTCGATAACTCCTAAAGGCATAGTGTTACTGGAATATAGTACGTTTAGTATTAAAATATATCAGATTAATTTATTTTCCATATACACCTTCAAATTATTAGTGAGCAAGTCTCAATTAAATTTTAATTCAGTTCTGCTATGCCCATTTTATTAATTTGACTTTATCCATCTTCCAATCGGTTTTAATTCTTTTAAACTGTATAAAAATGCATTCTTAACAAAGTCATCAACTCTTGGCTCTGCTGCCAGATAAGAAGCATAATTAATAGCATTTTAACCACAAAAAAAGACATTACAGATGTCTAAATGTTGACAGAAACTGTCAAACATTTTGTTTTTCTTTTTCTTGCTTGACTGGCTTGAGTACATAATTGCAACAACATCCACACAAAAAAGACACACAATTAGTTATCACAAATTGAGTGTTAAACAACCAGCTTAAATCAGAATCCCAAAAGATATACATATGTGTATGTACGTATATGTATATATGTCTAGTTGCGGCTACATGCTAAACCTTAAGTAAAAACTAAATTTTTTACATACGAGTATTTCCACTAACCACAGCTCTTTACTGCTGCAACGAATTTGAAATACTCTGCATTAAAAATTAATGCGTATATGCTCATTAATTATTGAACGAACTCTTCTTGTAAATAAGGATAAAAGGTCACTTATTTTAGTCAATTTATGTGTACAATGTGGCGCAGAAGTAATGTCATAATATGAATTGGTTGCCATTTTCGCAGATGGCGCTAAATGTCACTGTGCTTTGACATTTACGATGAAGATATATAGAGAAATAGTTGTCAACAAGCCATGGGGCGATACACAGTACAAGAACGTGGATCCTCATAATTAGGTATCATCAGACTTTCGTTACAACGAATTTTAGTGAAAGATTTGAAAATGTTGCCCTACGAAGTCAATACTGTCGACGAATTGCTTCCTGCTGACCGTCGGCGAAGGTTAACTTACTCTTATACTCTGTCAAACTTGGTGCAAGAAGAGGATGATTTCGTATCGAAAATCATAATGAGCGACGAAGTGAAAATTTGCATTTCTGGGGCACGGAGAGTCTAAATGAAATGCATGAAGAGCCATTGCATCCTCGCAAAGTGAATGTTTGGTGCGGCATTTGCAGTGATTGACTTTTTTATTAAGACCTCTATGGCACCACTGTAACCGTAACTGGCCAGCGTTACGCTCAGATGTCAAACAGTTTTTTTTGCCGCAAATTTCTGCCTTCGATTTCGATCATTGCTGGTTTCAACAGGATGGAGCAACGGCGCAAACAGCTTGGGCAACGGTGGAGATTTTGAGACACCACTTTCCAGGTCGTGTGATCACCCGTTTTGTACATTTGCACTGGTCGTACAGAGCGCCAGATCCAACATCATCAGATTTCTTCTTTTGGAAGCTTCTAAAAGCTTGCGTTTACTACAAAAAATCACGAAACTTTCAAGTCTTGAAAGCTTACACTGAAAAAGAAATCGCCAATTTGCGAGCAACACTTTAAATTGCCGTAAAGTAAGTGCAATTATGCATGAACTCGGGAGGTGGCCACTTGAGCAATATAGTTTTATTTCCTACAATGTCATCAATTTTAACTTTCCCATATACTTTTTATTACTACGTTTATACGCACGTCTTATTTGCAAATAAAAAAGAAGAATGTTGCCGTATAACTTTTTTATTGTAACTTATTAACTCACTTAAACAAGTCGTGAATAACGACACTATTTGCAAATAAAAAGTAAGACGTTGCCACTTCATGAACGTTTTTTGTGTGTTACTTACCAAACAATCATATTTTCGTCACATGGCATCACTAATAATAACATAAGTTCTGTATGCAATTACCCGTATAAACAGTGAATTAGTTATTTGCAAATAATTCTATTTGCAAATAAGACGTGCGTATAAACGTGGTATATAATAATAGTGTCCTTTTTTCATTTATTTATAACAAAATGGCATCCAATTGAAATTAGGACATTACTTTTCGCCATTTTCTTTAATTTATATAAAAGGATTTACATGTATGACTAAAATTTTTATTGATTTGATGTTACAGTCGAATTCGGATAAACGAAACTGGAAAATTTAACCGAATGTTATTCGTTTAAGTACAATTTTCGTTTAAACGGACTTCGGGTAGGAGAAAACCGCTTCGTTTTGATATTTTTTTTTTGTATTTCAAAAATATGATGTACTCGTATAGGGAAAATCAGGTACGTTCATTCCAATTTTGAATTTATTTTGTAAACTGAGGCTTTATCCATTGCACGTGACATAATTAAAATGAGCCGACTCGTCATAGTGTTTCGTCGATGGTAAAATATTTTTTTTCTTTTAAGCAAGATGTTTCTGTCTATAAAATTTTAGACTTTTGCAAAGAAAATGCCTTCGCTATCGGATTTTCTTTTAAGCGATGTAAAGTGCAATAGTAAGAGTTTTTGTATTCAATTAAGAGATTTTTTCTTTTGTCGTTTTTTCGTTTATTCGATTTGGACTGTGTCATTCTTCAAAGTATTTTTTATTTATTTAACACGATTGGAAAGTGTATTAGATTAGTTGTCATGCCATTTGTTATTGTGACAGTAAACGCCAGCCATTTATCTCGCTCAAATTGTTCAAGATTTTCGAATAACTATGCGGGGAAAGTATTTAAATAAATACGCTTAAGTACTCCCAATGATGCAATTATGCGAAATTTGCCTACGGGGCCGGAGAAGGTGTACGTTATAGGCGATGATTCGTTATACCCGGAGTTAACTATGTGATGTTGCGTGGTACACAAAATATTTAGTTCCGAAGATTGAATTACATATGACAAGATAGTTCTTGTTATTTGTCTTAAAATTTCCCTACTGATCTCTATAAATATTTGACTAACGAAATTTTCAGTGATTTAGTCGGTTTTCGTTTTTTTTTATAAATTTCGCCATTGAAAAAGTGCGAGAAGTTAACATTACTATTCGTTTTTTCCATACTTCAGCTATTTATGATTTTGATGGACCAAAATCTTCAGTTTATATACATATGTATGACACATGGATTTAGTATAAAATTCGTATATTTCTTTAGGGCTATTGGACAAACATGCAGCATTCTCTCGATTAAGGCTACTGATGAAGGGGCTGGAATATAATATTTTATTATGATTTTAAAGAAATTTAAATTTGACATTGACTACCAATCAGAAATTTGAAAGCATTTTAATAAAAATCTTAAATCGGCAAGAAATACTGCTGTTTCTTGTTCCCCGATAATAGAAATATTTCACATACTTGGCAACTCTATTGGCAACATGCATTTACCACGACATTTGTATCTGTTTGATATTAAAGTATATTTTATTGTTGCTACTGTTGTCAGCACGTGGATATTGTCTGCAGTTTTATAGCTGGAAATTGTATGAAACTGTTTTATTTACATGATATTACAAATTAATACATAATAGGTCTGTTCATTTATTAAAAGTTCTTTGGAATTAATCTACTAGTGGTTACTAGAAAGTGTTCATGTATTTACTCATTTCTGTGTGTTTCTAAAAACAAAAATTACGTTTGCGATGAAAAATAATATTTTTCTTAAATTTAGGTACAACATTACAGGAAAAAACAATTTTTTTAATTATCGTATCTTTAATTACAACTTGTTGCCGGGAACGACTTATTGTCTCTTCAAAATCTGTAGCAGAAAACAAAACTCTGAACTTTTCAAAAGTTATTACCAGTGTGCCTTTGCATAAGATGAGGATCAGCTATTTTAACATTCGAATATAACCAAATGCTGCTAAAAAGAAAGAGAAAATATTTTAAGATTCTTAAATAACTTTTTAAGTTAATCAGCAATATTATAGATAAATATATGTACTTATGTACGCATATTTATAGGCATTCATATATACATAGTTCATGTACACATATTTAGCAAATGCGTGTCCACATTATCATACATACATATATAGGAGTACGTCATCCACATATCCATAAACATATTTTAATTCTTGTGTCAGTCTCTTGTAGCAGAGAAAATAACGTGTTAATTTGAATGACCTAATTAAACAGACGTATCTTTTTCAAATATTGGTGTTGTTTTTTAAAAATGCTCATCCCATGTCTTGAGAAAGTATGGGAAAAATTATTAATCCTGTGTGTTGAAAAGAGAATGTATTACATAAATGGCTTGAGAATGCAAAAAAACTAAAACCGAGGATGGCATTATTTAATTTAATTAATTTGCGCCGGATAAAAAGCACTTTAAGGTTGGAGTATTCAAATAGTTTCGACTAAACATATTATATATATATATATATATATATATATATATATATATATATATATATATATATATATATATATATATATATATATATATATATATATATATATATAGTATATATAAAATAAACGCAACACAAAAACACAAACTGCGAAGATACTTGGCTTGTCTGCAGAAACGCCCACGGCCTTCGTTAGGAATTGAATCTATGACCTTCGGACTACTGGTCGAGTAACGATACAGTTTCATTGTATAAATGACATAAGGAACTGGCCTAATTTTGGTAAAATGAAATTTTACTAATGGTGCACAATGGTGCACGACAAAGTCTCGGGTTAGAAACGATACGAATTTTCACACTACTTCGGTATTATAAATTCTGGAAAATATTGGCTTCTTTGAAATTCCTTTTCCTTGTAGTGGTATTTACATCATACATTTGAATATTTATCAGGTGGTAATGTGGGAATGGCAAGGCTAGTGTGCAACGCAATCAATTTTATCATTCTTTGCATAAAGATGCAACTTTGTTCTCTTGTTTCTCTGGTATTATTTTTTGTGCTCTTGAATATTTAAATGCAGTGTTTTTAAGTTAAAGAACATTTTTTATAATTCTTTGCCAGGAATGGCACTTTTGTTTTTTTTTCCATTAAAAATGTTAATGTTTAGCTTTTTAAATTCTTTTCTTTTTAAAATATTTCCAATAAATATTTCCTTAATTGCAATATGAGTTTGATTTGACAGTGTGAGTGGGGCAAAAAAATGTTCTTTTGTTTTTTTAGGCGTTAAAATAATTATTAACTATTATTGGCCACTAGTTTTTATTTACTTTGTAATAATCATACACGGTATATTATATTTGATTTTTTTGGCATAAAGATATAATAATGCTCACATATACTGCATAAAGTTCACTTACGATTTCATTTAGCGCCCAGCTAAAATCACGACAAACAATATATTTTTAAAAATCTAGTTATTTAAACGATTAGTCGGGGAGGATATCCGAAGTAATAAATTCCAATATTAAGTATTTAAATCCTGAACAGATTAGATAATTGCTTACAAATTTCTCTTGATATTTCCTATAATTTTTAAACGCCTTGGCCAATAATAGTAAATAATTATTTTAATGTCTAAGAAAATTAAAGGAAAGATGTTGTGACTTTTATTTTGTTTGCCATAAGCATTTTTGCAGAGTTCGTTATAAGCGAAAATTCTCCATGACCGAAAAATTCACAGAAAACCGTTGAGACCGGAAAAGTTGTTCATTACACGATCAAGTCGTTATCAACGGTATGTGTTATAGCCTAAATCCACTTTATTTCATACATAAGTTGCGCGGTTTTACGCTCTAGCTTTCCCAATTAATAGATAATTAACGTTTAATTTTTACAATAAAGTGCTAAGTGTGTTTTTGTCAACTCTTGACAAAATGAGCTGAATTCAATACTAAAGGTGATAAAATGGCAATCCCGATAAAAACTCATTTAATAAAATCATTTGCCTCTCAGTTGAGAGTGTTTTGGTATGATTTCTCTTTTTGCATTTTCTATCTCATACGTTATATGGTGGGGGTTATTCGTTGCTGCAAATGATTTTGACGTCAAAATAAAACACGTTCTCGCTTTGAATATAAGAAACAAATTATTTTTAATGTCGGTCAATTTGAACAAAATTTTATTATTCTTTTTTTTAAACATATTGAGCTGTTATTCTCGGTTCCCCCATCTTAGGGCAACTACATGTGCTCTAGCTTATTTTTATACCTACATACACACTTACATATGTTTTTAAATGTGTATGTATGTACCTGCAAACAAACATACATATATATGTACATACATTTGTATATATTTTTTTGCAAATTTTGCTTTACTTATTTTGTTCTCAGTCTGTTGTGCTTTGCATTTATATTGTGCTTTGATTGAAGCGATCATACGTACATGTGGTGAGCGAATTAAAATTTCTCATCATAAGAACAGTAAACCCTCGTCTTGTGCAACAATTTGGAACAGAGCAAAAATTTCGTGGATTAAAACATCCAAAATATTGCCCAAATACCTGAAAATTGTTTTCTATTAAAATACTTACATAACGAAACATAAACAAATCACACGCATAATTTAAATTGGCTGCCAATTTTGAGTGTGGCGCCAAATGTCACTGTGTTTTGGCATTTATGATGTCGACATATAGAGAATGAGTTGTCAACAAGCCATAGAGCTATACACACCCCAAGAACTACACGTTCTTTTTGTTACTGCTTCTTTGATAAATTTTCAGTCTGTGGTTTTAACACAGAGTTCATTTCGTCGTCTCGGTGTTTCATCTACTCGAACAATTAAGCGTTTGTTTGAGCGCCTGGTGAAAACTGGGTACATTTTAGATGTCGCAAGTGTAGGCTGGACACGTATTGCTTGTTAGACCTAGAACATCGCTGTTGTTGCTGAAGACGTCAAAGAGAATCTACAAACATCAACGGTAGACGACGAAGTACACCATTATTCGCAGACGTTCGTTGCAAGGAGTTTTGATGAAAGATTTGAAAATGTTCATCTACAAAGTGCGAAATACCTGCTGACCGTCGGCCAAGATTAACTTACTGCCATAATCTGTTAAACTTGGTGCAAGAAGGGGATGATTTCGTATCAAACATCATAATGAGCGACTAGGAACATTGGCGATTTGAACTGGCCGTCCAGATTGCTATATCTAACAGCACCCTAGTTCCTCCTTTAGGATTTTTTAAGAACTAGCGTTTATCAAAGCAAAGAACGAACATTATAGATTTGAAGACTGATATTGAAGAAGAAATTATCAATTTGCGAGCAATAATTCAAAATGCCGTAAAACGAGCGCAATTATGCATTTGAACGATATAATTTTTTCCAATTATTGTCATTAATTTTACACTTTTAAGTAAACTTTTTGTGAAAAAGGAAAAATTTTCTCCATTTTAAATAAAATTGCAGCCAGTTCAAATTATGCCATTACTTTGGCCCCACCTTGTGTATAAAAGAACGTACAGAGATTAGAAATAGGTCAGTTATTTGTGCTGGTTTATTATCACAAAGAAATCTGTTTATGTAACGGCGATTCCGGAGCTCTTGAGGAACTGAAATCTCTATGAAACCAATGATGCGATTTCACCTTCTGTTGCATAATCTATTTGTTTTCTGTAAAATATAAAATATTGACTTATACGAATATTTCCAGGGACTATTTCATGAAGATAATCGGAGAGTAAATATGAAAGCTTCCATAATAAATTGTTGTGCTAATAAAGTCTAAAATGTAAAAAAAAATCGCTGTTGCAATAGACGAAGAGTTGCGGTAATTGAGGGTTACACTAGGCCAGGGCGTACTGTAGTTATTATTTCTCTTTCGCGCAGTTGTTGTTGGTGGAGACTGTTGTCAACCTTTGGTGCAATTGAAAAGAAAAAGCTCCACACAAACAAATTAAAACATCTCTATAGGTTTGTTGATACTCCATTTATTGCAACCAGTTTAAAATTGTCCTTTGGTTTGTGTGGTTTTGTCAAGAGTGTCGAGATAATTGTTATCTTTTTGCGTCAGTTTTATATGATCACTTTTAGCTAAAATGTTGTAGCGTCGCCTGGTATCATGTTATTAAGTACATTGATCGACTACGTTGAATATTTAAGTTTATTTTGCATGTAATCTGTTAATATTTTATTCAGATCAGTTCTTATTGATCGGTACGGGTCCGTTATACTGTGATCAGTTTCAGAATGTGTAAATATTTAATATAATAGATATTAAAAATTATTTTGTATGTTACATGTGGCTGTGTGTATTATAAGATCTTCAGAGTAAATTAAATTTTAAAATTCGCATAAAAAGAAATGATTTACATACAAATAAAAAAATGCAAATAAATAAAAAAGCAACAGCGAATAGAGAAAATAAAAAAATGTATTTATATGTATGTAATATGCAATGTAATATAAGTATAATACATAAGTATATATGTATGTATTCGCAATAAATAAATTGCTAATCAAAAGAAATAATTTGCCCTAAAAGTGATAAAGAAGAAAAAAAAAAATAAATAAAGTGCAAGCAAACTTAGTTGTGATTTGTTTGCTGTTTGATTTATTATTTCTTTTATTTTAATATCGCTGCTGCAGTTTCTATTCGCGTTAGAGCGTGTAATCAGTTTGTATGTGTGTATGCTACAGCTTTGCTACTTTAAGGCATTGTATGCTCTAGTTTATCACCACTTTTCTGCGGTTCATTGCAATGGGGCGCCATGTCTATAGATGCTATTTGGGTATGTACTCTATCAAATATTTAATTTGCATGTTTTACATACATATGCAACAATAGAAAATAAATTGTTCAAGTTGTAATTACCAGAATAGTTGTTAGTATATAATATATATTATACCGAGTAATTTTCTTAAATAGTTCAATATACATATGTGCATACATACATACTTATGTACTCATTAGACGGTAAATAAATCAATTTTTACACTTTTATTCAAATCACTCGATAGTCTACTTGTCTCAAAGCAAATTTGTAAAACCCTACTAAGTCTCACTCGTATTTATAAGTTTTAATTTTATATTATTTACTTTTCAATACTTCCTGGTTATTTTGTCATATACAAGATGGGGTAAAAGTAGTGTCATAATTTGAACAGGCTGCTATTTCGTTATAAATGAAAAAAAGAGCTCTGTTTTCATAAAAAGTTTATTTGAAAGTGTAAAATTGATGACATTAATTGAAATAAATTATACTGCTCAAATGGCCACCTCCAGAGTTGATGCATTTGAATTGTTTCTCGCAAAATATGTGGCTCCTAATTGGCGATTTTTTCTTCAGTGTCGGCTTTCAAGACTTGCAAGGTTCATGCTGTCTTGTTGCAAATGCGAGACTTTAAAAAGGCCCAAGGGAAGAAGTGTGATGCTGTTAGATCTGGGGATATTGACGACAAATCTCCATCGTTGGCCAAGCTGTGTGAACCATTGCTTCTTCCAACAATGATGGTTGACATCCAATGCAGCAAATCGCCGCAAAAAAATACGTTTAGCAACTGACTGTAAATTTCAACATACGTTGGCCCCATCGGCGTCTTAAAACATAAAAGTCAATCACTATTTCACTGCAAATGCCACACCATACAGTCACTTTGAGGGGATACAATGACTCTTCATGCATTTCGTGTGAATTTTCTGTGCACCATATTTAGTTCGTTAACACAAACTTTTAAGTGCATATGTGCGACAGGTAAACGGCGACGAAATTCAAGCTGCACTAAAACAACAGACTGAAAATTTAGCAAAGAGGGAGTAACAATAATCTCACGTACTTGAGGTGTGTATCGATCCATGGCTTGTTCACAATCTATATATCTACATCATAAATGTTAAAGCACAGTGACCATCTGCGAAAATTGCAGACAATCCAAAGTATGACATTACTTTTGCGCCACTTGTTAGATGCGTTGCATATTTACAAAGGGTAGTATGTTTAACCTTTTGTGAAACGTAAAACAAGGCAATACAAATTAAAGGCTAAGAAATATTGTATGAATAAGTGAAGCTGCGTTTACCGTTAATTTTGATGATTACTCTTATTTAATTTTTGAAAATTAGACTAGTAGGTAGTGTACTAGACTCGTAGTGTGAAGGTCCCAGATTCGTATCCTGCCGCAGAACTCTGGCAGTTTGTGTCTGATAATTAAAGGGAGTGCACAACAAGCCTTCACTGGCTTAAGTGTATGTCGTATGACATGGGCTATCACACCCCTCCAATCAACCTAACCTAACCTAATTTTTTATTTATTTCGTCGTCAATTGGTTACGACGAACATGTCAAATAAGGCAAGTGATACACACATTAATATTTGGTTGAAATTTTTGCGTTTTTGTGCGCTTGTTTGCTAACGGAAAAATTTAAGTTAAATATTGATGTGTGTGTATTACCCGCCTTAGACCTTATCAGTGTTGCAAGAAAAAAAAAACATACATCATTGAATTCACTGATAACGGAGAAGAGAGAATACTCGCAGAAATAGCAAAGCGATTTGAAATCGTTTCATCGTCTCTTACCTTAATTCTACTAGAACGATAATTTATTACATAAATACATACATATATCAAATTTATTATGATATAACGAATGTCAATCTTTAGATTTTCACAAATTCGAATATGAATATCTGAAGTAATATTCGCAAATACGATTATTAAATTTGGGATTTCAGGGATATTGATCTATGATTCGATTTATACGTCTGCAATATTTTAAATTGAATTGAAAAATATGTTTTTGTGTCAATACTCTTGTTCGCGCTTACTATAAGTTTTAAAAATTATCAAACAACTTTAAAGTTACTAAATTATTATTACCGAAAAGTACTCAAATGCAACTAATAATAAAAAATTGAAAAAAATTATCACTTTTTTATTATTAATAATCGATTGTCGATTTGACAGTTATTATCAAATACATATATATCGAGCAGATTGCCCTTAGACTCAAGGAGTCGAACAATTTGAGGCACAACCGTATTTTTTCGTACTTGTGCATTTGTCTAAAAACGCAAAAATTTAAGTTAATTATGCGTGTGTGTGTATTACGCACTTTATGTTACCCCTTATCAGTGTTGGAAAAAAACATTAAATATTTTAAGTTCAAAATAAGTTTTTGTTTTTATTAAATTAATATTTTTGTGCTACTTACTTAACACATTTTTGCCCCTCTATGTTTTCTTGAACGAAAATATACATATACGTATAGACTACGTATGCGAATGTCATAAAATAGGCGAACATTTGGGACTAGGAATACGAATACTCGTAACATCACTAATGCAGAAATTTTCCACTCTAAAGTTAAGCAATCTGAACAGCTATTAGTAGAAAAAATATCTGGTTATGTGGTTCACACAATGCCAACAATCTAATAATAAAGGCCATTTTTGTTTTTCGCGTTCTAATAAAAATTTTGTGATTGCTTTGTTTTTTTTCTCGTTGTATGATATAAAGTGATACAAATGGTTAATTCATATGCCTTTATTCATTAAAACGAAATCTCTTTAAACCGTAAAACCATGTGATTCGTATTATCGGAATTCTACTGTTTGTGTAAAAAAATCACGACGTTTTACAAAAACTATATTACACTAGGTATATCATAAAGACGATTATCAAGAAATATTTTAATCGCTTATGCTTAAAGCTTTTTCTTTTTGTATAGAAAACTTAATATTAGTTGTAAGTAGTATGAAATCTAATACTAAAGCTAGAAATTTACATTATGAATTACTTCATTTAATGTATCCGAAATGAATGCTCAATCCTCAATATTACGACACTTTATGAAGTATAAAACAAGCTTCAATCAAAGTTTCAACTACTCTAATAATTAACTTTGAACCCGCTGTTATACATCAGTAGTAAGTTTTTGCTAATTTTTTATAGTAAATCCTACTTTGTTAATGCTTCAATTGTGAATCTTCTGATGCCACACCGTATCGAATGAAAAAGTAATTTTCAAAAATTGCTAAATATTTCACTCTAAGAAACAAACGATGCAATAGATCTCTTCTAGAGCTGCTCTGCCAAAGAAAGGTTTAATCATAAAAACAACTGCATTAAAAAGTTATCACTTGTTTTCATTAATTCTCTTCGTTCATTTGCTCTAATTTTATATGGAAAGCAACAATAAATAATCGTGAATCTTCTGATGCCACACCGTATCGTATGAAAAAAGAATTTTCAAAATCTTGAAATTTTTTGCTAAATATTTCATTCTAAGAAACAAACGATGCAATAGATCTCTTCTAGATCTGCTCTGCCAGAGAAAGTTCTAAGCGTAATAGCAACTGCCTCGTGGTACATTAAAAAGTTATCACTTGTTTTTATATTGTAAGCAACAATAAACAACTTCTAACTCTTTTCGTCTTCAAAATAAATCCTCAAACGAACGAATAAACAAAATTTATGGAAACAGCCAATTAGACACACTTATGGGCCTAAATGGTAAAAAGAAGCTAGAATTCTTACCCTATCTTGGCTTTTTGGTCATATCCATTTAAGAAGGGAGACGCTATATATGTATTCGTACACATACATACACATACATATATACATATACACAGAAAGAAGAAACACATTTAAAACTTAAATTTTTTCTTCTTTTCTTCTTTTCTTCTTCGTACTTAAAAATTTAACAAGGAATTGCACAAACTCTGTCCTGAAATTCTTAAATCACTAATGGAAAGGCTCAGTTATTTTCTGTGAAAGCTTTTTCATATGAACACGCAATGACGATCAATATAAAAATTATATTTATTCGGCACCGTCCCAAGGAGTAAAATTGGATAAAAAAAATTTTATATATTGTATTTAAACTGGCATTGACTGTTAAAAATTGTACAAGAGTTTAAAAAGGAGCTCCATGAAAAATGTCTCACGAGTTTGCCCAATTGCACAAACGCCAATTTTAAGCAGTTTCATGAAAACCATTATTATGCTCAACTTAAGTTCTACAGCTTCTGGTTAAGTTTAAATTAAGTCCCAAACGTTAAAATTCTGTTCCCTTTCTCCGAGGTTGAATGTTTTCAAACTGCTTAAACTTCACAGACGATTTGGTTTAGCGGCCAATGAAATGTCGGCCACACATTGCATTTTGCAAAAACTCTGTCCCGAATAATAATTTTTAATATTAAGTATTTAAAAAATTTTACTTAATTTTAGTAAAATTGTCAATTAATTTTTAGATTTTTTTTACCAGCTCAAACAAGGAGGAGGTTAATAATTCATCGGTATTTTTTTTTGTATGTACTCGTACACGTATTATTGTATAATTGGTGAGCGGATTTTCATAATTTCTTTATGTTTCAAAGGGCATGTTTGCTGTTTGACCCCATATTTTTTTTTTCAAAAAATGAGCCGAAAAAATGTTTTCTACCTAAAATATCGTTTATCGGATAACTCCTTCTTTTGTGGACCGTTTTTAAAATACTTTTTTATTTGCAAGTGTATGATTACTGTTTGAATCCATAGAAATTTAAGTGGGAATCGAACGAACACAGTGGGCCCTGGGAGTAAAATATTGAATAGAATTGTATAATATGGTCCCTATGATCACTCTTGCTCTTTGGGTTGTAGTGGGGTTTTTTAAACCAGAATTATTGAAAATATTATCAATTAATTTTTGTATAAATATTAAACAATATTTTAAATTGCCATTATGTACTCAAATTTGAATTTTTTTTTCTAAATTCTAGCTTGTAATTTTTCTTTAATATTCTTAGTGTATTTCCTTGGAGGCAATGTTTTCACTAGTCTCTTAAAATCCTTAATACGTCAAAGAGTTATGAAAATCACAATTTCTTAAAACTGATTTCAATAATTTTTCTTGAATTCTAGTTCATAAATTTCCTTTATTTATTTTTCCATGTGGACTAGTTTTTTATTGTAGGAATAGATAGGGAATAATGCTCTTATTTATTTACCTATTATTTATATTTTTGGCAGGTCAATATCTATACAGATTTTGTTCATGTTAATACTCCTTATAATTTTCTGATAAACAAAATTTAAAAAAAAATTGTTCCAACAACAAACGTAAATTTTATAATAAAGTAATAAATAATATAAATATATAAATAATATAAATATATGGGAGATTCGTTTTTTATTATTTTCAAATATTTGTAAAAGTTCAATTGCATTTCTTATTTATATGAAAAGGCATGTTTTGAAAAGGTGACCACCTCCAATTTGAATATCCATTCACTTTTATATAAGAAGTTTGATAATTGCCTTCTCGGCTTTGTTGCGATCAATTCGCTTTATATAGAACTTAAAAATGGGCCATGTATATTCATACATAAGTTCGTATGTGTATAAAACTTTTCAAATGTGATCAAGGATGTAGATCCGATACATTTTGTAAAACTGTAATTGTTTTTAACAATCAGTTGTGAGAAGCTTATTTGTATATTAATTTTATATTCTTAAAAAAAAAATATTGAAATTTATTATATTGGGGTATTCTTCACAACTGATTGTTAAAAACAATTACAGTTTTACAAAATGTATCGTTTGTTGTGGTCGCTAAACCAAAACGTCAGTGCACTTTAAACAGTTTGAGAACATTCAAACTCGTATGTTTATGCCAAAACAACGTATTAGTCTTCTGATTTTGATAGGTAGTATTACCCTAGAAATTAAAATTAGCTTTAGGTGCTGAAATATAAAACATGTGCTAAAAGTCATTTAAATTTTTTTTCTTTATGTACAAAAAAATTAACTTTTAGTTAACAACCACATAAACTAATCTAGAGCTTTAAATTGGCAAGTAAACTTTTTTAAATCCCCTAAGGCTGTGTTGCACAGTGTAGTAGATGTCCACTGATTTAAAACTATTTAAGATAATTTATTTTAAAATTTTACTGCCAAATGAGTGTCTTAACATGTCAGCTTAACTGCTTAATTGAAAAAAAAAACAACAAATACGAGTCTGTAATAAGACCTCTTTTAATATTGTTATGGCTAATAAATTTGCATGTATGTATATCTTTCCAGATTAATTACTTATTTGTATTATCCATGAGCTGTAAATAATAACTCACAATTTAACAAATCAGTGAACCAAACTTTTGGCCAATGCTGCATCAAATACATGAAAACGAATATAAAAAATTGTGGTAAAAATATTAATAATTTTTGCAGAAAACAATTCGCAAACACGACAAAAAATCTGCATATAATTAAGTATAGGATAGACTAATGTGGTGTTTGCATAACCCAGACAGTCAGTTAATTTAGAAAATATTAATGAAAAACACTAAGATTTCAGAAATATTCCAATTTCTCAGGCGAATTGTGGAAATTGCACATTAAACTTTATATATGGGGTAAAGGAGTATTAATATTAATTTTCCTTTTCGTTAAGTCTTGTATTTATATTATAACTATAGAGTATGTATTTATTTTACGACCAAATTTCGTTTTTATGCTCATGGTATTAAAGCAATTAATTAAATTAGATAGTCTGTGTCTGTGTTAAGTTGTTGGATAAAAATTAATTTAATTTTTCAACACTGTCCAACGTCTGCCCAATTTTTTAATCTCTTCCAAAAAATAACATATATTGAGGTAATCAAACTATATATTTGTTTGTGAGATGATTTATGGCTGCTCTTCACACCAAATACGGCAATTTTGCTTGTTCACGTATATCCAACCTGAAATGAGCTTCGTCGCTGAACACAATTTTCCGATAAAAAAAGCAGACTATGCACTTTCTTAACCGAGCATGAATTTAAAATGAAAAATTTCTTAGAATTACGACCAGAGACTATACAAAGCATTATATAGGAAAGTACTCCAAGAGGTTCCTAATATATAAGTTTGCTAGCCCACTACGTCTGTAAATATATAATTCTCATTCAGTCCTTGAAAGTTTTTTTATAAACATAAAAAGTTGAAATGCTAGTTTAAACTACAATTAAACACAATTTGAAAAAGGAAATAATAAATGAATTGAGGAAATATCTCCAGTGATTCCGATGGATTTCTTTAAAAAAAAAAATTATTGTAACCTTTTTGCATTTTTTATGTCCTGCGTAACAATCATGCTTTCAAAAGTTGAAACGTTAAATTCGGGGAGGACTGCGTACCAGGCTTTAGATGTTAATATAAAGTTTGTATCGTTATGTTTGTTAATTATTCGTGAAATTTTTCGTTTAAGTTAAACTGTGCGAATTCCAAATTGCCCACTATGGTCACCTTAAAGGTGTGAATTAATATTGAGCAAAGCAATCATGCCACAAAATAATATGTATTATGTGTACATAAAGCAGAATAATTATGTATAGATGTATGTACATAAATAAATTATGTTTGGAAAATTGATTCTGCATCGTTCGTTAAGATTTTGATTAGCAAGATGCGTTTGTGTGAAACGGTCTCTTATATATTTTATAGAGACGTGTAAATATACTCGTATATGCAGTAGCGTCAACCTTTAAAAAGTTTCCTTTATTAATATTGTTAATAATTTTTGTTTCCAAAAAAAACTGTTTTTTATTGTGGGCTTAACTGTCGTTGGCGATAACTAACTCCTCCATAGGCTTCAACCAGTTTGATTTGAAAGCTTTCAACCTCGTGTGTTTATACGTATACTTCTTTATACAATATGAAAATTAAATGTAGGAAAGTTTTGTCACTCACACTGATCAAGGAAATATACACACTTTGACAAAATTATCTGTTTAGTTTAGTTAAAAAAAGATTTTTGAACATTTCATTCTTTGATATGAATACAGTTGAGTTGGGTTATAATGTACACCGATTATAACGAATTGTCGCAAAAAATCAACAACTTCTCCGTTCCCAACAGTTTTAAATTGCCCGGTCTCATCTAGAACGTCATAATCGAACTCCACTGTATTTAATTAATATTTATGTAAGTATTTTTCAAAACTTAATATTGTAATTTATCGATAGTATAGCCATTTTCAAGCTGCTTAAAGTTCACCGACAATTTGTTTTAGCGACCAACTAGTATTTTTTTTAATTTAAAATGATTCTAGAAATACACTAGAATTATTATTATTCATTTTAGTTTTGTGGACAAAATCATTTGAATTTCTTTAAATGGCAATACCTATTCCAAATTTTATTTACGTGCATGTGGAGAAAAATATGGAATTTTTTCGTGTCTTAATTTTTTTATGTCATACTGTAGATCATTATATATGAATATTATCTAATTATTTATTCCTTTGATATTGTATTGTAATGGATAATTCCATAATTACAAACTAGATAATTTTTTGTAACAACAGTAGAGCCTATGAATTATTTCCTTCTTTTTATTTATTCATATCTACGGCAGATTTTTCCCAAATAACTCAGTTGTCAACACTGTTCTTGAGTCTTATCTTTAGAATGGCTTTACTTTCATTTCTGTTCCATATAAATATCTGCATACTAAAGTATTTCTTTTTTTTATTTTTGTTTAATTTTAGGCTTTTGCACTGCGCTATTTACTCAATTCTCTTGTATTATTTTATTCTTGCATTTGCTATGCCATTCATATGGATGTATTTCCGTATCTTTAGAAATTTATCGAAAAACGATCTCTGCCACATAAAAACACACACACACATACATATATATTTTTTAAAGAGCTTTTGGATTTGATGAAAAAAAAAACATAAAATTTGGAGAAGCGCATTAAATCTTTATTTGAGTCGATACAGCGATATATATAATTCAATGTTAAATGCTCCCATTTTGGCATGCTCTCTCCAACATACCGACCGATTTCTCACGAACAAATTCTTCAATATTGGCTTCCAGTGCTTTAATCGTTGCGGGCTTGTCCCTATAGATATGAGCCTTAACAAAGGGAAAATAAGTAAGTGATTGTTATATAAATGTTATCAAGGTCCGGATATTCATATAATTTCATATAACAACAACAACATATCGAGTAATTATATATCCGAACCATTAACAACATCAATAAAGTAAAGTGTGATATTTTAGCAACTTTATTTTAGGTCCGCTCAGCTGTTTTCGTGTAACATGTTACTGTTAAACATGTTCAGTTTCGTCTATAATTTAACCATGAATCGAGTTAAAAACGAACAACGTTTGTAGATTATTGACTTTTGTTATAAAAATTCATGCTCGTCCACTTTTTTCTATCGGAAGATTGTGTTCAACGACGAAGCTCATTTCTGGTTGAATGGATGCGTGAACAAGCAAAATTGTCGTATTTGTGTGAAGAGCAGCCAGAAGCATTGATTGCATCACGAAAAATGCTCTGTTTGTTGTGGATTATGGGCCGGTGGCATCATCGGAACGTACTTTTTCAAAGACGACGAAGGCAGGAATGTTATTGTAAATGCGATTATTAATTTTTTTTTTTGTCCAAAATAGAAGAGTTGCACTTGGCTGACATTTGGTTTCAATAAGACTTCGTCAAATGCTACACAGCACGCGACACAATCGTGCGATTTAATGCCTTTAAGTCGACTAGTTTTTGTGGGTCTATGGGACTATAGGGATTAGCCCGTAACGGTTGACGACAATATTGAAGAACTTACTCGTGATTTTATACATTTCTCTAAAGCTCTAAACACATAGACGACAGCAGACTTCACGACTTCACGACTTCAAATGCAGCCAACTTCAAATGCTGCTCTGAAGTCAGCTTCATAAATATTTTGAAGACAGCAACAGCATAATAGTCAACTGATGTGTATTCTAGCAATACAAATTTCAGGGATGCCGAATATACATTTTATAATGAATAAAATTAAAGTTATTGATTATAAAATGTAACAATATCACGAAAAACTATAAAAACACATAAATTTATTTCTTTATTGTATTTTTGTAATGTTCTTTTATGTTTAATATTAAAAAAAAAATTTTTGTTTTTATTTATCCAATTTATATATATAGTGGCAACACTATATTTGTTTAGTGCTGCCCGTCAAAATAGAATATAGCCTAAATTGGCAGCAGCAGCAAATGCTGTTGTGCAGTCGTGCTGCTGTGCTGCCGTCAAAATAATCGATTTCATTTAAATACATGCATTTTATTTTTGACATATTGCTGCTTGCTGTCTGCTGTCGTCTATGTGTTTAGAGCTTAAATTTGATGTTTATTTTTTTAAATTAAGTCCGAAAGCTCGTAGAAATCACCCTTTTTGCATGTAAGTATATAAAAATAAATTTGTAAAGCCTCCAATGCTGGATATTTAACATTTCTTTCAGAAGTTGGACTGTTCTATATACGAATATATGTACTCTGTCTCTACAAGATCTTTGAATTGGTAATAGTAAATTTAGAATTTGATAGATGTCTGGTAAACAATAAAAATTAGATTTTTTAGTGGTTAAACTTTTTAGTCAAACAATAAAATAATCACCCATTGTTTTTTATTTTCATAATTTTATTTGTTATTGTAACGAATTTATGTTTAAAACAAACACTCCGAACTCAATGACTTGCACAAAATGTGAGTTTGTTTCGAAATTGCTGTTTGTTTACCTTTTTTACTACTAACAATGTGAAGTGTTTGATTAGTGTAAACAGTTGAATAAAAAAGAGCGCCAAAACGAGTAAATGACATTTTTTGTTGCTGTTTCTAACAAGTGTTTCTGTTAGTTGTTGCTATTTTTAAAATGGTCGAAGAAAGAGCTGTCAGTTTTATTTTTCGTGCAGACAAGCAAAACAATTAATTGAGCGTGTTAGACATAAACATGAAAGGAATACGAAGTACCCCATATTATGCAAATGTGTGAGAAGTTTTTATTTTTTTTAAACTGATTTGCATAAATTCATGTACGAATTCCTGACTTACGCGGGACTTTTAATTAAAAAAGGTTTTTAAGTTATTTTTACAAAGGTTTTCATATAGAAATTATCTCTTTAGCGTCTTGTATTGTATTTTATTTAGTTATTAAAAATATTGCACTAGATGTATTCATTTATTACTATCGATTAATCGATCGGTATCCAACCATATATGTATATAGTTTTTGGCCAGTATTACTATAGACGATATGTGAACGAGGCCTGTTCAATGGCAAAGTTGAATTTTGAAATTTCTAGGGGTACGTGAATTCGATTAGCGATTTTTTTCTTTATGTTGGCACACTTGTCCCGAACATATGTTCTTAGTTGAGTTTGTTTGTGTTTAGCATACTTTGTTTGTGAGAGGCATGACAATTAGACGTGTTTTGATTATTCGGCGATTTTCTGCTGTGGCAAGAAATGAATGAAAGAATTTGTATAAAATTGTGTGTAAAAAAGTGGAATTAAGTGCTCAAAAGCTCTTAAAATGTTGAGACTGGCATATGGTAATTGTACTCTAAGTCAGAAAAATGTGTACAAGTGGTGTAAGCTTTTCAAAGAAGGTCGAGAAGAAGCCAATGACGTCGCTCATCCTGAAAGCTCTATGACATTAAAACCAAATGAAAATGTTGAGAGAGTGAGGAAAATTTGTTATGGGGAATCGTCGAATCATGACATAATTTTTTTTTTGCAAATTTCGGGCATGAAGCGTGTGACAGCGGAGCTCATTTCAAAATTGCTGAATTTTGAACAAAAAACCCTTCGCATGGGAATCGCTCAGGAAATGTTGAATAACGTTAACGACGATCCAAGTTTGCTCAAAAGGGTCATAACTGGTGACGAATCATGAGTATATGGCTATGGCATTCAAACCAAAATCCAATCGTCCCAAAGGAAGAGCCAAGGAGAGCCAATATCAAAAAAGCACACCATGTTATATAAAATGTCAAGGTTTGGCTCACTGTTTTCTTTGATTACCGTGGCGTAATGTATCACTAGTTGTTGCCACATGGTCGTACGAATAATAAGGAATACTATCTTGAAGTTATTGCACAGCTTGCGAGAAGACAAGAAAGAAAAAAACATCCATAATTGTGGAAAAACAATTCGTGGCTTTCGCAACACGGTAATTCATCTACTCACTCGTCATGGCTTACTCGTAATTTTTGGGCCGAAAAGAATACCGCGTTTATGTCAAAAGAAACCCATGAAAGGATGGCGTTTTGCGACGATTGAGAAAATAAGAACCGAATCACTGATACAGCTCAAGGCCATACAAAAAAGTGAATATAAGAACTGCTTCGAGGATAGGAAAAAACATTGGCACAAGTGTATTTTATCTAAGGGAAATACTTTGAAGGGGACAAATTGTTGAATAAATAAATCTTTTTTGAGAATAATGAAAATTCACCTTTTCTATTGAACAGACCTCATACGAAAATTTAATTAATAATAATTCTACTAACCGTTTTCAATCTTCTTTCAAGAACCTCACAATGCTGCAGCTAAATAGAGATGACATAGACTAGACTAGTTTGCATCTTCTTATCTAAATCCAGATGCATCAGAGGCGTATCATTGTCTTTAAAATATTCCGCGATGCCACAATGTTTCATTAAAACTCAGTATCATCACGATTTCTGCAAACTGTTTTTTCAGTTTTCTTTTCAATTTTCTTTTCTTTTCTTTTGTAAGATTTATAAGCCATATATCAGGCATTTAGAACTAATAGTGTGCAATGATCATAACGAGTTTTCTACTTCCAGTCGGACGAACGAAATACTGTATGGCTGCTGTTTCAGTAACAGTTTTTTTAATCAAATTTATGTACTAACAATGTTATTTAAACTGGTCATTCTTGTATGTTATGGTAGATAAGGAGTTGTTGTTGGTATTATTATATAACATCTGTAATGCAGCAGTTATTTATAAATGTACCGTAGAATAGTCAATTAGAAGAATCAAGAAATATTATAATTAGTAAGAGATTTTTTAAATAAAAATTCTTCATTGATTTAACAAATTTTCAAAAAATAAAACTTTCAGTCTCAACAAATTTTTTTTAGAAATCTTGTCATTCCTTTATATATTACCTGATTCGAAAACGAAATATCGTTTTGAAAATATGCATATTATGCATATTTATATATAAGTTTTTATTTATTTTTTTATACAGAAAGTATTATTTTAAATAATTTTAAGCTCAGGGTCTTATAGAAATTATTGAGGTGAGTTGATATTCAATTAGACGTGCCATATCATGACGCCCTAGTCGTTATCAAGTCCGTAACCATTACAAGGTAGCGCCAAAGTAAAATTCATAATATGAACTGGCTGCCATTTTGTTATAATTAAAAAAGACCTCTACTTTCATAAAAAATTTAATTGAAAAAGTGAAATTCATGACATTAATTGAAAAAGAAATTATATTGTTTAAAGGGCCACCTCCCTCACTTGTTTTATGGCATTTGAATTGTTGCTCGTAATCTGAATCCAAATCGGCGATTGCTTCTTCAATGTCCAAAATAGAAGGGCTGCACTTGGCTGACATTTGGTTTCAACAAGACGTTTCCAATTGCCACACAGCACGCGAAACAATGGCCCAATTAAGAGGCGAGTTCGGTAAACAGTTTATTTTACGTTTGGGGCCGGTTAATTGGCCGCCTAGATCGTGCAATTTAACTGCTTTAGACTATTTTTCGTGGGTCTATGTTGGAAGCCAATATTGAAGAATTTATTCCTGAGATACAGGCCAATATGTTGGAGAGAGTATGCCAAATTTAGACACAGCGTAGTGGGGCTCAACATTAACATTGAATTATATAGATTGTCTTATCGACTCAAATAAAGACTTCATAAATTTTTTTTTCAAATTCTATATATTTTTTATAAACGAAATCCGAAAGCTTTTAAAAAATCACTCTTTAGTAATCATAAATTCTTAACCAGGGAATTTTGCAATCAAGGTCTTATTTATTGGTTAAGCAATTTTATTTGAAATTATCGATATTTCGATACGTATTGAATATCAACTTCAGAAAATAACAAAATTTTAATTTTGTTATTGTTTCTCAGACAAATGCATTGAAATTCTCGTATTTTGTTTTAAATGTAAATTGTTTTCGAATTTGTTTGGAATCTAAAAACAAATCATTTTTTTTTTAAATTTCGTTTTTGTTGTTGTCATAAATTTCACTTTTGTGAAATGTTTTACAAAATCTCATGTCACATTTATAAAATTAGGCCCTTAAAATTTCAATGAACGTATCGCTCGTGGCGAATTTTTTTCTTATTGAATTTTGAAATCCACTTCAAAATTTTACTTTTTGCTAAATATATTGAAACTGAGTGAATCTGGTGTGAACTAGCTTCGCGTGATTTTAATTTTTTAACAAACTAAGTTAATTATTTATGCCAAAGAATACTTTGTGGCATATTTTGTACTAGCGAAAAGTCATTTATAAGTAAAGAAAATCTTCTAATTTCGACTTGCTGCTCAATCGTGTAACCTGATATATTCATTTGGCACCAGAGACTGAGTAATAAAAAACAAATTGTTGCAGATAACACTATAACTGCATGACACAGTTTATATTACAGTTCGTTGACCTCTTAAAGCGTTCATAAGAAAATATATCGCTGACCAGTATTTAATGTATTACACTTGACAAAAAGGAAAATCGATATTCATTCACAGCTTATAAGCGTTATAACTTGATTGCTCTTCTTATTTGGATGATTACCAAGCAAAATGATCTGATTAAACAACTTAAAACTACTTGTACATGCAGGTACATAAACCGATTTAGGGATGTCAGCAATATGTTATAAACAATTTCAATGCACTTGTGTGCCCCTTCTATTTTGTTAAAAAAAAATTCATTATTATTTACTTCAGTTTAACTCTTATTTATGTTTTTCTTCGCAAAAGTTTTTTTTTTTGCTAATGATTAGACTTTCAATTATGAATATACATCAAGAGGAAAGTGTACCAAAAAGAATATTTCAAAAAGATATTAAGCATTTAGTTTCTCTATAATAGCAAGAATATATAGTAACTATAACATGTTTTCAAAGTTTACTGACGATTTGGTTTAGCGACCAATGAAATGTCGGCTAAAGCCACAACAAACAATGCATTTTGCAAAAACTCTAATTGTTTTAACAATTAGTTAGGGAGAACATCCCGAATAATAAATTTCTATATTAAATATGTATATAATTTTTTTTAGTTTAAATACTTTGTGTGTAGAACACCGAAAAATTTCAAGATTAATTATTTGTGAATTGCTTTAAAAAAATACAAAAATTATTTATTTATGTGTAATCATTCATTTGGTTTGTAAATGCAACTCACGAATATTAGCTGATTCCAGCCGCTTCATTGGCGGTTTAATTAATAAAAATAAAACCGGTTGTTCACCAGACGAATTAGATCTCCGGCATACAATCTGACACCACAGTTCTTTTGAATCTCCATCAGCAGTAAATAATCCAGTTGCTTTGAACTAGTGATCCTAAGTAATTTTTGTGTCATAATTTCTATGTTTTTCGTTTCGTTTTATAAAACTAATTTTTTTACATAAAGCTTCTCATGCTAATTTTTACTCTGCTGAAGAAATGAATGAAAACCCGCCATATAGTTCACTAGACAGTTTTAAAATTATTCCCAGACTTATTGTCTAAATTTATAAATATCTTCATCAAAATAGTCATTTGGCTTCTTAAGCAAAAATCCTCTAAAATGTTTCAGAACATTTTCTCCATTATAAGATGCATACATACACACATTTAATCTATTTTAATAAAATATACACATACATTCGTGCAAAACACACCCCCACCCCAAGTGGCTTTGATTAAATAACCGGTTGTCACTTATTCACATGTCATTCTAATTGAATGTCAAGCAAACAATTGCATTTGAATTTGAAATACATGAGTTTACCCATATAGACATACAAAACACACACACACACTCAATTTCACTTGCAATCAATTACACACATGAGCGTAAATAATAAGAAATTAAAAGAAAAAAAATTGTGTAAAAAATTAAACACAAATTGCAACAAATTTCAACAACTTAGAAATCGGTTAGTTGCAACAACAAAAAACAAGCTGATTGATAAATGGAACGAAAAAAATGGTGGTCTAAAGTCAGATTAGTTACTAACTAACGAGGGTTTAATCGGTTCTCAAAACATGCATGAACAGTTACTTGTTCAGAAGTAATATAAAAAAGCGAGGGGAAAACGACTTTATTTGAGGAGGCTGTAGGGTATAACAAGTTAAGTAGACACTATTTAAAGGGTATTTTTTCAGCAGAAGCCATTTGTACGAATAAATCTATTATCTAAGCTGTTTTTGTTGATGCTCCGCTGCAGGATTACATACTTTTTCTTAATACGAGTAAGTTTTTTCTTATTAAAGAACACAAAATTCCTTGTGGGGACAAACAATTTTACACTTTTTGTTGAAGAAAAGACAACGCCATAAGTAATTATGCCACAAAAAAGATTATATTTACGGCTTTGCTTTTGGATTAAATGGTAAATTAGACTAAGATTTAACGTGGGCTATAGAATAGAATAGAATTCAGATTTAAGAACTAGTTATGAGTTAAAATGCTTTTGCAAACATTAATCGGCTAAAGAATACTGATGATTTTGATAGCGCAAATGAAATGTTAGCATATACAAACAAAAAAATTTTAATAATTATTTTGGAGAATATCTTTAATAATAATTGAATAAATATTTTTTATGTTAATCGGGTTTTTTAAATTGTAATTATTAATTTCTTTTTGTTGAACACGAGTTCGTATTTTTTTAATTTATTGTAAAATTAATTCAACATTCCAAGAATATTAATATTGAAAAAAAAAACAAATTCATTGTAAAAACAAATTTAAAATTTTTATTTTTATATTAATATTCCTCGAGAAGGCACTCAAACATTAAATCAGTTTGGTAGAAAATAAATATTTATTAATGGTCATAAATAACAAATTACACCTGCTGCCTTTACATGGTGGATCCTGGAACAACTAAAAAAATTATAATTTATATCTATATATACTTATGTATATTGAAAATTATTCATGGTTAAAAAACTTAATCTATTTCATATTAAAAAGTCATGATATCAACTGATTTTTTTCTTAAATTTGCAGCAAGCAAACGAAACTATTCTAATTAACTATATATTTAATTAGCACTATGCTTGTAATTAAATATTTAGTTAATTGGAATAGTTTGCAATGAAATTTTAATGGCAATTATGGAAAAAAATATAGTTAGCGTAGCTGTTATTGAAACTTTATTTTTATTAATTGTTTAATTGAAAAAATTAATATATTTATTTGATATATTAATTGGATCTATTAACTATTTGCAATTGTTTCTTAAATGTACTATAGTAGCACTCAAACTCTTCAGAAAGAAATTAGAATTATGTATAATAAATTCCAAAACGCCCGCTGACCAGTATTAATACATTCTCATTTTAAGAATTTTCTCAATTTGATAGTCATATTTGCTGTTTTTTTTTGAACTTAAAAACAAACACCCTTTTTAAATACAAAAAAAAATCTTACACAAAATGCAAACAAACAAATACAAATAAATAATTAAACACACTCGCACACAGCTAAACACTTTTTTAGAATGCAAATAAACTTAAAGCTTCTACTAAAGAATGCAGAGAAATGCACAATGCAACAGAAAAGCAACAAATGTTCTCAGCAACAATAAGAATTTTACTTTGAAGTTCATACGCAACCTGTCATAATACAACTTGTTTGCCACAACACGTTGCAAATGCAACGGCAGAACTAGTTGTCATAACACAAGTTGCATGCCCTTTTCGAGTTGAACCTTAAGTTCGATGCATGTGGCAAATAATCATTTGCAACGCACAATGTGATTTTTTTCTCTGCTTCTATGTTCATCCACACAACAAACAAATAATATTAAAAGAGGAAGTTATATACACTTTTAAGAGTAAATCATACGGGTATATACATTGGCTAAATGCCTTGCTTTCACTCGTACCACAATGGCAAACAAACAAACACACATTAAGAATTCACCACTCACTCTTTTATTTTTTTTTTTACTGAGAGCTTATTTAGATGCTCACAGACACACCAATTGCATTGGAGTGCATGAGAGAGTTATTGTTATTGTTTTTATTTTTTATTTTTTAAGACAATGAAAACATGTAAGTAGGACCAATTCTATTTACAAAAAAAAAAACTACCAAATTGGGGCCCAAATTGACGTCATTAAATTGTATATAGAAGTAGAATAAAAAGGAGGGGATGATAGCGAAGATAAAAAGGTACAATATTGAAAATAAGTTCATGTGGTACTAAAACTATCATTTCAATTTCAAAATACTTTTTGGAAGTATTTTAGTTGAATTATATTGTTATTGAAATGAATATAAATATCTCGGTCAGTCGAATTAGAGAATAAAATAAAACAAAATTTTTTAATTTTCATGCAACTAAAAATGAATTTTAAGTGCTCAAATATGTTTTAATTTTATAAAACTTTTATTGCTTTACAGCTGATAAAACGTATTCTAAAAATGGAATTGAACCCAATAAAATTGTCCTAAAAATCGAATCGAATTCAGCTATACTGCCAATGATAAGACCATCGCGAAATAAATAAATATATAAATAAATATATATATGTATATATATATATATATATATATATATATATATATATATATATATATATATATATATATATATATATATATATATATATATGTATATATATATATATATATATATATATATATATATATATATATATACATATATATATATATATATATATATATATATATATATATATATATATATATATATATATATATATATATATATATATGTATATTTTAATAGGACTAATCTATTTATGCACCGATTTTCTAAGATATTATATTGTTTGAAAGGGTTTGCTTCTAGTTTGGTCCCTTAATTTTTTCGAGACTCGGAAGATCATTTTGGTTCGTTAAAATATGGACTATCCCATAACTCCACCATTTACGGACCGATTTTTAAAAAGCATTTTTTATTTGTAAGTGTATCTTGTAGTTTGGTTTCACAAAAATTTAAATGGAAATCGGATAGACAAAGTGGCCACCCGAAAAATTATTACAACATAACTCTGACATTTACTTACCTGTTTTCAAAATTTTTTATTTAACAATATATTTAAATCTTTCCTAGATTATATCTGATTTTCAACTAATCCGTAGTTGCTTTGATTTTGTTGTCTGCTCCATTGACTCTTTGTATTAAAGTCGGTTTTCTTGCCTGACTTACTTTACCGCTTCTTCTAAGTCTAACTCTACATTTATACACGAAAGTACCTAATATCTTGAAAATCTTGAGAAATCGAATTTTTTGAAGTTTGGTTGAAAGTTTTCACAGGAAAGTAAAAGTTCACATTCAAAGTGTCGTCAATAAGAAAACTTAAGGTAAAAATTGTTGTTCTAGATTTGAAAATATAGAAGAGGAACGCCAAATATCATTCAGAGTTGCCAAGAGCGCTACTTGAACTGTTCTTTAGGGAATTATTATATTATTATTATTATTTGTTGCCTTTACGCCAAGTCGTGGGCGCATAGTGCCAAATTTAGGGAATGCATTTAAAGTAATATTTGTTTTTATAGATTTTCATGAGATCTATGTATTAAAACAATACAAATTGTTACTTGAAGAAAGAAATTATTACAAGTTGTTGTAAAAACAAGTAGAATTTCTAACTATTATGTTTACCTTTTTGTCATTTTGATTTCATAAAGCGTCAAAAAATCTCTTTTTCGAAAATTTCTTTGGAAGATGAGAAGCTGAGGTGAAAGTTGCAGTGTATTGTGTTTTTTGAACTTTCACTTTCATGTGTAAGCGAGAAGTTAATTGCGATAAATACGAATATTTTGTGCATATCGCATATACTCACTATCTTATGTATATATTTCTGAGGACTATAATTGAATCAGTTGATTACCAAGTATAATACTGCAAACTTTGCCATATACATATTAATTGAACTAACAATAAGTACTCAAATCTTAAATCTAAATTATTATTTATTTAAGTCCATCCAATGCCAAAAAAACGCTAGTTTCAGCGGAAATCTCTCTGTGTGGCTAAAAGCAAAAGTGTCCCTCCTTCGCAGCCGAGTGTGTGTGATCTTTATTATTTGAAATGTTGCGGTTTTAGATTTAGATGATACTCTAGTTTCCTTATGTATGTTGTCACGTTTTTTAAAACCATTTGCTTTCAACAAAAGGAAGGTTTAGATTTTGATAAAAGCTCGCGGCATTCGCGGCGCGAATTTTATTTTGCGCCATAGAATTTTTCTCTATATCAGATACTGAGGTAGTGCCCCACAACTGAACTCTATAGTACCATATTGGTATTAAGATCACATTGCTTTTAATTATTCAATCAATTACGATATGAAATCCTCTTGTACCACACCTTTTTAAAGCTATCTTGATATAAAGTACCTTTTTACTTAAAAAAAAAGTACCAAAACGCTAGTTGTTCTCCTGAACTTATTAAACTAAAATCAAAAACATACGGAAAGAAAATAAAGAAAGCTCCATACACGCGCAGTTAAGCACATACACTTGCACCCATACATTAACGTGTATTGTATATGTATATTAAGTGCATGTGCAATTTTACAGTAAATAGAGAAAAGAGCACAAGTCCCGGCAACTAGCAACAACTACAAATCGAACAACCAACCGGCCAACCAACAACTATTTATTCAAACAACAAATCCAACCAAACAAAAACAAATGATCAACAAACAACAAAAATGTGTCTTTGTGGGGGAAGGGGTCCTAGTGTGTCAGGGTTTTTGCATTGGTTTGTCGCTGTGTACAAAAACGAAACAAAACGTAAAAAGAGCACGCAAAGTCCGAAAACACCAAGAGAATTAGAAAACCTAGAGCAAATGAAAAAATATATACGTAAATATATTAGATGTTGTAAAGCGTGAGCATATTATAAATGAATGGATGGCGTTGCACTGTTGTGATGGTCTGTCTTGCAGTACTTTTCGTCACCTTCAACGTGACGGTTGGTCGTTACTATATTTTGTTATCGTTAGCGCCGTAGTAGCCGTCGTTGCAGTCGTTATCGCCGTATTTTTGCACATTTTTGCGCGAGTTAAGTCCAGTGTATTTGTTTTATATCACCGTGTTTGACATTGACACACAACAACTGCAACAAATCATACATACGAGATCTTGTGTTCAAGTATTTACTTTTGCCGCTCAATACGTGTTTGAGTATGTGCGATTATTTATTTTTTCTTCTGCCTTTTTTTGAGGTTGCAGGGCTTATTGGCACAGGCAATGGTATCTAAGTGTTTGCATGTTGGTGTATGTGTGTGTTTTTGTGCGCGTACATGTGAATGCTTTATCGAACAAAAAATGTGTTTCTAGTAACTTGAACCATGTGAAGTCTAGAACAACAACAATATGCAACAAAAAACAAAATGCATTTTGACACAAACGCAACAAACAACTGAAACAAGCAAACAAAATGCAACCAGAACTCGGTGTATGATGGACGTATAAAGGCAGGCAGAAAAGTGTCTATTTTATTGTAAAATTTCCTGATTTTGAGTTTTTTTTAAATAAAATTTTAATGTAGCATTTCGCATAGATTATTATTGATTTTATTTTAAGGAAATCAAATTAATGGTTGTAGCAATAAGTTTCAGAAAGGCTTTCTGGTTTTCAAAAAATTTTATATTTTTGGAATTCCCATTCGTTTCTAAAAACTTTTTATACAAGCATACGTTTAAAAGAAATTTCTTAAAAATTACATTTTCATTGCTTCGGAAGTATTCGTTAGTGAATTTTCCCGACTTCTAAGGAAGTTGAGAAGAGAAAATCTTTATTAAACTAAAAATGTAAATATTTATGTCAATATAAAAATAAAATTTTGGGATCTCCTTGTTTACTGAGTGGTAAATATCTTTTTCGCTATATATGTAATATGAACTCTACTTATTTCAGTATGTTGAAGATACGAGGGTGGCTCAATAAGTCCATGATTTTTTGCATTAAGCAGAGAATCTTAGATAACAATCATTTTACTTTTGAGCTCTACACACTTTGTTCGAATATTTTATCATTTCCCAAAAATGAAATTTTTCAAGGACATCAAAATAAGTTTTTGTTTGTGTGATGATTTCAGCATTGGAGTCAAACATCTTTCCGCGTATCTTGATTAATGGAATTTCGACATGGACATTGCCCATGTGTATAGCCTGCCTTAGTTTTTTTTTCTGAAATCTTCATTAAATCAAACCCATAAGTTGGCGTTAGTCAATGTGCATCCCAAAAAATAATAAAAAAACGGTCGCCATGATTTTATTGGCTAGCAAACCCACATTGGCTTTCTTTGGCCATGATTCATTCCGATAAACCCACTGTTTGGTTTTTATTGCTATGTTGTTTTTGGTATATTGTGGTGGATCCGCGTTTCGTCCACGATTACTAAACGGCGTGCAAAATATCCTCCATATTGTGGTTGAATAATGCTAAACACAAAGTTGTCATTCAATTGTGTTTGTGGCAGATTGCGAGCAAACGTGAGGCCCATCTTGTGTAAAGCGTTTTCATACCCAAGTGATCATTTAAAATTGATTGCTTGTGGCTTTCACAATCTCCCGCATTTTCAATCCCCGATCATCCAAAGCTATATCGTAAATTTTTTCAATTGTATTGGATGTAGAGACCTTAACTGCTCGTCCAGAATGTTCATCATCTTCCGTCCTTGTACGTCCACAACGAAATTCGGTAAAACACTTGTTTACCATTGAAATTTATCAATCTTAGCCTTGGTTTTTTTTCGCAAAAAAATGCTTTATGAACACTTTCTCCTAAAATCACGTGGTATTCAACTGACTCTTCAGTTAAGAGGCTGGAAATTCAAAAATTCACTGGATTATAGTGAAAAAGAAAATCTGGCACAGCAGAATAGTTTGTAAATGGGACAAATTTGATTTTTTTCTATATTAAAATCTAATTTTTCGTAACTTTTTAATATGTCTCTGCTAAAACTTTTTTGAGATCATACAAAAACTGTTAGCGGCTTACAGAAAAATTGGGTTTGAAATTTTTTTAATCGTGACTCATATTTATTTATGGCACTATATGGGGACTTTTAATTAAATTCTGAATATTTCCATAATTTTGAAGAGTTTTCTGAAATACCAAGGCCTGAGTATAAATTTTTTTTGATTTCTATTTTTAATTCCCAATTAAATATTATTATGTTCCTGAGTTTAACATGACAGAGGGGAGTGGGGAACGATACCTGACAGTATATTTTTGTTAGATTATATCATTGATTTTGCTTCAGTGCATTGCATATCGTTAATAAAAGACCTTCATTTAACAAATTTTTTATTGGAATTTAATGCATGCAACTGCTTTTGTATACCAATAGGACGTTTCGAGAAGCAGTTGGTGCAAAGGCTGGTTGTTAAAGGTCCTCTGTTATTTAATATCGTGCCACCTAGTACTCCGATTGCATCTCTAGCGACCTGGGCATACTAATCTGTGCATTAACATCTTATCACCGATTTTATTGTCTAGTGCATAAGTAATTTCTTCCATATTTATGATACTCTACGAGTATGATCTGTGTTTATATTTCACCGAAATGTATAATATATTATAAAGGAATATTTCACAAAGTGTGTGGTGGCATTAGAATAAATTACAATTTGCCGGTGTCTTATTTACAGTCCATAAACTCCTCCTAGGTTCTATCAAGCACACAAGAAGTTCATATATAATCTACAATTACAAATTTGGTTCTAAAAATACGCCTCATAGGATAAGCTAAGGGCAATTAAAATTGCCAATCAACTGCCTAGTGAAAATAGTCATTCTCAATTGACTACTTTTTCATTGCTACGAAAAATCTATATGTACATTTTTTCGACTTCCTATTTTAAGTCAAGTTCACAAATTTTTGGTTAGACATTTCAATAACTTCCAGAAATCTGTGAACATATATTCCTCTTTTTAAAATTCCATTTTTTTCAACAATGAAGAGATTTTTCTTCAACTAATACTTGATACATTTATTTTCATATAAGGAAATATAAACAAACTATGAATCGTGGCAAATTTTCACCTTTTCATAACTTATTAAAGATAGCTTCCAAATAGGTGAATAGGAATCACTAAAAAGTGACATGCTGCAATGACATCTCTATGCTAAAATCATATAAAATGATCCGAATTTGCACTACTTCCGGTTCATAATCTCAATATTTTCATGATTTCCTTTGAAACTTTTTTTTACTGGGTGTATTCGAAAGCCGATGGGTAGCCATTTCAATGTCTATTAATTATACTTTACAAATTCCCCTCTTATTTCGCAAGTCAACAAAGACACAAGTTTAGATTTGTGAACTGTCGAACTATACGCAGTTTTTCACAATGGTAAAACGATTCTTTGGATAAATGTTTACATTTCATTTCGACAAAAAGCCTAGACATTAAAAATTTCAATATTGTAAAGACTTTTCAATTAGCCCTCGTATGTGTATTTTTGTATACAGTTACAGGCAGCCAGGAAAGGTTTCACAACTATTTTCCTTCACACAAATATGTACATATATGAGTAGATTGTTTGTTCATTAGCTCATCCACCCGTCTGTCCGCCTGTACGTCTGTCCGTCCGTCTGTATGTCAATCTTTCTACATTTTCATTCATACATCCAACACTTAAGACCAACCGCCAGACAGCCAACAATCTAACCAAACCAAACCAAATCCGAAACGAACCCAACCCCAACCCCAAACCCAACCAACAAACTATTATTATATAGTGTGTGTGTGTGTTTTCGCTGCGCTTTTTCTCTTTCTTTTTGCTGTTTTATTATTTCCTATTTTTGCTTTATTTTTATATAATATTTATTTAGCTTTTGTTTTTGTATTTTCTTTTGCATTTGTTGTTCGTGTGTTCCTGCTGCTGCCGCTGCAGCTGCTGTTTTCAATAAACTAATACAATATTGTTTTGCGTTTTTTTCCTACGTGTTTTTCCTCTTTGCTTTTCGCACCACTGGCAGCCAACCAGTCGGTCTGCCTGCCAGCCACAAGTTGAATCTTGCTTTTTTAGTACATTTTCGCAAACTGCACAGTGAACAGTCCCTGTTTTTAGTTAAACGGTACTAAAGTGTTTTTAAGCTGCGCATTGAAACCCAACCAAATTGAAAACGAGCCAAAAAACAATTTCAAGTTGCTTGTCAGTCGGTTGGCCGGCCAGTCGTTTTAAGTTTGTTTATAAACACGATTAAAAACAAGATTTGCAAAGAATTCGGAAATGGAAACTTAAAAATGTGACAAAAATGCGAAAGCATTTCAACGAAAAGTTTTTCAACAAAACGAAAATTCATGGAAAAAAAAGAACAACAAATCAAAGGGAATTTGTTAAAATTTACAAAAATTAAACAAAAGCCGACGGCTTTTTAGAAAAATTTTATTAAGAAATATTAAAGAAATTTAATTGAAAAATTACAAAAAGAAACTTAAAAATGTAAAGAAATTGAAAATACATACATTTAAAAAATAAAATTATAAAATCTTTTTAACGACAAAGCGGGTAATCGCAAAATTATGAAAATATAAAAAATTTATATATTTTTTTTATAAAAAAAGAGTTCTTTGTAAAAAACCTATAGTTAGTTTTGCATAAGGAAAACTCATTAAGAATTTTTGTGGAAAATAGCTTAAGCTACAGATAAAGAAAAACAATATCACATCAAGTTAAAAGTGAAGAATTTTAAAAAGTAAAAAGAGTGAGTTTTAGCAAAGCAAATAAATTGTTTAAAATGCAATTGGAATTTTATTATTATTGCAAATTTTCATTAAAAAGAAAGTAAATATGTTGTGACAAATTAAAAAAAAAAATAAAAAGAAGAGTTACTTACAGGATTGATGTATTAGAAAGATTTTTAGTTTTGTTTTTTTTTAAGAATTCTTGATAAAATTTGGAAGCTAAGTATTGTTCTCCACAAACATTAGATGTTCTGTTATCAACCAAAAATTTTTAACAATATACAATTGAATTTTTATACATACATATGTTGTATGCGGTAAGAAGTGTCGTTTAGATCAAGCGTTCTAAAACGAATCAAGGCTAAGGTTTCCTTGATCGTTTTTCCTTCTTAAACAGTCAAATTTCATATGAGAAAGTGTGAAAAATTAAATAATATCTTGTCATGCCTGACAATATAATGAAAACTTGTTCAAACTTGAGTATTCGTTTCTATATTCCAATAGCTCGACCATTTAAAAATAATTCATAAACATGTACTTTTTAATAATAAATACTTTTATCCACCGGAAATTAACGAGACATTAAATAAAATTCTTTAAAATCAAAACAAATTTAGAAAATTTTAATTTTTATAATATTGACAAAACAGTGGAAACTTATTCGTACCTTTCAAATTATCTGAGCCTTTATGCGACTCAATATTTTATAAAATAAATCTTGTTTTGAATGACTGATTCATAGCCACGGACCGCTCATCCAATTAAAGGTTTCCTTTCCTGATAGATGTTCTCTCTTTTTATATTTATTTTCTAGTTCATAATTTGTGTTTTAAAATTTCACAAAAATTTTCTGAAACGAAAAATTCATTTCAACACATTTCTCATCGGATTTAAACTATTCGGTTACATTCACGACGTAACTGAGTTTTCATGTTGAAAACGCCAAATGAGGATCCATCCGATTCTGAAATTAATAATGGCATTTTTATTTGTGAAAAATGTATATTGCCATACAAACGGGAAACACGTAATATAAAATTGCTTGAAATATTTTTCGTTCAATACTTATTGTGTGTATTGATGAATGATTGATTTCCAGAAATAAGAATCCGGAATCAGTGCAAAATTCGGATATTTGCCAATGATTTTAACATATTCTTGTGATTACAATATGTTCTCTTTTTTGTGGATCAAATTCAAACGATTTGAAGTCATGTTAAAGATGGTCCGGCATTCTGGTCTATAATTCAATTCCACCAACTCCCAAAAAAATGTTTTTTCTTTGCAAAGAAGTAAATAAGATCTAGAGCTCGTAATCCGCTGGTGGTGAAAACTCTAAGCTTTTCCAATGAATTTAATATAAGCTTATCATTGCGGGACTTTCTCTTTGTTTTTGATTCCTATTCACTGATTTGGAAGCTATTTTCATTATGATAAGAAAATCACAGTTTGTATGTGTTTTCTTTCAAAATAAAATAATTTTATATTAAATTAGGGTTTTGTTAGTTACCGTTGTGAGGAAATTTCGCATCTGGAGGGCACACAGAAAAAAATATTCTTCAATATAAAAACAAGGTCTTTTCGTTTTAAGTTTTACAGAAAGAAATAATTTTTCAACTTGACTTCATAGGAAACGGAAAAAATGCCCCTTTGGGGTTTTTGGAAGCAATGAAAATGTTATTCCATTTTTGTTTCACCCGGGTTTTTATGAACTTTTCACATAAAACCGAATACATATTTAGATATGAAAATAAAACAAAACAAATCCCTTATTTATATAAACAAAGTAATTTACTCAGTCTTAAAAAAGAAGTATAACATCTAGTCCTGAAATAAATTTGAGTGCAAAACTTGTAATAAATATATTTATTTGTTTTTGCCCAACATATTTAGAAGTTAAGATGTCTTCCTGTTTTAAATCGAAGACCGACATGCAACGTATGTCGGCTACAAAGACGTCAATAGCTTTTTTGCCTTCTATCCACACCTTGGCATGAAAACCAGCCTACAACCATAATGTTGGCACTGCAAAATTTATATTTGTTATTTCGTTATATCCCACAAAATATTTTTCTTCATCCGTGTCCTCTTGTCTTATCGCTTTAGATCTATATTGTTAATTGTCATAGTCCTTATTCGGACATTTATATTTTTGTTGAATATTTCCCGATTCTTTTCGATTGAAGTCAGAGGATGACACCTATTTATGCAATGCATTGTGCTGGAACTAAGAAAACAGATAATGGGAGGAAAAAAAGGGAATAGTGTTTATGGACACTGGGGATGACAGTAGGGACATCTGTAGGAAGCTCGTTACACATAAGCATTTAGAGACAATTCGTTTGACTAAAGAAAAAATTGTCTCTGTAATGCGTAGTTCAATTTTCAATGTTCTTCCCCTACCGTCTCTTAAATTATATTCGGACTTATTTGAAAAAAAAAACCGACAGTATTCCATTTCTACTGAAACCAATTTATGTCCTTTTTGTGCAAATTTTATATCGGCCGTAAGATTTTTTTTCAGTTGTAAAAGGTAAAAGTAAGAATGGCCTCGTATGACCCACTGCTACTCGGTCCCATTTAAAATTGGTAATAGTCCTTTGGAGTATGATTTTTGCTAATGAAGTAATTAGTCTTGGAGTAGTTTCAAGGGATCTTTCCATCTTAAGTGTCTCTAGAGCACCCGTCTAGCGATATCGAATACTGAAATTGATCTCTGATTTATTGGTTGAATATTTATCTTAAATACTTCTCAGGCTCAATCCACCAATCAAATCCTTTAGTATTGCTCTTTAGACTTTTTAATAATTATTATTTACAAGAATTATAAAAATTTTTTTTAAACAAATATTGAAATAATGTTTTCTTTTTTTTAATGAGAAAGAAACACTCCATCCTGCATAGAAATTAGATTTTTTTAATTAGAAGGATAAATACAGTTGTTATAAATTGAGCAGCCATATATTAATCTGTTCTCTAGAAAAGAAAACTAATTCGTCCTCCAATATGGACTTTCGAACTTTGACAAATTGGCTGTCATTTATTTAATCTGTTTTGCCAAATTGCCATGAACGGATATAAAGTTGTGCAGTGATTAAATGATTTTATCGAAATGGATTTTCAATTCGGGAAACATTTCGCATTCTTAAGGTCGCCATAATCGTCGTCCATTTCTGTCGACCTCCATAAATGGGCAAGTCAACAAACAAAATTAATGGAACATGCGATGATACTAATCCGCATGAGATCAATGAATGCCTAATGCGTACTGAAAAAATCACTATTTGGTGTAGATTTTGGGCTGGCGGCGTGTCATCGCTCTGTATATCTTTGAGAGCGAAGTCTTTGGCCATCAGCGTCAGTTGCGAGCGTGCTATAGATCAATGATTACGAACTTCTTTTGTTTTGAATTGAATGATATGAATGCCAAGGACATATGTTTTCTACAGGCAGGCGCTAAGTGGCACACAGCTCACGCCACATTGAACATTCTGTACGAATGATTTGAGAATTTCTTTTGTGGGGTTTATGTCGCAGGTCTCTGCGAATAAGCCACAAACTGCAGCGGCCGCTGCGGACATTTGTATGATGTTATATTTCATACATAATGGCATTAATAGGCTTTTTAAAGTGAAAAAATTTATATTTTTTCACACATTTTGATTTTAATAAATTTAATGGTAAGAAGCCCGTTAAATAAGGTCAAGGGTGCATCGTTTTTTGTTGCAAGTTGTTCTTAAGATTGTATTTTTCTCTCGACGAGTTGTAATTGAATTTTTAACGATATTGCATGACTTTATATCAAATTTTGTTTGTAAACAGGCCTGCTTACAAACCAAATTTGACGTTCCAAACTGTTCTTAAGGAATGTAATTTTTATTACATCCGAAATATTGATAACTGCACTTTTTCGGCATTGTTGATCTAAATTTCTCGGCATTTTAACTGAATATTCAAATTAGTTCTTTAAATTTTCTATTGACAAGTTTGTATCCTTTTACGTATGCATGTTTATTGATTTCTACTCAGAAAACAAATAAATTTTATATTCAATAACCAAATCTTTTAAATCAGTAAACGTTTTGTGTGAATAGGGACCTACACAGAGTTTTGTAAATTCAAATTTGTATTAAAAAACTGCAACTAATTTAAGCAAAACTTTTGTTTGAAAATTTTTTTCGACAATAATTTTTCTGTGGTAATTAAAATAAATAAAAGAAATTAAAATAAAATAAAAACAATTAGATTTTTTGCAAAACGCATTGTTTGTTGTGGCTTTAGCTGAAATAATAAATTTCAATATGTATTAAGTATTTAAAATAAAGATTTTATTTTTCATTTTTGTCTGACTGAATACAATTATTAACGACCAACGGGCGTGTAATTGTATACGAGTACATGTTGCAAGAAAAATAAAATAGACCCAAGTTGAGTATAATTACTTGTTGTGTTGTTTGTATAAAAGCATTCTAAGCCTACTATGATTATGCATTTTGTAATGACTATGACAACACGGAATTCTCATATTGTATTTGATTCGTTTGGCATAAACATACGAGGTTGAATGTTGAATTTCAATTTATAAAATAAAAACAATAAATATCTATTAAACAAAAAAACTATTTTCATCACAAAAAATCATAAACAATGTACTTTTTTCAAAAAACTTTTAAAATAACTTCCTATTTAGTGAATAGGAACCAACACAAAAATCACTTGAAACGATCCAAACTCCCACCATTTACGGAAACACTATCTGTGTATTTCTGTGAACTTCTTTTGAAAACTCCAAACTCGTTAGAAAACCAAATTTTAAAATCCGTATACGCGTGAAATTTATAAACTTACTACGAGTATGTTGAAAAAATAATAATTCATAATTTAAAAAAGGATGTTTCCGTTGCTTGTCATAAACTTAATAATATTTTAGATTTCAAAATTAAAGCTGTAGGATTAAAAAAAAAAAAAAATAAATAAATAAAAAAGTTCTTTAACTCTCCGAAGCAAAGGAAAATAGTTGCAAACTGTTGTATACAAGACATCCAGTTTACGAGATTTCCGCCTAAATTTAAGGTTAGTTTTTTTTCTTTTAGGAGGAAATTTTAGGCGCACATTTAGATGGTTTCCTAGTTGATTGTATGGTGCACAGAAAAAATCATTTATGTATGTATTTTTCAAAAAATTGAGCTTTAGGTCGTTTTTTTTATAAAACAAGCAAATTTATTGTTTTCAATATTTCGACGTCTCTTTGGGTGTGTTCTTCAAAAAAAAAAATTTACAAAAAGACGACGCCCCAAGAGGCGTCGAGTTATTAACAATAATAAAATATTCTGTTTGTTAAAAACAACTCAATCATTTTATATAAAAAGCTCGATTATTTAAATAACATGTAAAGAGTATTAATAATGATTGCAAATTTTTTTTTTAATATTTTTTTATTTATTATTATTATTATTTTTTTTTTTTGCATAAATGGAATTAAGACTCAGGCATTTAAGGCATACTTTTCAAGGTGTTTGAATTTTGTTTAGAATACAACCACTGGCGACAATTTAAAAATTCATACATTTTGTTTCGTAGACTAGTAGCTAGACTAGCAGTCCGAAGCACTAGACTAGTAGTCCGAAGGTCACAGGTTCGCTTCCTGTCAAACACTCTGGACGCTTATGCAGACAAGCCAAGTTTATTCGCAGTGTTTTTTTTAATATAAAAAAGTTTAATTTACTTTTAAAATTTAGTATATTTATTGAAAAGAGTAGAATATTTTTTCAAACAAATTATAACAAATTGTTTTTAATATTTAAATTTACAAATGCCTCTGTAGACCCTAAATTAATTTTTTTTGATATAAAGCTGATCAGTTTGGAGATTCTAAGGCTTATCGCCATAAAATTGTAGTCGAAGGATCTCGTACTAATTTCATCTAATTTTAGCTGATCAATAAAGAAATGTTTTTCTTATCAAGTTAATTTCGAAAAGATATTCCCAAAACATTGTATAAATATTGCAAGTTCATAATGGTGGATGCGTACTAAAACGCTAACAAACATATTTGAATATGAGTCCCAAAAAATTAAGTACCAAGTGACTATTACAAACTTTCTTAAATAGTGTTTTACATAATTATGGGCAACAAAAAAACAATTTCAAAACAAAGAGTCATTCAAACCGATTACAAAACCGAAACACAAATGGATCAATTTAAAATCCGACATAATCCATTTCTAATTTATATTTTACTCCCAGAGAAGATTCAAATATCTTTTTATATAAAATTTTTTTTAAATAGGAGGAGTTATGTTGTAGTCGTTATTTCGTCCGCCCAATTTACACTTAAATTTCTCTGATACCAAACTGCCAACTACACTTTTAAATAAAAAAGTTTTTTTTTCCAAAATCGGTCCATAACTTTAGGAACTATTTTGGGAGGGAGCCCAATAGATCTTTCAAACAAACAGAAAATATTGAAAAGAGGTCCACAAATGATAAACTTATATGTGAAAAAATATTTAAAAAAAAGTTAAAATTATACACACGAATTGACAACCTCCTCCTTTTTTGAATACGGTCAAAAGGACAAATTGCAGCTTTTGTGGAAGAACATTTTTCCCCATGGACTTTGGGTACGTTCGTGAATGCAGTATGTTTGTGCCAAACTGCGCCAGAGATAATTAATTTAATTTTTGTTGCGTGATTAGCCGTTGCAGGCAAGTGCAAAAATTATTTTTCTAATAGGAATATACAAAATTGCACCATGAAAAAGTCCTTTAATTTCAATCTGTTGATAATTTTAACTTCTTTTTTTAACAATGTTAATTTGTGCCGTCAGTATTACGAGTGACAGCATCTTGCTTTCCTATATACACTATCGCTTAAAGTTGTACAAGTACTTGTCGAAGAGCTCATCTAAAGAGATCTTCTCAGACTAAGTCTTCACATCAGCAGCCTGTCAAGCTTCTCTGCACTCTAAAATCTTTTCCAGCTGAATGAAAAAATAAATTCTAGTTAAATTTTCGATGATTTATAACAGACGCTATCACAATTTTATTAGGCTCATTGACATTAACCTAGAACTCTGTTGCTCCTTTGTTGTTATTATCATATTTCATTTCAGCTGGCGATTCGCAAGTACAGAAATTTATGACAAAATATAATGTTTCTAAATCATAGAGTGTTTGCTGATAAGGACTTTAATATTTGTTTCTAATATTTGTTTGCAACCTATCCTAATAATAGCAATAATAATATAATACAAATATAATAATCAAAAAGTTGTAATTTTAAACAAAAGATTCGCTGAGCTAAATTTCTGCTGTTGTATCTTTAATTTTAATAAAAATAATTAACTTGATATTTTCTTCTTTTTTTAAGGCAAACAGGGGAAACACAATATTTCCAACAAAAAAGTCTATTCAAATAATTACAGTACAATTATTTAAATAAAATGAATGTGGAAATATAAGAAAATTGAGTGAAAAAGTGCAAGAAAAAAAGATAAAACTTAAAGTGAAAAATAAAAAATATACATAATTTAAAAAATAAAAATTTAATATAAAATATATGTGTATTATAGATTTAATCCAAAAATTATTAAAAAAATTTTGATCATAGAAAGTAAATAAATTTCTATTAAAAATAACAACAATTTACATTAACAGCATCTAAATAAAATTAGTAAAAAAATATGAATAAAAATAAAAAAACTTATAATTACTATAATAAATATTAAAGATTTTGCATTAAAGGGAAAATTTTTCTCTACTTTACACATATAAATATATACATAAATATGTATAAATAGCAATATATTATATTTATTAACTTGGTGCAGTAACTAGAAAGAACTAAATTTATTACTAACTACTCGTAGTTGCAAAAATTACTATAATTAAAATTACTATAATTGAAAAAACAGGTTCTTTTATTAAATATAACAACCAAAACTAAAAAATAAAAATATTTCATAAAATTCGTAAATTATCTAAAGCAATTAAACGAACATTGTAGATGTAATTAATGAAATTATTGGAAAAAATAGAAAATAATAAAATTAACGCAAACTACACAAATACATAAAATAGTTAAAATAATGGCTCTACAAAAACTTTAAAGTAAAAGTTAAAAAAAATAATAAATTAATAAAAATAATACATTAACTTTAAATAAATATCCTTAAAATATCAATCACTTAATTTCCTTGATTAGTGAGTGGCTTTAATTAGAAACCTATAAAAACGTTTGGGAAACTTCCCTGTTAAAAAAATAAAAAAATAATAATAATAATAATGAAAATAACAAATAAATAAAGCAGGAAGTGACAGATTAAAAACCCATCAAATCGAACATATTATGCAAAAACAAACATTTTTTTCTTGGTTAGAAAAAAATCCAGTTATAAGTTACAACAAATAATTTTAAGGTAAATTGATAAATTATCTCAATTAGCGGGAAACTTTAATTAGATAAAAGATCATAGAAAACAAGTATGAAAAAATGTAAATAATACATTTCTACTCAAATATTGCTCTACTAACATCGTTTTGAAAAGGATACGAATAATTATACATGTACGAGTATGTATGCCTTCTTAGACTAGTGGCTAGTGTACTGGACTAGTAGTCCGAAGGCCTCAGGTTCGGTTCCTGTCGCAGACTCCGGCTGTCTCTGCAGATAACCCAAATAGCTTCGCAGTTTGTGTTTGTTAATTAATTGAAAATTGTCAAAATACTCCTGATTTCATAATGTTTATAACAGAAATTATATTTTGAACGGATATGTTGCTTTAGTCTTGGACCAATTGATGCGTCATCAAATTTTTACGCAAGCGGCTTCCGATAGTTTCCCTCCTTCCAGTTGATCTCTTCGTAAAGTCGGCCATTTAATTTTGGCTCCATTGACTAACCCTTCAGAAACGGGAATGTTATGTCTCAACATTGTTCAGGATCCAAAGCTAATTTTTTATCGATGACATTAAACTTCCATAATTATTGTGGCATCTTTGGGAGTTATGTTGCTTGGTGGTTCCCTGCCTTCTGTGGCTATTTCCCGAGACTCATCAACATGTATTTATTTGATAACTCCGATGTAAATCTGAGTTTTGCTTGCTCAATTTATCTTCGTAAGTTTCGACTTGTCTGACCGTAGGAAAAATACGGACAGACGCTCCATCTGCAAACGCCGCTTATAATGGCACATGCCGTCGCTGTCAGAGTAATTCTAGCAGTAAAGTCGTTATTGGCCTGTTGCATATATGTGGTAAGTTATCTAAGGGAAAACTGATGCCACAAATTCACTTCCGCTGATAACCAAGACGGTCGCAGAAACTCAAAACAAGTAACAACTGCATGGCTATTTTATACGATCGCTACAGGTCTATATAAAAAAACTATTTTTATGTTGAGAAACGACTTTACACTTCTTGCTTCATAATAAGAACAGCTTCTTTGTGGCTGAATTTTTAACCGATTTAGACAAAAGTATGCCATTAGTATGTGATATTGTAAACAGAATGTGTTTCCATTCAGATTTTGGAATTTTGATTTCTTTTGACCATTTCACATGATCTTTTTTTAATTTTATGATCTTTTTGTTGCTGTATGATATTTTTGCATATTGTAAGGATAATAAAAATGCATCATCTCTAATAGAAGGGTCAGTATTTTGCGTCTATATTAATTAAATTCTCAACAGTTGTTTGGCTGTTAAATTCGTAAATTACTGAAAATTTGTCTTAACATTTTTAAGAAAGTATTTCAATCTTTCCTGGAAATGAATTATAAACTAGAAATAGATTATATCAGGCTTTAAACTAACCCCATGGCTTTTATTTTCTCCTTTTGCACTAAGCGACAGGGCTACTGAAAATTTATTTTTTTGTGTAAGTTTCTATCTCCGCTTTTAATGGTTAAAAAATGTTCAAAATTAATTTCAATGATGGTGATTTATCGATCCCAATTAAAAAGTGAAAATTGAAAGTTGTTACAATTGCGTTAATTATTTTTTTTGGCGGTAAGGACACGTTATATTATTTCGTTTCCATTCATAGAAATTTATATGTCCCTTCAGAAAAGTTTCTTGAAATGAATTTTGTTGAAATCACGAAGTTCCAGGCAGTAATTTTTAATGTTTTTTCTAAATAAAACTAATTTAAACAAAATGGCACTTTCTTAGTCGCTTACAAGAACTCGACCTTTCATAGACCACAACTTGTCGAATTTTGCGTCATGATTTAAGCCAAAATTTAACTGACCCAGGAGAAACAACATATGTTCGCTGAATGGGCCCTCAGCAGACAGAAACTCACCCCAATTTTCCCATTTTCTAATTTGGGACAATACCAATCCACATGAGCTTCAAGAACGTCCAATGAATCCCGAGAAAGTCACTCCTTGGTGTGGATCTTGCGCTAGTGGTATCGATGGACTATGTTTCATCATGTCAATTGGCAGAATTGAATGGTATGGACACCGATAATATGGTAATTTTAACAGGGCGGAACTTATTTCGATGATAACTTGACGAGTGTTGGTTTCTAAATGCTCCAACATTAGGGAATTATCCTTGTCGACACTATCTTTGAAGTCACCCGACAAAAAATTCTAACGCCAATTGACGTCGCATAAGCCCGAACGCCTCTTCAAATTTCTTTATAATCTTGCCAATCCCTGGCACAGTAGGTCGATTATGATGACCATAATCATCCCGCAAAGCTGGAAAAGTGGCCACACATCAACAACCACTTTTGCATTTTTCTATTTTTTACGCATTTTTCTGTTGTTAAGCGACCCATATTCGTAAATGGTATTTTGCAAAATAAATGACATTTAAGGTGACGGATATTCAACAGCTGACAGCCTTGCAGACCGGTGGTTTGAAACCGTTGAATGAATAACACGATATTACACATATTATTCTTAATTAAAATTTAGAGATATAAAGCGCTTAATGAAAGAAACTTTATGACATGTGCTTATGACTCTACGATTTAATCGGGTCTTTAATGTGGTGATCCTGGAGTAGTTGTGCGATTAGTAGTCTTAAGCAATGAAAAAAGTAGGATGGAGTGGTTTTTGCGTGCTCATACCGTCTGATGGCGTATATTTTCTGGCATCATCTTGGCATCATCTACTGTGATATTGTATGCCAGGGATGGATAATTTGATGCCATCAATTTGCATATGTAATTATGTTTTTTTTAATCATATTTTCTTCATAGCAAGAGCAATATATATACGAGTATACATATGCATTTGTATCAGTTGTCGATGCTACAATGTTCAGCCAGCTTCTTTGCTATTGAGAAAAATGGCCTTAATATGTAAAAACTGCGGTTTAAGCAAAACGTCGCAGCAGTTTGTCCAATGGCGCATATAATAATTGAAATTTTTTAAAAACAATGTTTATTGAGCGCATTATTTCATGTTGTTCTTATGATAATTTTTTATTTAAAATGTCAAGGATCATATTACTTGAGATTTCGTACAATGCTTTTGATTCGTTTTATTTATAGCTCAATTGAGCCGAACTAAATATTAGCTGATCATTAATTCATTATCACACTATTTGCAAAGATGTTTACACATTATTACTTTTATTTATTTAGTTAAAGTCTCTTGAATAAAATTACTTTTTGTTTTTTTTTTTCTTAAAAAGGAGGCAGTCTTAACTCTTCTCAATAATCGATATCAATTTGTGTGCGATCATGTGTGATCGAAACTCCGCTTTTTCGGTGTTTCTTTTCTTTAAAATTTTGATATTGTATGTCTTAATAAATTGTTTTGATTAAAGATTTTCAATAAAGAAGCGCTAAATTCAAAACAAAATGTAACAATAAGGAAATGAGAAACACTTTGGCTGAAATTTAATATAGCACATGTTTTTGATTAAAAGTGTTCATTCGGTTTCGCTTAAATTTCTTGTTGAAACTGTTGCTAAAATGTTTTAAAAGTTATGATTTGTCATTTTTTTCTCCTTGAAAATATACAACAAGACGGGAAATAGTTAATTTTGAATCGGGGATTCATAAACACATTCTATTAAATTTACATAAATTGATTGATAGATTATCTTGATAAATTTATTGAATTATTTATTGAGATTTTTGCAAAACCAATATATTTATTTTTAATTTTGAACAATATTCAATATTTTCATAACCTGTCGGTGTCTCCGCTAGGAAATTCAAAAAATTAAAAAAAATTAAATACAATTATATAAATTTTGCCGGTTTTATTTTTTTTAGTTTGCGGCAGATTTTCCAAACTGAAAAGCCCTTAGCGACCGAAGCTGTTGACGGTGATGGCTTGGCCACCATCATTCGTAAATAAATACAGACAAACGACGTCGCCTGCCCGAAATCCACAACAAACAGTGGCTTTTTCGAGATGCATTAGACGCTCTTGGATCTCATGTGGATTGATATCATCCCAAGTTCAACAATTTTGTTTGTTGACGTATCCATTCATAAAGAAATGGGTGAATACGATTATTTGGTGATTGGAGGTCACTTTTTAACTGCTCCAGGGTCCATTCAGCGTAACTAATTCGTTGGCTGTGGTTGTTTACTTTCAGCTTATGGGTCAGTTAAATATTATGCGAGTGAAATCCCAAGTCACGACGCAAAATTCGCCAAGTTGTGGCCTGTGAAAGGCGGAGTTTTTGTGAGTGACAAGAAATCGATTGCCTCGGATTCCCACGCATACTCTCACGGACAATGGCTTTTTTTCTGCATCGCACGAGGGTTGGTTCGCCACACTGCGAATAGTCCTCTCGGTAGGACGATTATGGAAATCGTAAAATGAGGGAAGCGTGTGGAACGTTCCCAGATAAAAACATCCAGTTTTGACTTTTTTACTCGCTTTTGAACGCCTTATCTACCCTTGGTGATGTAGCGAAATATACTGAATGGAAGTATTTTTTGCTCTTGTTGAGATTGATATTAGAATAGTTTATTCTGAATACAAGAGGCTACAGAACGTTTATAATATCCTGCGATAAGAAATGAATTTATTTTTAAATATCAACTGAAACACGTTCAATTTCTTTCCTGTAAAACTACAAGATCAGACTTGGCATTTATTCCTTATTGGCACAGATATTAAGATCTTAAAGGTCAGTGATCCCCTTAATACGTAGTTTCATCAAAAGTTATTTATTGTTGCCTGCAACAAACTAATAAATAATTTTAAGTTCCAAATCATGTATTTGAATATTTGCTTGATACTTGGGATCTCTTCGAACCGATCGCTCGTGAATCTTTCTCTTTCTCTCTCTTTCGCCCAAAAGTTCGAATTTGTTTGTTGTCATTTTGGTTCTTGTTTTATTTTCTTATTATTTTTTTTTCTTAAATTTGTACATCAATTAAACCAACAACCAACATTATTTGTTGTTGCTGCTCGTGCGTTCTCTTATTTGTTTCCTTGTTTTTTTTTATTTTGGTTACTTGGTGCATCGCCAGAACAATAAACAAAAAAATTAATAAGTGTTTAGTTATTTTAGAAAAAAGTGTGGCAAACAAAGAGGGCAAATTTGAAAAAACAACCGGTAGCTAAAAAAACGTCTATATGCATTTAAAAAAATGCCGATAAGTTTTGTTTCCATTGTATGATTAATCTAATAGTAACCAAAGAAATAGTAGTTGTATAGAAATAGAACATTAGAAAAAAATATAGTTATACTGTTTGCAATTAAATGGGATTTAGATTTGTTATGCCCCACACCTCAACGTGTGTTGCACACAGAGTCACAATAGCGATAAAGAGCGCAAGAACTCCGCATTTAGGCGGCTCATTTTTGTTCTTAGATTGAAATTAAATCAGTGGTAGTCACACTATCCCTATTATATTTTAAAATTGTATGCATTATTTGTAACTCCCCGCAAAAAATATCATTCTGATGTCCCTCATTTAGACCTTTTTGTGAGAGTAAGTCAGGTAGTAAGCGAAAAAAGGGTTACATGGAATAATGCCCAAATTTTTCCCTTTATTTATTTACATATTATGAATGCAATTACAAATTATATTGCAACCTGGCTTAATCGAACATATTCACAAATACCTTCATTTGTTTGTAGTGAGACAGACCAGAGTGTTGGGTGGGAATCGAACCCATAACCTCCTCACTGGTGAGTTAGTGTACTACCCAGTAGCCTAGCGAGGCACACGCCCAAAATTAAAAAAAAGGAATAACTAAAATTTTCATATTTTTTCGGCATTGTTGCATTAGGAAATGACTCCAATTTTTTTTAGAGTTTATTTTTTATAATTGGAAACAGTTTCATTTTCTTTTTTAAAATTATTTAGTTTTATGAAAATATTAAAAATTTTTTTTTTTAATATTTTGCTATTTTTCTACTTTCTCCAATATATATTCTTTTTTTGTACAGAAAAAAGTATGCTATAGTCCGGCTGCTCTTTCTAAAGCATTTCTGCATTTCCGAGCACAAGAAGTTTTTCTTTGTATTGTGTGGTGATCTATTCAGATTTTTCAATACTACAGCGTGGATCTAGTACTGTTCGCGGGATTTGGCTTTAAATCCTTACATTGGCGGGTTGACTGTGAGTTCTATTAAGTGGTTCTATTAAAATGTTGTCTTTCTTATCTACTTGATTATTCTTCTGCACTGGGAGCAGCAACGTATACTAATCAGCCAAACGTGTTATATGCGAAACCGGCTTCACTTTCTGAGGTATTTCGACGTTGACGGCCTTTGGCAGGTCGTAAGAAGCCTTCTCCTCCGTGGTATGCTAATTCCTTACTGTGTTCGCTCTTCGTTCTTCTTAAAAACGCAACACTTGCCGCTCTTGTTTAATTTCGTCTATAAGGAAAATCCTTACGTCAGAGTAACAAGCCATGTGCATACTTATAGCGGAGCAGAGCGGAGTCTTTGGAGGACATCGTATACCAACCCCCCGAATTATAGACTGGCACATTTCCCACTAATCAACTAGAGAGTCTTTAGACTTTAATATTAATTTACAATCCCTTGACTTGAATATCATTTTACAAACGAAAAAGAGAAAATTTTTCTTGCATCGTCAAATGAGCATAATTGCAATATTTTCTCAAACGTGGTATCTAAAAAGAGCCTACAAGTCCAGTAATTCTTGTGATGCTGTGGTAGACTTGTAGATAGTGTGCCACTTTTTCGGTCAGAGAGAGTAAAGCATTCACAGCTTTTCTGCTGATGGGACCAAAAAGCAAAAGAATGGAATGTTATGCTGGTATATACATACATACATACATGCATGTAATGCAAGCGTTATAAAAGAAAAATTTTCTAACTGCCCCAATAATATCCTAGCAACCATGAAAAGGTCTAACGGGGGCCCAGCTTACATCACTTCCACGTGAGATGGTCATGCCTTCAAATAGCTCGTGTAGAATGTCCAATGTGTCATTAACTTTGCTACAGCCACATATCGTTATTGTCCATATCATCCAATTCGGGCCAAAATAAGTTGGTAATCATCGAGTGTGGATTAGTATGGTCCCAAATTCATTAATTTTGTTTGTTGACGCACTCGTTCATCCAGAAATGGACCTCATCGCTTAAGATGATTTTTTGATGAAGCATGCGGAACATTGCCCGAACAGAAAACCCATTTTGATAAAAAAATTTTATTATTTGCACGTGTTGTGTTGAATGCTACATCCGTCCATGGATAAACGGCAACCAATGTGATGGATGCAGCTTCAACAATGTGGCCGCCCTGTTGAACGACAATTATTTTGCTTTGCGAATCCTCCAAGTTTCTATCGGCTTAATGTTTTTCTCTTTAGGTACAAACATGGTCGCAAAATGGCACTCAGTACTTTTAAAAAATGCCGGTGGTATTTATTTAAATTGTAAAAGAAGTAAAAGTAAGTTTTTGCAACTTGTCGCGTTATAAATATGAATAAATTAATTACTTGTGACATTCTCATATAATTTAAAAATCACAAACCAACAACAACAATAACATATAAAAATATGCAACACGTGTTGTTTGTAGTAAATGCAGTACAAAGTTGCCAGAGTTTGCAAATTTCGAAATGCGATTTTTGTAATTCAAATTCAGTACCAAACAAAATGTTTTCCAAAGACAAATTGATTATTGTAATATTGAATTAAAAAATAATTATCATACGTTACTTAATTTCCGAACTGTTCAATTGAAACTAATAATAACAACCATTATACTTTGTTTATTCAAATAAGGGTTTCGTTTTGCTTTACTTTTGGTTAATATATTAAATATATGTACATTAAATATTTTTGTTGTATTATAAGTTTGCGACTGCGAGGGTGTCGGTAATATGTAAAACGTTTTCTCCATTCTTAAGACGATATATTTTTTTCAGAAATGAGAACTTCATTATTTAATTCTTATTTAAATTTAAGTTCCAGTTTAGCAGTATTGAATTAAAGTTCTTATATAACTGGTATAGAAATATGGCAGCATTACTTACAACGATTCCAAAAAAATATATGTTTTCTTAAAACAGCTATTAAATATAAATAAAGAAAGTCAAATGTAATTTTCGGACGGAATAGTATTTATAAAGTTTGTGTTTTGAAAACACAAAAAGCTTGAAAAAATTCTTATTAAAAACAAACCATCACAATCATATTATAAATGTGTTTAACTTCAAATGTCTTTAAATGCACTTCATTGGACTTTTAAATGTTAATTAAAGGCGTTTTCGTTTCTGAAAAAGTGCAACTTTTTGTTGAACAATTTATTTAAAAAACGTCTATTTATGGATCTAATAAAAAAAAAAAAAAAAAAAAAACAATTCACACCCTGCCTTCATTATGTACTCGTTTCTTATAAGTTTGCGATTCTTAAGAAAGACTAGATTTAGTTTTTCTTTTTTGAAAGGGCAAAAAATGTGAAATTAAAAAAAAAAACGAAAACCTTATAAGTGTCACGCAAATAAATACGTATTTAATAAATTTTTTTTTTAATATAGTTTTAGTTTAAAACTCTTATTTAAGTCTATTTAAGTATCATTTAAGTCGTACTTGAACAGAACTTAAAGATAAATAAAATTTGAATACAAAGGAAACAAACTGGCCATTGGAGTTGTACTGACATTCCGAATTTCACTTCATTTAAATAGAATTCAAAAATGAATGACATTTAATTGCGAAGTCATAAATTAGACTTAAATGCTTTTAAATTTAAGAATTTGTGATTTGGTGACAAAACTCTGGCAAGTCTATTTAAATTTGGCAGGCAATCGAAATAATATTGCGCACTCAAACTGATCAGGAAATATTTATACGTTAAAAGCATTTTCTTCTCCTGGCCCATTCAATTCAAATGTAAGTACGTTACTTATGTATGTGTGAGTGTATTTTTGTAATTGAATTGTATTTTTGTAATTGAATTGAGAAAACGTAATAAACAAATTACCAGTCGTAAAATTGTTTATGATTAAGAAATGTTTACATGTGTCTAGCGATCAAATAATAAGGGTTTTCACGATGCTAATTGTGGAGGTTTGCATTATGCAAACTTGCTCTGCATATTGTGATAGGTCGTTATTGCATCTTTGCAACATGTAGCATTTTTGCAACATATGAATTAACTAATTTAAAAAAATCCTACAGCATTACAATAACACTGGCGAAACTCTCCTCATCTGATGTATATTATTTACATATCGCTTCTTTAATGCAAATAAAATCGAACGTGATAAAATGAAGTGGATTGAAATCCTAAAAATGGTAGCAATTTGGGTACGACTTTGTTTCGGTTATAACACAGTGCAACACGAAAAAAAATAACCATATACGGACAACACTACGTGATAAAAGACTAAAAAAAAGACCCGTGTCTCCCAATTTTTTCCAAAGTCATGCACTTTTTTTATGGGCCGCCAAAGATTTGGGGCCTCGGTATCATTTTCGCAAAAAAGTGATCATTTTCTCGGGCTCATATCTTGCAAACCGTTCCGAATTTCGATTTACTCTCTGAGGCAAACTTGGAGCTCTTGTCATAAAGAACAAAAATTGCGAACATATAAAATCAAAAAAATTTCACCTTCCAGATAAAAATCGCAAAAAACTTAAAAAAATTAGATTTTTTTTAACTTTTTCTCTTGTTCAGGTCCATAGGTAGCAAACCGTTCAAAATTCAAGGAAACAATCAACTACAACTAGGTAGCGCTTAGGTAGCCGCAAAAGTGAAAAAAGTGCGGCTACCTAAGCGCTACCTAAACGGTGTTCAGAATTATTCCCAGGAAGTTTATATGTTGCAGAAATTTGTTTATTGAGATCTTAGGTAAATTTTTGTAGTTGATTGTTTCCTTGAATTTTGAACGGTTTGCTACCTATGGACCTGAACAATTCTTTTGGTCCCTTCCAAAAACAAGATTTGCCAAAGTCATCAAAAGTCATATTTATTTGTGAATTGATTACTTTGTTAGAATCAAATATCTTTACGCGGAGCCATTTCATTGGATTTAGAGACAATAAATAGTCATTTTGGGCTAAATCCGGAAAATAGGGCAGAAAAGAGAGCAATTCGTAGCATAATTTATGGAGTTTCAGCAGCCTTCCATTGTCTTGATGGAAGAGAAATTTCTTCTCAGCCAAATGCGGTCGTTTTTATTTTTTCAAATCACTATTAAATCGACCATTAACTTGGCATAAGGAAGTCAATATAGATTATGCCGTGTACATTCCCAAAGGTGGTCACCATGACTTTATTGACTGATAAACCCAGCTTGGCCTTCTTTGGCCCCTATTCACACTGAAACGTACTGTTTCGACTACTGTCTGGTCTCTATTGTGTGGTTATGGATCCACGTATTCCTACGAAGCTGTCACACGATTGCGTTTGTGATTTATTGTGAGCAAATACATGGCCCATTTTATGGAAAGCTTTCTCATACCAAAGTGATCATTCACAATTGAACCATGTCATATGTCTATGGCTTCCACAATCTCGCGCACTTTCTATATCCGATCGGCCAATTATATCGTGAATTTTATAAATTGTTTCTGGTGTAAAGATCTCAATTGGGCTTCCGAAACTCCCAGCATCTTTCGTGCTTCTACCGCCACAACGAAATTCAGTAAATCGCTTTTTTACCATTGAAATCAATGGAATTCCCACAATATTTTTCATATTCAGCCCTGAACCGAGTGAAGGTTTTTCCGGAAAAAAATAATGCTTAATGAGTACATGAAATCCATTTTTTTCAATTTTCTCCTCACATCACGCGGCAGTCTGCTGTGAATGGTTGTCAAACATATACTAAATGACGTACCTTGCTCAAATTTCGGCAGGTGTCAACTGACTGAAATGTCACGAACTTACTGAACCACCCTCGTATGCTTATTTTATTTATAAATTTTTAGTTACAATATTAACCGAGTTTAACTATCCTACACAATCGTACGATAAATTCACAGAAAAATCTGATTGAATTCTGTCGCATTAAAGGAATCGCAACAATGTGTGTGTGCTAGTGTGGCATCAAACACTACCACACAAAAGTATGCAAAAACATATGTTTTATATTACATTGTATTTATCTAAATACTTTTCGCAATGTTCACGCTTCTTGTGAGCTTCAATAAACTGGCGAACAAAAATAAATTTTATAATCGGCAGCCTGCCTTTTAAATAAATAAATCAAAAAATTATTATTTTCTTATTAGCCGCTTTAAAAATGCAACTCTGATTGCATAGCAATTTACATTTAAAATAAAGTTTTATAAAATTTATTAAAGCGGACAGATCTCTCATATTCTTTGAGCATACATGATATGTCGTATAGATTGTATGAATGTGTAGGATAGTTAAACACGTCTATTAATGGTGTTCCTTCTATAGAAATAACAATATGGCTTTTGACATGGAAAAAAGCTTATTTGCAATTAAGAAAATGTGCACAACAGTTCTTGCAGCATGCGTTTTTTTTGTAGTGAAAATAAAGCAAAATATTGTAAATTGCAAATGTACATATTTTGTTGATGTTTTGAAAGAAGAACGTTGCACGCTTACTTGCCATAGTTGTCATAATTTCCACCCCCAATTGTGAAAACCTTTAATACTTAGGAGAAAATAATCATTTCATATGCAGCATTTCTTTAACAATTAGTGGAGAAATTTGGCTTAGAAATGCCAATTTAAGATCGTTAAAATATGCACTTTATTCCTTTACGAACAATTTATTACTGAAACATTTACAAAAGTAAAAGAAATAAAAAAATAAGTTTTCTTCGACTAAATAAGTTGCAAATCAAAAAAGCTATTTGTAATGACATACCTGTCCAGCCACCGGTTGAACACTGACCAACAGCCATAAAGGTATGACAGACTGAATTGGCGGTGAACAAAATTAAAGGAGAAATCTCAGCTCAAAAAATCATTTCTGTAGTACTTTGTGTCATCAACTTAAGACACTTGAAGCTTTAAAAGAAAAGTGAGCGCAATAATCCTAGTCCCTTCCATACATGTTAAAAAAAAACTGCGATCTAAGCGATAATGCTCAGCCAAGAATAATAAAACTTAGTAAAGCATCTTGCAATTAATTAATTGAAATAAGGACTGTATGTGATAACATACATTAAGCAACTAGGGTATTATCTAAGTCCACTAGCCCACGGTTCCGAAGGAGGGATACTCTAGCTCTTAGTCGAACACGAGAGATGTGCATGCAACACAGAAGAAGTGGCAGAAACTAGTGTTTTTTTTTTTGTGTGGCATTGGCTGGACTTAAATAAAAATTAATATTAGATTTGAGATTTGAATATTTATTATTAAATAGTTCAATTTAATGGAAGATTCAATAATAGTGCATTTTTCCCTTTGTAAGGAGAGTTACAATATTAATAGAGATTATCGTATTGATTTCTTTGAAGAAAATAAAAAACTGAAAACCACAAACGGAATAGTCTACAAAATTTTCCTTTTTTTATATCTGAGACGATTTAAATGGCTTAGCACACCGGTAATGGCTGGTAGAGAAAATAAAAAATTTATAACTCTTTAATATTCCACAGACTCAGTTGTCAATAGAAAAATTTAGTAGATCAACGTCTATTGAATTGGAGCCAAAAGCACATCCTCTTCATATACAGCCTATGAGAAGAAGATGTATATAAATGGTGAATTTTTAGCAACTTTCTTTTTGGCAATACTGATTTTGACAGCTCAGCTGTTTTCATGTAACATGTAACAGTTAAACATGTTCAGTTTGTTCTACAATTTAACCATGAATCGGCTTACAAACGAACGCTTGCAAATCACTGAATTTTATTATCAAAATCCATGCTCGGTTAAGAAGGTGCATTGTCCACTTTTTTTAATCGGCAAATTGTGTTCAGCGACGGAGCTCATTTCCGGTTGAATGAATACGTAAACAAGCGAAATTGCTGTATTTGGTGTGAAGAGCAGAAGCATTGCATCCCGAAAAATGCACTCTTTGGTGTGGATCATTGGACCATACTTTTTCGAAGACGACGAATGCAAGAACGATACTTCGAATAGGGAGCGCCGCCATACGATGGTTACAATTTTTTCTTTGGCCAAAATAGAGGAGCTGGACTCAGCTAAGATGTAGTTGCAACAAGACGGTGCCACATGCCATTCAGCACGCGAAACAATGGCCCGATTGAAAGGCGAGTTCGTTGAATAGTTTATTTCACGATTGGGGCCGGTCAATTGGCCGCCTAGATCGTGCAATTTAACGCTTTTAGATTATTTTTTGTGGGAATATATTAAGGCTCTTGCCTATAGGGACAAGCTCACAACGGTTGGCGCACTGGAAGCCAATATTGAAGAATTTATTCGTGAGATATGTTGGAGAGAGTATGCCCAAATTGGGCACAGCGTATGAAC